>VXBL01005558.1:1682834-1694157 GCA_013400195.1 Aramus guarauna
GGTGGTCTCGTCCTCCTGCAAGCTCTGAAGAGCAGCAGCACCCGGAAGGTGAGACACGGCGGTGGGGTGCTGCGGGCAGGATGGCGAAACACCCAACTGATGCTCCGCAGGGTTGGGTATCCCTGTCTGGACCCTGGGGATGGTGGTCCCTGTGGGGGTGCAGGGCTGTCCTGGCCATCAGGCTGTGCTGGAGGGGGGTCAGGGCATGGTGGGGGCTGGCTGGGGGAGGGCTTGATGTGTGATAGAACCATGTCTCGTAGCTCATCTATAAGCAGTCCTACACAAGTGATTGCTCATCATCTCTTAAACTCCGCTCCTCTAATAGCATCTTCCTCCACTGGCTCCATCTGCACGTTTCACAGTGACTACTTTTAACCAAATTCTCCTGTATTTTGGCTTTTTTCTCCTTCCTGCCCACAAGAAGATGGTCTAGCCAAGCACTGCCTGCCACCCTATCACTTTCGGAGGTATCGGGCAGGGTATTACTCAGTGGCATGCTTCTTCGCCCCCGGGAGCTGCCCACAAGGAAAGTTGGTGCGACGGCAGCCTGGCCATGCGTGCGAGATGGGGCCGATAGCTCCGCTGGCGTCACTCGTTTAATTAGTAACAGTGGGGTGAAAACAAGGGGGATTGTCCTCTGGCTGCCACTGATCTCGCTGCTCAACTTTCCCTGCTGTTCCTTGGGCATCAATGTGTGCTGCTAGGGTTGAAGAGGCTTTAAAAGCACCACTCCTTGTGAGAAAAGATAGGTAAACATTAGTTTTTGAGGCTGTTTAAGTGTGTCTCCCGTTAGGTCTGTCCCGTGGGAGCGAGCTTTATAAACCTGCAGCGAATTTGCCCTGTAATCTGATCTCTTCTTGCAAGTATATAATTTTCAAAACTTGTTCTTCAGCAGAGAGCTATGTTTCGCAGCCCTTTGGCAGGGGGGGAACAAAAAACAACTAAAACCAAAAACACAGCCAACAAAGCAAAACTTGGACAGGCTCTAGAGGTGGTTTTTCCCTGAGCGAGTGTTGAGATCACAACCTTGACTGAACAAGGATCAATCTCATCTTGAGTCACTTGAGCCTGGCCTCTCTGACTGCAGCTCAAGAGGTTGCAACCTTAAACCAGGTTGGAGTTTACTCAGGGCTTTGGCTAAATAGCAGGTGCTGCTTGTAAGGGAAGATTAGAATTTTTTCCCAATTTATTCTGCATACAGGCACACAATTTCCTTTGTACAAGCAATCAGTTTACCCTGTTTGGATCTGTTGGATGGTAGCATAGAGGAGAATAACATAGGAAAATATTACGAAGCTTTTGGGGAGGGGGGGTGGTGGTGTGTGGAACTGGCAGGGGATACACAGCATCTGTCATAACATGATTACTTTTCAAATTAAAAAAACAAAACACCTGATTAGATTTCCTATTAATGATATCAGCTTTTAGTTAAAAGAAACTATCAATATAGCCTCTTCTAGTTGTTTTTGGGTTTTTTTTCTTTTTCCACCCTGACAGCATGAGGGGCTGTGGATGGGGCCACTGCATATTTGCTCCCTTGCAGGGGATCCCGAATGCTGCTGTAATGGTGGGGTTTTGTTGGGGTTTTTGTGGGTTTGGGGTTTTTTTTGCCAGGGTTCATGTGCTGTGGCTGAAGATTTAATACATCTGTTTCCTGCTGGCACCCTGCCCTGGCTCTCATGGTGCCCTGTGTCTCCCCCAGCTCCCCCGAGCAGTTTCACGCTCCTGAAATTCAAGCTCTGGATGCAGGTTTTGCTGTTTAAAAACCTCACCCCCCTATATTTTTAATCCATCCCCCCCCATTTTATTTTTCCTTCCTCTTGCTGAGTGCATTAGCCAACAGTGAAGGCACTTTGTTGGGAAATTTAAAACCTTAATCCTCCACTCATTTGTTAAAAGGCTGTGTGATGTAACCATATTCTCAATAAAAGGTTTTAGAGGTTTTAGCTGGTAATGTCTCCCACAGAAAAACAGCTTTCAGCTGGAGTGCCTCATGAGATTAGTTTTGTGATAGGGACTTTTATGTATAAATAGATGTTCAGGGAGCAAAAATATTTGTTGTGACCTAATGGTTGTCTCGTAGTAACAGCCTGTATTACTTTCTAAAATGTCTTTGCCTGGGAGAAGAAGGAAATTACTGATAATCTTTTAAAAAGGAGCATTTTAAAACTTGCTTTTGTGTGTGGGTTGTTGTCTTTAGCTGCTCCTTGTCTCTGCACAGGTATTTTGCTCTGGCTTTTGCTACAGAGCACATGTTGATATTCTGGAGTGTACCTTGATGCTAACTGGGTGAATTAGTGGTGAGCAAATGCAGCTTGGACTTGACCAACTCGTGAGTTATCCACCTCTCCCTGAATTATGCTTGGTGGTTGGTGCTTGACTCTCCCAAGCACCGATCTTCGGCTCGTCTGGTAGTGCTGGAAAGGTTGGTTGGTCACTAACTTGATGGTGTTGAATGCTCTAGGAGTTCACCACCCAGGACCCACTTGGCAGACAGCTCTGAAGACTGGGGACCTTTAGGGTTAGCAACAAACCATGTCCAGCACTGGCATGGATTGGGCATTGCCTACAGATCCTGGTCCTACCTAAATTAATTCCCCTCAGGATGAGATAAGTCTGCAGATGAGATGACTGAGGTCCTAAGGTTGCTGTGGCTCTATACGGAATGTGGTTTTCCTGGCTATCAGGTGTCAAACTCAGATATCTCAGGATTGTTTTGTAGTCTTGCTTGGCTTTGCCTTTG
The DNA here is from genome assembly GCA_013400195.1 of Aramus guarauna. Lineage (NCBI taxonomy): Eukaryota > Metazoa > Chordata > Aves > Gruiformes > Aramidae > Aramus > Aramus guarauna. The sequence continues at coordinate 1,685,578 of VXBL01005558.1, forward strand.
GCTCCAAAGATTTTATTTATTCTGACTGCCAGTTCTCTCGGTGGGTAGAGGAAGCACCTGGGGTGGCTCTTAACGGGAACTGCTGGGGTAGGAGGAGATGAAGCGGAGGTGAGACGTGGGGAGCCAGGCTCCAGCAGAGTTCCTGCCATTTGACTGGAGGGATGTCTTTATGCCCCAAGCAACCAACCTCAGCAACCGGTTGGTGTGAGGAGGGAACCAGGCAGCATGGGAGAGGTCAAATGAGTGAAATCCCAATGAGTTGTCCAACAGAAGAGTTGAACTGTGTATTCTTCCTTCCCTGGGAAAGGGTTGAACAGTAACATTCTTGATGCCTTTTTGCTCCCTCGCTTTAAAAAAAAAAAAGGCAATAAACGGTCTATTTCCTGGGAGGGATAAATTATAAAGTAAACCAAAATAATCCTTAAGGCTTTAAGGAACATATGCAGCTGTTTGGGATGATGGAAACACTGAAGGCAGTTGAGGCTTCAGGGGATGTAGCAGATGAGCATCACGGGTACATTTGCCAAATGCAGCTGGGCTATGCTTAACATATTCCTGGTATCCACCATCTCCTGAGTTGATCTGAGCAGTGGGAGCTCTTATGGGCCTAATCCTGCCATTAGTCCTCAGCTATGTCCCTCAGCTCCAGGTTATTCCCTCATTGGAAGGAGGAAAAAAAAAATAGCAGGTTAAAGTGCCTGACTTCTCTGAACTAGAGCACTCATGCCTCATATATTGCATTGCCTGGCACCAAGGGTCTTGATATGTTTGTATACCTACGTGGCAGTGATACAGAGCTGGCTGGTGCCCTGCTCTCCTGGCAGCTTTCTCCTGGAACTTCTGTGTCCTTGGGGATGTGAAGGTTGTCTGCTTGGTATGGTGGGGCTCGCATGTAGAGCTGAGGTCAGCACTCGTCTCACCACTGCTATATTACGGATGTCTCTGGTCTATGTGCAAATTAAGTTTCTTTAGTTTCTCCTGCTATTCTGTGGGCACTCTCCAGCTGCTCTAATTGCAATAATCCTGGTGGTGACTGTTTTGTGGCTAAAGCTGGTCTTGGAGACACCATGTCTTGGTCCATATTTTGCAGGTGGGCTGTGGAGCATCTCCTGTGATCCAGCCAAGCTTTGCAGGTAGCTGGGAGCTTTTACTGTGATACTTCTTGGAATATAACTTGACTCCCGGCTACAGACCCCTTCCTCCTTTCTCTGAAGAGATCCATGCTCCTGCTCTCTGCCTGTGCTGCCAGACAGGGATGCAGCAACCCCTTAAGCAACCAGATCTGCATTTCCATTTCTCTCTTGCTTATGACTTTAACAGCATGCCCTAGGATCACGTTTTCCCTTCTCACAGGTGTCACAGTAACAGCTTGCAGTTGTCCTTTGATTGCTTCATACACTTAAGTTTTGCTTTTGCTCAATTGCTTCCAGCAACCCAGCTCCTATTCTAGCAGAAGCGGAAGAGCTGAAATTAGTCCCTTTCTGCGTGTCATTGCCCTTTGGACTTGCTGGCATACACCTCTTCGTACAGGTGATTAGGTTTATCACTAGTGCTGGGAAAGCTGAGAGGTGGTGGCCTTGTCCTGGCACCAGGGTCACAAATAATGCTGTAGGTGTGCCTCATCTCCCATGATACATCCAGGCTTCATTTCATTGTGTTTACAGGAGATGTGAAGTGCACTTGGTGATCATCTCTATACAAACATTCCCTAAGGCCTTGCTTATAGAAGGAAACCTAACCATGGAATTGTCCTATTTAACATCCCAAATGGGTGCTCTTGAACTGGAAGAGGTGTTGGGGAGTTAGCAACACCATTACATCATTGTATATGTTCCCTGCATAGATAGGGTTTGAGTTGGCAGAAGCCCTGACATCCTTTAAAGGGATCTGTTTGTCTTGGCCTCCTCTGGAAGGGGTCTTCTGGCCTCTTCCCTTCTCTTCCTTACGTAGAGGCATTGGCTGAGCACTTTCTGTAACGCTGTCATCTTTCCATGCTGACAGATGAATGCAATGTTATTTGGCAGATTTTTCTGAGCATAAAATGGCCTTGCTACAATAATACTGGCTCTAATCCTGCTTTGTCAGAGGCAATAAACTTCAGAGCTGGACACAACTCGTATAACTTAATGACCCACATCTCATTCATTTTCATGGCTTTCTTAACATACGCTGTACTCTGTGTACATAGAACCTGTGCCATTCCCTGGCTGCTACGCAACTTATGGCCTCTTACTGGAAGACTTTTAAATTAGGAAGGCTAAGAAATCTCACGTTCACCCTGGCTGCTTCTTAAGCACCCACTTTTACTCTTCTGTCGATGTCCCTAGGTGCACCCAAAAGCCCAAGAGGCCGGTTGAAATAACACATCTTTCTTCTAACCTTAAAGAGTTGATCTCAAGAGCTTGTACAAAGAAGAATTAAGGAAGGAAAATCCCTTTTATAACTGAACATTGGGTTTTGGTGGCTTTTTCTCTATGCCCCCCTTATGTAAGGCATGCTTAAATCCATCACTGCTTACTTTAGAAACTGTGCTGCATTTTTTAGCTTTTGGTTGCAACTTGAAGAGTACAGGCACAGGCAAAGCATTGGGTTCCTTTGAATGCAAGCTGTTGGATGATGGGCATGCTTTCCTCTTGACTCTATCTTCCCTATTTACCTTTTGATTTAAATATGGCATTTTTTGCTTGTGATGGTGTTTCCTTTCATATCTAAGTTAACCTGGGCTAAGCATCTTATTCTGGAGCTGAATTTCCTTCTTGCTCCAAAATTTGTGAAATAATGTCACTTCTGAAATGCTCCAGGAGCAGTTGCATACTAGGCTTAGTTGTTCCCCATGGTGGCCTTGGCATAATGCTTATATTGTTCTGTGCCAGCCAGGGAAGATGCTTTGGGACTGACAGAAGATCCTCTTGAGGCAAGATGTGCTGCAATCCCATGGGTTACTGTAGTTAACAAACTTCATAAAGGGTGAGGAGGAAAGCAAGGTGCAGGGAGATCACATGAAGTCCCTAAGGGCAGCAAGGCTCAAGATCCTGACTCGACATCCTCACAAGGCTTTGGTATTATGTCAGGTGCTCCAATACCTGACTTTCCAGTATCTTTTTTCCTGTTGGCTTAGAGTGGATGGGAATTGATATCTATCGCACTAAATCTGGTTGAGAAGGCACCCAGTGTTCAGACGGTGGGGGGGCGGGGGGGGGACAAGATGGACGACGACAGACGGGACCTTGCAGCTCTACAAATGGCTTAAGTGTATCTTGGAGGGAGAAGTCTAGGCAAATCCAAATTCTGTGATGTCCTGGATGTTGTTGAACTGTGTTTGGTCCCCAGCTGCATTGTGGCTTGTAAGCATTCCTGGAGGGCAGCTCCTTTGTGCCCTTGTGGAAAGATGAAGTGATTAATGATTATCAGTGCTGCTCTGTTCGCATGCTTGAGAGGGTGGTTCATCAGCTTTGACACCGTGGTGACTTGAATTTTGCCTCTTGGTGTTGTTTCAAGCTGGGCATGGGAGAAGCGGGGAGCTGCCAAGTCAATTAGTTAAACCCTGTAATTGCTTTTGCATTGAATAGATTTTAATGCTGTCTTTGAATGTCTTGTAGAGCCATCCTAGTGTCTTCTCATGCTGCTCTGCATCTCACTTTTCTTAGTTTTCTTGTCTTGCCTCCATGGACCTTCTCTATAGCTTTGGATAGTCCTTCCACTTGTGCCTTTTCCATCATTTTTCACCTGCAGTTCCTCTGGCCTCCTGCCCATGTATTTAGGTAGCGTTTACTCTTCTTCCCCCGAAAAAAAAAATCTTAGAATCCTCTGACTGCTTTCAATCAAACCTTTGCAAGAAGTGGAGAGTTCTCAAAGGTGATGAAAGCTCCTGCAAGAAGAGCTGGAGGCAGAGAAGAGGTGCTTTCCATCTCTAACAGTTGCTACTATGGCTGTTGAGTTTTGAGTAGATTTTTATGGCTCCAGAGGCAGAGAGGGGGGACCTGGATCCTGCTCACTTGTATGTGTTTGGGTATATTTTCTTTGGGTACATTATGTTCCTCAGGGGTTGGTATTGGGACTGGCACTACTTGTCATCTTTGTCAGCGACATGGACAGCGGGGTCGAGTGCACCCTCAGCAAGTTTGCCAAGGACACCAAGCTGTGCCTTGCGGTTCACATGCTGGAGGGGAGGGATGCCATCCAGAGGGACCTTGGCAGGCTTGAGAGATGGGCCTGTGCAAACCTCATGAAGTTCAACGAGGCCAAGTGCAAGGTCCTGCACGTGGGTCAGGGCAATCCCAAGCACAGCTACAGGCTGGGTGGGGAATGGATTGAGAGCAGTCCTGAGGAGAAGGACTTGGGGGTGCTGGTGGGTTAAAACCTGGACATAACCATGCAATTCATGCTCCCAGCCCAGACAGCCAACCAAAACCTGGGCTGCATCCAAAGCAGTGTGACCAACAGGTCAAGGGAGGGGATGCTGCCCCTTGACTCCCTGCCCCACCCAGAGTGCTGCATTCAACTCTGTCTCGGGTCCCCAGAACAAGAAGGACATGGACCTGTTAAAGCAAGTCCAGGGGATGCCATGATGATGTGAGGGCTGGAGCACCTCTGCTATGAAATAAAGCTGAGAGAGTTGGGGCTCTTCAGCCTGGAGAAGAGAAGGCTCTAGGGAGACCTTAGAGCCCCTTCCAGTCCCTGAAGGGGCTCCAGGAAAGCTGGAGAGGGACTGGTGACAAGGGCAGGGAGTGACAGGACAAGGGGGAATGGTTTTAAGCTGAATGATGGTAGATTTAGATTAGATACTAGGAAAAAAATCTTCCCTGGGAGGGTGGTGAGGCCCTGGCACAGGTCGCCCAGAGAAGCTGTGGCTGTCCCTGGCAGTGTTCAAGGCCAGGATGGATGGGGCTTTGGGCAACCTGATCTAGTGGAGGGTGACCCTGCCATGGCAGGGGGTTGGAACTTGATGGGCTTTAAGGTCCCTTCCATTCTATGATATTTGGATATACATTTGGCTTGTGTGTCTCTGGAGCTGACAAGCGTAAACAGCTCTCATCTGTAAACCTGAGGGGCTGTTGAAATATTAATAAGCACCACCTTGTCTCTATGGCTTCTTCCTCCCCTTAAGCTTTAATTTCCATATATGGGGTAATGTCTTGCACTGTATGAAGAAACATCATTGAAGGCACAATGTTTGTAATCAGGCTTTAATTAATAAAATAAATACTTGTGCAATGTCTTGGACTATATCTGCATGACCAGCTACTTTCTGGACATGAGTTTGGTGCTGTCTCCTTTGTGTTGAGAGCCTCTGGGTGCTCAGATTTGAGAAGTGCCTGGGTGGTTGGGTTATTTTAAAGGGCCATGTTCAGCAATTGCCCAGCTCCTCCTTGCTGGATAAAACCTAGCATGGTCCCTTGTTGGTCTCCATGGTGTGGGATTACTAATCCTTTGCGTTTTTCTTCCAATTTCTGGATTTTTCCCTGGGGAGCCAATGGTGTGTGCAGGATGGGTGGGTTCCCCAGGGCACATCTAGAATTGGGAATTCTGGATCAAACTTTCTTATATTTGCATCTGACCCAAGATTTGTGCAGCTGTTGGGGTGTTTTCCTTAATGTCCCACTTAATTGCTTTTCCAGAATAATCATGAACTCCTGCTTCCACCTTATTCCTTCAGTAATTTCAACAAATTCATAGATTACTGTAAAGCACCAAGCCTGCAGATTTATGGACCAGATGGAGGGACTCATTTCTCAGTCTTCAACGTACCAATTAGGAGCTCAAATCTTTCACTTAAATGAAAATGGCGATGCTAATCCCAGTCCCTTTTCAAATGGGGCACCACTTAGTGGATCTTAAATACAAGAAGTTAATTCTCAGAAAGCTGAAGTCCATGAAAATGTAAAGTTTTCCATTCCTTACTTACTAATCAAAGCTGGTATCAGGGTTTTTTTGAGCAAGGATTTCCTTTTTTCCTTTCCTACTTCCCAATAAAAAGCAAATAATTTGTTAGAAGTAAATTTTCCCCAGAGTAGCACTGGGAGGGGTAGCTAAGTGTTGCTCTGGCTTCTTGGATTTGAGGGTGTTGCAACCCATCATGGATGATGAGGTGAGACCTGGTAAAGCCCACTGAGATCTCTACATAGAAGAAATTAGCTGAGAAAGTGTTTTGGGCAAGATGGGAGTGGGTAGTGTTGGAGATCTGTAGAGTCTCTTGGGTGGCAAAACCCCTCCTTGATGTGGAGGCAAGAGATCTACCAGCAATGATGGCAGTAAAGCCGTGTGGAGCAGAGTAAGACTGATGTGCATAGCAAACGGAGGTTTTCTAAGAGGGTGAAATGACAGCTTTGGGTAACTTCAGTGGTACAGTGGATCTTAATGTGGTCTTGGAGGGATTAGAGCCTGTGCTTTGTGCTCGTATAAGAAAAGCAGGATTGGAGGTCTCCATCCTGTTAAACTGCCCAGCCTTGTGGCCTCCCAAACAGTTTTGGTTTTGTTTTGGTTTTTTTACCCAGGGTCTTTCAGAGGCTCACTTCATCCATCTGAATCTCTCCTCACACAATGAAAAATCATCTCTGCTTGGGCAGAGCTCTCATGGCCCTGGATTCAGAGACCCTTCTCGTGGCAACCTCTTTGCCTTGGGGCATCCCATAATAACCTCTTACCCCTGTGAGACAAGGATATTGCTGTCTGTTATTTCCTGAAGTCGGAGACTAAACGTGTTTCCCTGTCTGCAGAAAGTCCGAGCCAAAGCCAAGGAAGGAGGCAGGGATGGAATTAATTTACTGCTTTGTGCGACTCATTTCTCCACCCCCATGAACTCTTGACTCGCTGCCTGTGCTCAATCCCCTATAGCCGGCAGGAGATGGGAGTGCTTATAGACATAGGGTCACATCTGTTCCCGAGCTTGAGGGCTATATTGAGCTCATCTGCAGCCCCCTGGGTCTTGTCTGCAGATGGTGAGACCCTGAGAAGATGCTTAGTTCTTGTATCCCTTCGCTGTTGTATTTGGGAAGCCTTTTCTGAATAGCTTAGAAAATAAATTGCTGTAAGCAATGTGTGGTATTAGATAAAGCTTCTATTTTAAGTGCAATGCCAGGCTCTGAAAGTGGTGGTTTTAAGCCCAAAATGATGTGTTTTTTTGACAAGACCCTGCCCCTCTCTCTCTCAGCAGGGCTGCGACCCCTTCGCCCAGACCCAGCGCAGCAAACTGCAGCATCGCCGGGCGCGGATTAACCAACAGATCAACAAGGAGATGAGGATGCGAGCAGGAGCAGAAAACCTCTTCAGGTGAGCTCTGGTCCAGGAAGGTGGAAATACAGTCTTGATGTTGATGTTGGGGATTTGCTCAGTCTTTCCTTGACTTTGCAGCATTCATTCTAGAAACACCTGCCCTCTGTTCAGTGGAATGCTGATGCTATACATTTTAATGAAAAAAATCATCGCTTTCATGTCCTGGAAGCCTAGTACAAAGCAGGGTGTGAGCAGATGGGATAATGGGAATAAATGTTGAACTGAGATCGAGCTTGGAGTGCCGTTTCTCCTGCCTGATACCCCCAGAAAGTGCGTTAAATCCAGTTTTAGTTCCAAAAATCCCTATCCTAGTGTTTCCACCAGAGCAGAATCTGAAAATTCAGGTACATCTTTGCCGACGGGTACAGTCCAGTGGCTCTTCACCCTGTTGGGGAGATGCATTTATGGGATGGCACCTTTGTATGGCTTTTAGATTGCAACTGGTCCAGAGCAAGTAGAGCCAGTGCATTACTGCTTTTGCCTGTAGAGTGTACATGATGTAATCGTGATGCAATAGCATGATTTTTACAGCTATTTTATCTTATTTTAACCCAAAGATACCTTTTTGTGTAGCTCTTGTCTGAATCTCATGTTCCTGTAGTGATATTGGAACACATGTGCCAGTTGGGCAGGTCTGTTAATACAGGAAAATATCATAAGGCTGCCCTAAAATAGCTTTTTTTTTGGCCTATTTTGCCAGTTTGATTTTTTTTTTTTTTCTCCCCGATAAAATAAGATTGACTTTTCACTTCTGAACTTGCAAGTTTTAACATCAGTGGCGTATGTACCTGGAAGAAGGGAGTAATAGTTGCTCTGCTGGACTATAGCAAGAAATGTTTTTCTTTTTTTACCGGTGGGCAAGGACAGCGGGTCTTCCCCCAGGGGAGCTGAGGTTACAGCCCCCATACCCTGCTGCTTCAACCAGGCTGCCATGTCTCATCTAAATAAAAAAAGGCCATGAAATCCCCATGTGTGCTGCCCCACGTGACTCTCTTTTATTATAAAAAAAATTAAGGGGAAATGTGCTGGCTCAGCAGAAACGTGCCTGGCCGCAGTTTTGGTGCAAACAGTGGGAATCAGAGCCGCGTGCAGGGGAGTGAGCAAAAATGTGATGCAAAACACATCTTAATTACTTGGCCGGGGAAATGCACTGATGGGGCTCTTTTGTTTGCTGGATCAGCAGTTTGAATGTCTTTTGGTAGCAGCCGCTTTTCCTCCCTCCCGCAAGTCCATTTTGCAGCTGAGTAATAATATGAGTTTCTGGGTACTGTGGTGCTCAGAGCTTGTGAAACACAGGAAATTGGGGGG
>VXBL01005558.1:1694198-1720737 GCA_013400195.1 Aramus guarauna
GGGGGGAAGTCAAGCTTGTGGCTGAAATTGAAGGCTGAGGGGAGGGTGTTATGTTGTAAGTCTAAAGGTTATTACTTAAAAATTGTAGTTGCATGAAGAAGCTTACTTTGCATCTCTCTATGCCAGTGCTAGATGCAAATGGAAAAACGGTGGGTTGCCCAGCCTGGAGCAGAGTTTGCAGCTGAACTTGCTGGTTTTTGCCTCTGAAGGGGAGGAAAAAAAACCACAAAACAAAAAAAAAACCAACCCAAAACCAAGCAAACAAAAACAAACCCTGAACCCAACTTTCAATGCTTTAAAAAAAATAATCTCCTAAACTGTTCTGTTCAGCATATCGGTCTCCTTTCCTGCAGTGGTTGCCATGAATGATGTGTTGGAAAAAATGTACATGGTGTTCGCTCAGCAGTGTTAAGAGGGTTTGTTTGCTGGATAAATAAATGGCAAGAGGCGGCAGAAACCTTTTCCTTTCTTGTTCAAATACTGGGGCTGAGCAAAGCAATTGGGGAGATAAAGGTGTCACCAATAAATCAGTTTCTTAAAAAGAAATGATAAAAAAAAATCAGTAATCTTTTGTTTGGTGTTAGCTAAGCAAACAGCCGAGAACTTCACCGAGGAGGTTGATGGAGACACATAGGCTCTACGTGCTCATACAGAAATCAGTGCTTGCCCAGGACAAGAAGTACAAAGTGCCTCAGTGCAGGTTTGCTCACGGAAACGATGGAGTGCTCCCCTTAATTACCTCTCTGAGAGGTACTGTGCTCTTAATTGCTGCATGTGGCAATTGCAGAGTTTAAACTGAAGTGCCCTGAAGTGACATTGGGTTTTAAAACCTTAGCCCAGTGACAAGTCCTGGAAAAACTTACACATGCGTGCAAAGTCCTGCAGAGCAAAATCAGGCTTTGCAGGGTGATGCGCCCTTTCTGCTGCAGAACAGGAGTGAAAGCAGTGGTCAGAAATGTATGGTGTATATGCAAATATTACCTTGCTGTTGCTGGGTTGCAAATCAGCACATGTCAGCTATTGGTAATATGAGACATTAAAAAAAAAAAAATATTGTTACCAGCTAGGAGCAAGAAGGGGAAACTCTTAATTCATATTGGAACAAAATTGTAGTGATAGCAGTGATGCACCTGTGTCCTGGAGGGGTTGTGATACACAGAAGACTAAAATAGTGAATAAATACTGGTTTATATCAAAAGAAGGTGATTACTGTGGTAATCTTTATGGAGAATTGCAGAAATGCTGAAGGATGTTTCAATGGAAGCAGCTGCACGGATCTTTGGACCTGCTGTGGTTTTGCTTTGTTTAAAATTAAGAAATGCATTGGTCTTGGGGAAACCCCAGCAAAGGGGAATCAGGGGAGGAGATGCTAAAGGACCAGCATCTTAAAAGAAAAACAGCATAACTCCTCCTGCCCTGAGCCAGGTCAGAGCAAGGCCCCTGAAGCACACCATCTACAAAAAAAACCAGAAGTCAAAGGCAATGTGCTCTGCAAAAGCTGGGGGAAAGCTGTGCCCTAGCTGAGCAGAGCTCATGCATGTGTTGGTTTGGTTTGGGTTTTTTTTGTTTTTTTTTTTTCATTTAGCAAGAGCAGCCAGAGCCCCTTTCAGCCAATGACTGCATGCTATCAGCTCTGCGTTATCTCTCCCTGCTTTCTTTCTGAGCAGATAAGAAGGGTATAAGCAGCCTGGGAGCAGGCAGCTGAAATCAATCCTTGGTGTTTACATCTCCTGACTTGCATGGGCAGGGAAGGGAGGGCAGGGTCCAGCACTACTAACGGGGAAGCACAGCAAGGCTCTTCTCTTGCGGAAGGATTATTTGCACCCGAAAAAGAAGTTTTTCTTCCTCAAACCCAACTATAAAGCAATTTTATTTGGTGTGGCCAATCACTTTTGAGTGCTTATAGCCAAATCTGAAGCTGCACTGGAGTTAGGATGGGCAAGGGGAAGCTTGCTCTGGGGAAGAAATAGCGGGTTCATCTGAGCAGGGTGCAACGCTGTAATGAGTTTTGCCTGACCTCTGCCTCCATGGCACAGAGGTCTAGATGATCTGGCTTCTCTGGTCCTGAAAGGCTGAGAGAGTTGGGGTTGTTCAGCCTGGAGAAGAGGAGGCTCTGGGGAGACCTTAAAGGGAACTTATAAGAAAGGTGGCGACATATTTTTCACAGGGCTTATAGTGATAGGACAAGGGGCTAATGTTTTTAAAGTAAAAGAGAGAGATTTTTTTATGATGAGGGTGGTGAAACACTGGATCAGGTTGCCCAGAGCGGTGGTTGCCCCATCCCTGGAAACATTCAAGGTTAGGCTGGATGGGGCTCTGAGCAACCCAGTCTGGTTGAAGATGTCCCTGCTCATTGCAGGGGGGTTGGTCTAGATGAGCTTTAAAGGTCCCTTCCAACTGAAACCATTCAATGCTGATGCACAGAGCAAGAGAGACAGTTCTGCGGGAAGGTTTGAATGGATACATGTGCTATCGCGCAGCTGGATAATTTAATGTCTCTTTATCAATGCCGCTAAGCATTGATAAATAAAGGCACTGATTAAATGTGAGAGGTTTGATCTGCATGCGGTTGTCTTGCAGGGCCACCAGTAACCACAAGGTCAAAGAGACGGTCGCTCTGGAGCTGAGCTACGTGAACTCCAACCTGCAGCTGCTGAAGGAGGAGCTGGAGGAGCTGAACAGCAGCATGGATGTCTACCAGAACGACAGGTATGCCGGGTGGCCAAGCCAGGCAGGCAGCTGCCTGCAGCATGGGAAGAGCAGCTTGCTCAGTTGGGATTTTATTACTTCATTTTTGCTTTTTCTGGGAGCAAGGCTGCATCTCGCCTTGTACCCGTTACTCTCTTTCCCTGCTGAACACAGGAATTGGCCTTCTGGCAGGGACTACAAGGTGGAGGTTGGAGAATAGGAGAAGACTTGGGCACAGGCCAGATTTGCTGGAAACGGTTTTTCACCCTGGGAACATCCATGTTTCATCTATAGAGCTGCAAGGAGACCAAAGTCATAGAGCTGCAAGCAGAGCAAGCTTAACAGCTTTTCCTGGCAGATACTTAGGAAGCATTTGGGGATGGATGGTGCATTCTCTGGACACCGATGTCCCAAAGCAGGAGGAATAAGTCAGAAACAACTGTCTCCCCATGCATCATCCCCCTTTCCTGCGCATCCCACTAGAGCATGAGTTTTTTCAAGCAGGTGAAATAGGGTATTTAGCAGAAGAAATTAAAAGCGCACCTGCTCAGCTGCCCAACCTCCTGTTCTGGCTGTTCCCTGAGTGGATTATTCACTGGTCTCTTTTCCCATCGAGGGCATTAAGTTTTCTCCTCTCTTTCTGAGGTTAGACCTTTTGTTAATTGTAAATGCTCTGTCACTGTGAAATGCTTACCTAGCCACCTCAGGCTTGACTCACCGGAGCAGTAATCCTAGCACGCTTGCCAGCAGCAAACCAACGTGCCGGGGCGGCTCGGCAGTGCCATTTTGCTGGGTGAGAAAAGCAGAAATCCCCGAGGCAGAAAAGACAAGAGATGCTGCAGCAACATGGGAGCTGCTGCTGCTCCTTCCCTTTCCGAGATGGATGGGTGGATGGTGTACATCCATCCACGTGCTTCTCCTGGCATCTGGTCCTCTTCATGGGGGAGGATTGCCGTGCTGCTGGGGACAGAGAGGTGCAAAGAGCTGGAGAGCATCAGTGATTCCATCCTGCAGGTTGCTGCAATGGTATTAAATGTAGAATTGGGTTGATCTGTGTTAGGGTTGTGGGGTCTTTTATGGGGAGAAAGCCAAGGGAACCCATATCTCCACCACGCTTGGGTGTCTGCTTGCAGTCTCTGAATGTAATCCTGGATATTGGTGGTGCTTCTTCTCTGATAGAGGGTAGGGATGGTCTTGCCCGTGTTGCAGGCATCCTCTCCAAGCTTTTCCCTATCAGGGATGCTCATTTGCCCTGGTTGAAAAAGAAAACAGCAACAGCAGCAACCCCAAAACCCTGCCCAGGCCAAACAAAAGTGCCTTTGTTTGCTCTGGGCATTGAATTCAAGTGGAAATCTTAGGCAGATAATGGCTTTTCTGCACTAATTATAGCTCTTGAAGCTGTTTATTCAGTATGAACCGATGGAAATGTGGGTGCAACCTCCCTGCCCCGCTCCCCAGGTTTCTGCAACTTTCTTTGCCTCTCTTTCTCCGTGGACTAATGAGTGATGTGCTAAGAAGTTATCAGCGCTTTCTGGAGGTAACGAGAGGGGGCTGTTGTGCAAACCTGGGCTGGTGAGGGCTTGATCCTGCCTGACCCGCTTCCCATTTCTCACTCTACCAAACCCTTCTTATCTCTTTAAACTGGTCCCCTCGGAGACCAAGGCTCTGGGGATGCAGTAACATGGCTTGGTGCCGGGGTTGGGTACCTCCTCAAAGGATGGATGGGTATTGGGGAAAGCTTTTGTGGAGCTGACGTGAGCTTTGGGTGCCACCTTGGGTTCTCATTCCCCATCTCTGGATACAGCAGTCGAACGATGGGTCCAGCTTTGGGGCTCTCTGCAGAGCAGCTGTAACTTTCTGTGTGCTCCAGGCTCTGCTGCTGGTACAGAACATTTCTTTAATTCTTGGCAGCAGAAAAATAAAAATAAAAAAAGCCACTAAATCCCACAAAAGATGGTCCTTCCTGGCTGTCATCCTGCACCGCTTCTTCCTCGGTGCTGCCCAACTGGCCTGTTTTAATGTTGAAACCCAAAACCACTCCCCAGCTGGGTGTTCCCAGAGTCATCGTCATCTTCAGCGTTTTACAATACTGAATGAGCTGTGCAATAAGAGCTATTATTAGGCTGCTTTTAATAGAGATAGAAATTTTCTATCAGGCACAGTGCTGCAGCCCAACCAAGTCCTTATCAGCACTGAAGCCCAGATTAGCATGTAGGAGTGGGTGAATCTGTGACCTGTGCTCGCGTCACGCCCGGTTCCCAAGGGCTGGTAATGAAAGCAGCTTTGTTACCCGAGCCTGTTTAGTTGCTATTGTACTTGTTAGAGAGAGGGAAGCAGAAGCGGGAGGAATAAGGGTGATAGTTTCAGGTTATTTTCTGCACACCCCTCCTCTCGCACTGCTGTTCCCTGATGTCACATTGAGAAGAGCATCCTTCTGCTGTGCAGAGTCGAGTCCTTTTCTAGCTTTACCTTTAGTAGGAGCAGCACAAGCCCAGAGTAAAGAGCTGATTCATTTTAGTCCTTGACATGCAGGGTCTCTCCAAGGTTTTTAAACCAACCACCAAATAAATAGTTTGCTGTCTTCTTCCAGTGAGTCCATCAGCGTCCCTATGATCCCTTTGGGCCTGAAGGAGACGAAGGAGCTGGATTTGCTGGTACCGCTGAAGGTGAGCATCAGGGTTTTGCACACTCAATGTAAAGAAGGGGAGCGACCATTCATGTTGGGGACAGTTGGGTGCTGCAGAGGAGATGCTGCAACAGCTGCAAAACATTTTCTGTTTTGGAACAGTTGCAAAATATAAGTTTACGGGGAGGAGCTGGACTTGAAACATGAGAAAGTGGGAGATGAGGCTCTGGAGATGTTGGGGAGCAAAAGCCAGGCAGGGGAGAACATGGTTTTTCCTGGCACAGGTTTCCTCGCAGAGAGAGCTTGCAAATTGCCTATGCAGAATCGCCCGAAGTCACCCTTAAATCTTGAATATCTATTTCCAAGGCTGAATTGGGGGTGTCTTTTCTCTTGTTTCCCCATCCAGGATCTCATCAGTGAACACTATGGAGAGGATGGAATCTTGTTTGAAAAGGAAATCAAAGAGTTCATGGAGCTGCGGCAGGTCAGTGTCCCTTGATTCGCAAAGTCTTGCTTTGGTTTGTCCCAAAACACTCAGAGGTGCTGCATTTTCTTCTGGGGTCCCCTCGTCCTTCCTCCAATCCTCACCCTTGTCTCTGTGTCCCGACGTGCAGGTTTACCCCAGCTTTGGTTCATAGGTTACAAAATACTACAGACCATTCAGTAATTGGTTTTTTTTCCCCATCTTAACACCCTGCTAACCTAGAATTGAACAACAATAAAAGTTATAATGCAATCTATTACTGGTTTATGAATATTACTTCACCCTCAGCATGGCTAAACGACTGTTCTCTCTCCTGCTAGTGCTTGGAGAAGAGAAAATATAAAGCAATCTTGTAAAGGTGAATTTTTCTCCTCTCCTATGAAACAGCTCACATAAGTAACTTCAAGTTTTGCCTTGTTGTGAAGCTTTGATCTAGGAGAGCAGAAAGAAAGAGGCTTGCTCAAGCCCTTGAAGGGCCTGACCCTGCTCTTCAGGCTGTGGGAGAAGAGCCCTGCAAAGCCAGAAGCTGGGAAAACCCCCGTGGTTAAAACTAGGCTTTAGAAGAGCTCTGACCCTTCTCCCTGTGTCAGGTCAAAAGCTCAAGGGCTTTTTTTATTAAGAGAAAAAAAAAAATCTTATTTCTTCTCTAGTAAAATCCCAGGTTGGTTTAGGCCAGTGTTGCCATCAGCACAGCTCCCAGGCTGCTGGCTCCAGATTTGGGTGCTCCAGCACCCAAATTGGTGTCTCCCTGGCCTTTCTCGTAGCTGAACCTGTGCCAGAGGGCTGCTGTGCAGCCTCTGATCCGCTATTGATCTAATCCTATTGATCATATTGATCTGATCCTATTGATTTAATAGCTCAGGTGGAGTTTCTCCCCACCGCTGAGCTGGGGGGAGCTCCGGTAAATCCAATGTTTCCTTCCCATTTTCCCCCCCTCTCTTCCCACCCACGTGT
This sequence comes from Aramus guarauna, assembly GCA_013400195.1. Classification (NCBI taxonomy): domain Eukaryota; kingdom Metazoa; phylum Chordata; class Aves; order Gruiformes; family Aramidae; genus Aramus; species Aramus guarauna. The sequence continues at coordinate 1,700,951 of VXBL01005558.1, forward strand.
CTCCTCTCCTGTCCCCACAGGCGATGCGCACCCCGAGCCGCAACGAAGCTGGTCTCGAGCTCTTGATGGAGTATTACAACCAGCTCTACTTCCTTGACAGCCGTTTCTTCCCTCCCACCAAAAGCCTGGGTGTCTTCTTCCACTGGTTGGTGCAGCTTTCCCCATCCCACCCGGGGCATCACCAGTGGGGAGCTGGGGCCGAGCTTCCATGATGGGATCGCTGTTTTGGCAGCAAAGCTGGGGCTGGCAGACACAGGGAGCTGGGTTTGCTGTTGCCCTGGGTGGGTTAATTAGGGGAGGCAGGGGAAAGCATGTGCCCCATGGGGATGAGCCAGGATGGAAACAGTGTCTGCAAGCCTACACGGAGTGCTGAAAACCATCTAGGCTCCCTGCATCTGTAGGTGAAGACCCGGGGGTGGGCAGCTGTTGACTCTTCCCTTCCCCAGGTATGACTCCCTGACGGGGGTCCCATCCCACCAGCGGGCGCTGGCCTTCGAGAAGGGCAGTGTGCTCTTCAACATCGGAGCCCTGTACACCCAGATTGGAGCGCGGCAGGACCGTGCATCACTGCCGGGGCTCAACCAGGCCATCGATGCCTTTCAGAAGGCGGCTGGTACGTGAGTTCACCCCTTTCCTGGCTCCCCAGGGGCATGCAGGTGACATTTCCACAGGGTGGGAGTAATCCTTATGAGTGCAAGAAGGGGAGAGAGCAGGCATGCAAAGAGGGATGAGGACAGGGCATCTCCAAGGCAACATGAACCAGGCGTGCATTGGCACCATGCTGCTTCTGTGGGTTATGAAGAGGAGCTGGGATGACCCAAAGGAGGTGCATCACCATCTCTCCTCTCCTTAGCTGAGATGTCCCAGCTAGGGGAGGAGAGCTGCTGATCCATCTGCAAACAGTTAGGGAGGAAAAAAGGGACCCTGGGGCTGTGATCACCCAGGGCTTTGGAGAAGAAAGCTGTGGGCACAAGGATGGTTTAGATAGCAAGGGAGGGACCTCTCACCCTTTTACCCACCTGTTAAGGTGAGGTGTCTGATGTGCAAGCTGGGTTGGTGGCTCTTCTGTGCTGCTTGTGAGGAAACCTTTGTGGTCCAGAAGTCTGACCCTCCTGCTTACAAGCTCAGTGGCTACCTGGAGCTTCTCCCTCATGCAGGTGCCTTTAACTACTTGAAGGAAAACTTCTCCAATGCTCCTAGCCTGGATATGAGCGCAGCCTCCTTGAACATGCTGGTGCGGCTGATGATTGCCCAGGTCCAGGAGTGCGTCTTTGAGAAGATGACCTTGCTGCGTGCCCAGCACAACTTCCTTGCCCGGCTGCAGCTCGCCCAGGAGGCAGCAAGGGTGAGTGCCTTGGGCAGGAGAGGACTTGGTGGGGCTGCCACCACTGGAGAGGCTCCTTCTGTGGTTGACACAACTCCTCAGAGTGGACAACCTCCTGGCACTGGCTCTTGATGGATGTCCAACATCCCAACCCATGGCTTAGCAGCTTGTCTCTTGACACCCCACAGGTGGAAGACGTCTACTCACTGGTGCACCAGACAATGACCCAGGCCCACGTGAAGGATTACGTTCCATTCTCTTGGATCACCATGGTTCATGTCAAGTCAGAGCATTTCAAAGCTCTGTCCCACTACTTCGCTGCCATTGCTCTCTGCGACTGCCCCGGTGAGTGTTATAGCTCGGAGGCAGCTGCCTGCTCAGCCAAGTGCTGGCTCCATGTCGTAGCCTGGTGTTTGGGAGGGAATGCAAAAAAAGAGGTGAAGGGACATATGTGCAGAGTAGATGGAAACACAACCTTAACATTTTTGAGATACTCTGAGCTATTGATCTCACTTAGTGACTCAGTGTTTCACACATGGGGCAGATTTTCCCCATATTTCTGGTTTGCAAAGTTCTTCCAAGAAGGTGAGCAAAAAAGGTGCTGTAGGGATGTCACCTACTGTCCCCTTTGGGGCTAGGTGGGTAAATGGAGGGGTCAGCTGCCTGCTGACCACATGTGTCCTGGTGTCCTCAGCCGGGCATCCTCCAGAGGCACCCCAGTCCATGAGATAGGCCAACTGGGGGCTTCAAAAAAAATAAAACAAAACCAGGATATCACTGGACAAACTGGTTTGGGCTACTTGAATTTAGTTGCCAGCCTTGTGGCCAGCTGCCCTGGGCATCCCAGGGTGGTGAGGTGCTGGCAGCAGGGTATGCATGGCTGTGCCTGAGCTGGGCTTTACGTGGCTCTGGGGAGCCAGCTGGGAGCGTGGATGTGGGATGCAACCCATGATCTCCATCTGCAGCATCGTTGACACCCATGCAAGCAATTTTGGGTCAGGCAGAGGATTTGGGGGCGGGCAACCGATGCACGCTGTGACCTGTGGTGCTGACCCATCACTTGGTGGGGTAGCTGAGGGACTTCTTGGGGGATGGTTGCTGAAAGCATTGCTGTGCCGGTGATGGCTGCCAGACTGTCCCAGTATCCTCCCCCGCTCCAGAGCCTGCCCAGAATCTTGCTGCTGGGCTTGTGCCGCGTGGGCGTTGCGGAAGCACGATTGAGCAAGGAGAGCTGCTGGGGCAGAGATGGGAGAGATTGGGGTACCGTGGGGCTGGAGCAGCTTAAAGACCGAAACAGCAGAGGATGGTGATGAGGCTGGGTTTGCCTGGGGTTACAAGGGACAGGGCAAACCTTCCTGCTAAAATTTTGGGGCTGTTTGCCTGGCCTAATAACCCGAAGTGCTGAGGGAAACAGAAATCTGCAGGAGTTGCCTAATTTGGGTATTTTATTTTTTTTCTCTATCCAGGGCATGCTGTTGAGATCTCACATGCCCGCTCGCTGCCTCTCGCTGACCCCCTTGTTCAGAATAACAAATCTTTTGCTCCCATAACCAGCTGGCAATAAACTCCTTATGCTACAGTTTAATGCCCCAGGGATGCTGGCACGGAGAGGGTTGGCATGGGGAGAGCCAGCCCTGGAGCTGCCGGTTCCCAGCCCGCCGGGTGCCTATGCTGAGGTTGCTCACCAGGCTTTGAGATCTCCTAACATTCAGACCAGCAAGTCCACAAGGCTCCCTGGAGCCCTCTCGGTTCCTTCCTATCACACCCTGTGCCTCGACGAGGAAGCTGCTATCCAACTCTGAGCTCCCTGTGAGCCAAAGGGGATTAGGAGCAGCTTTGGCTGGACATAAGGGTGTAAAAATCATGTGTACAGAGCCCAGCGCGGTGCTTGGAGAGCCTGTGCAAGCTCTATCCATCTCAGTTTGTCTGTTGAAGAACCCCTTTGGTTGCACCACAAGCTTTCTGCCCATGCAAGGATCCCAGGCACAGCAATGAGGGCTCAGCTCCCAAATTACACTTTAATCTGCCCAGATTTTGTTCCTTAGTTGTTGTCTGACTTAGCTCTATGTCACTAATCTATAAATGGGGAAAACCCAGGGCTCTTGATTTTCAATCCTGCTTCAGGATTGGACCAAGGGAGAGAAGGAGGCAAAAGAGCCAGATATTTGTGCTCTGCACAAGACAAACCCTGCACTTAGCTTCAAAGCCTGGTGCAGCCTTGAATGTGATAACTCGTCCCTCTCCCCATCAGTGATGTCTTGGTTGTCGTTGCAGTCTGTGGTTGGGTGAGAGGAAGCTGCTGCTGAAATTATTTGGGCTACGTGAAGGTGGATGTGCCTTCCTGGTCCCCTTGTCCCCACCGCCATGGGGATCTGGGTGGCCAAACAGTGTCCTGACTTATCTCTAAGCCCATCCCCACCCGTTTATTTCAAACAGTGGCATCTGATGCTGAACTACCGGAGCAGGAGAAGGCTTTTATCCAGTTCCATATCACCATGCCAGAGGGACCATCGCTCTGCACCCTGCTGCAGGACCCTGAGGAGAGGAGGAAGCTGGGTAAGCGCATCAGTGGGGACAAAGCCCCCGGTTCTTGCGATGAAACCTTGATGCACGGGCAGTGAACCCCATTGTAACACTACCTGTGTAGGCATGGTCTCCATGAAGGTGTGTGATGAGCTGTTGGGGGGATCTCTCCATGCAAAGACACCTTTTTGGGGGCTTTCTTTGGAAAGAGTCTATCCTGGGAAGGCGGGAAAGCGTCATGGTTCCCTATTAGGGTGTTGAGGACCAACTCATGGTGCTTGCACCAACCTGTCCAGCTGAGTTTGACAGTAAAACCTCGACCACCAAGGTGTCCTGAGCCAGGTAACTTCACCCAGCACAGCATGGAGAAATCTGTAGGGACATTGAGATCCTGGAAGTTCCTTGGCTTAGGCTTGCTGCTGACTTGGCTTGATGACAAGAAGACACAACAGATGCCAGGGGGTGGCTTTTTTAGCTGCATCAGAAAGCTTGGGAGACGAGCTTCCTCCCATGCAGATTTTCAGCTTCAGGGGAAAAACAGAGTGTTGCTTATTCAGCTGAAGTCATGTTTTGGCAGCCTCTCCCCAACGAGGCCACAAGAGCACGCTCAGCACCCTGATTTTGGGGTGTTGTCTCCTGTTTGCCTCCCCCACAAGCTGTGTCCTGGTGCTCTTTCCCTTCATTGCATACATGTGAGAGGAGACAAGTCCCACCAGGAATGAGTTCATCACGTTGCCAACCCCAGCAAAGTCTTCCTGGCTGCTGGGCCAGATTTCACTGCTGGAGATTGGAGGTGGAGGACATACGTGAGGAGACCCCTTAAATGAACCCCAAAGCCAGAGTGTTATGGTAACACCACCCCAACACCTTCAGGTGCTGCCATCCATTTTCCCAGTTTGCATCAACCCTGCTCCCAGCTCAGCCTGCTCTTTTTGGGATGAACGGGGTCCCCTCAATGTCTGCTGGTGAAGAGTAAGTGTGCAGATGCCAGCCTCGGTTCTGGTTTTGGTTTACAGCAAGGGAAGAAACTTGCAACATTAAAACCATCTCCCTGAAAGGCTATTTTTTCCCCTTCCCTTGTCTCCTAGTCTTACGTTATGTTTTATCAGACGTGGTATGTTCCACCATCCTCAATAGAGTGGAGTCAAAAGCTTGCACAGCTTCGATGCTTGACCTCTTTTCCCAGTGATCTCTTGGAAATAAGGGGAGTTGATGATATTCATAGAATCATATTCAATAAAACAAAGTTGTTTTCTTGCCTATGGATGGGGCTGACTGTGGGTGCTTTGAAAAAATATGATAGATTGCATTTGATATGGTTATTTTGGAGAGTCTTTTCCTCTCTGGTTTCCATCCAGCCTCAATGTATTTCCTCAATTGTGACTTCTCATGGAGAAAAGCAGAGGTCTTCAGGCCACTGGCTGTGGTCCTCATAAGTCTGGAGCAAGCTCAGACCATCTCCCTGGATTATGTTGCCACCGTGTGTCCTAAAACTGGAAATGCTACAGGCACACGTGTTTCTATGATACGTGTATATATATAGAGAGAGAGCGAGAGAGCTTTTTTGGTAGTTTAGCATTGGGTACGGGTATCTTGGTTGCAGTCTCTTCAAAAAGGATGTTTGCATCGATACTCATGGGTCGTCGTGATTTCATCTCTTCTGGCCATTTTTCAGCTGCTCTGTTTCCACAAGGGTGGAAACACGTTGAAGGCAAGTTGAGAGGAGCAAAGCAAGAGCAGATGCTGAAGAGGGTGGAAAGCAGGACCTGCAGGGCAAGGAGAAGGCTTTGCTTAGCCTAGGAAAGAGGGAGACGTGTTGCATCTTATGGAAGCTAAAGGGCTGTCGCTAGGAGAATGGGACTCGATTGTCCTCCGTGTCCCGTCCCGCACCCCGGGGGATGCGAGGCAATGGAGAGAAGTTAATTTGTGAAGGAGATTGAGGTTAAGCATTAAAAGGGACTTCGGGGGCGGCGCAACGTGGTGGCTGCTCCTTCTCCGACAGTTTTTTGGGAACATCTGCCAGCTCTGCTGCCGGTGCCGGGGGAGTGAAGTAGGTCACCCTTCAAGGTCCCTTCCCAGCCCTACATCAGGGGCTTGAGCTGACGGCTGGGACCTACTCCATTTAGCGCACGTTGAATGCCTGGCAGGCTGCGAACGTGACTGGGCTGTCCCTGAGTCACGTCGGGTGACACAGTCGCAGAGGCTGCTGTCATCCGTGGGCAGCTGAGCGAGCCGGAGAGGGAACGGCGGCTGTGGGGCTGCTCCGGTTGGGCTGCAATCTCTCTGCTCCCTTGCAGGTAAAGCTCATCTGAAGAAAGCCATCATGAAGCACGAGGAAGCCATGAGGATCCACGGGTTGTGCAAGATCCTGCGGAAGATGGATATCCTTCAGGAGGTCCTCTCTTTTGCCCACAAACGCTCGCTGAGCAAATACTCGGAAATCGACCATGAGGAGGACTTCTTTGAAACAGGAGATGCCCCAGACATTCACCGTAAGTGGGGTTTTTTTTGGGGGGGGTGCTGCTGGGGAGGGGATTTGTGGCAGGTTGCATGGGGTGGGCAAACACCGTGGTGAGTTTGCGGCATGTCACTGTGGACCAGAGCTCCTACACAGTGGCGGAGCGTCACGGGTGGGAGTGGAGGCTCTGGGCTGTGTGTCCAGCAGCTGCCTGAACAGGTCCCAGCTCTTATGAGTCACACCGTTCCTCCTCAGGGAGCGTGATGTAGATGCAGCAGCTGCTGCAATTACCTGACCCTGGCGTATGTGCTTTTCTCTCCCTACCACTAGCCAAAACGCACCAGAAACCAGAGATAAAATCCCCCAACTTCTCCCAGGTGAAGGTGACCGACCTCTTCCACAGGCTGGTATGTACAGCTATGGGATGGAGGCTACCCCAAGGGAGCAGACATCTCCTCTTCCCCTGCATGCTCTGTTTGCCTGGCTTCCTTCCTCCCCGCAGCCTCTTCTCCCTCTCCCAGCGCAGCTGCTTTGCTTGCGGGCAGCTCTCCAAGGAGAACAAGCTGCCTCCTTGCAGGCAGGGACCTGTGCAGGAGGAGGGGTGGGAGGGCACGGATCTGTCTCTGCAAGACCTAAATGGGTTGCGAAGCTCCTCTGGCGCATGAGAGAGCAGGCACAGGCGATTTCGGTGGGCTTTACCCAAGAAGGATCAAAGGGACCCTTTAGTGGAAGCTTTTTAGGGCAACAGAGCAGGATGGTGCCAGCTGGGAAGCACTAGGAAAATCCCACCGGACCTTTATCCCTACATTCCTTAGGCTTACAGGGTCCTGGGGAGCAGGGCTGGGCTTCAGGGCTGCTCTTGGACCCAGCTGGGCTGTCCCTGTCTCCCAGGCACCCCAAGAGCTGCGTAGCATTCCAGGGAGAGGTTGGGCATCTCTGGTTTTGAACAGCTCCAGGGCAGGCAGGTATATCCTGTTCCTATGGAATAGAAAAGTAGGAAAAAGACAGGAAAATAGGAAAGATGTGGGAGGAATCTGACCTTAAAGAGGTGACCTGTCCCACTGCCTCGCACCCTGCTGCTGGACCACCCCAGCCAGGCTGCATGCCCTAGAGCCAGGCTGTGGTGAAAAACCTCAGCCCCCATTGTCCTTCCTTGGCTGATGGATTTTGTTTCCTGAAGGGGGGAATTAAGGAGCCAGCTCTGTCCACTGGAGCTTTCTGTTTTGTTTGCTCCAGGATTGTAGTGCCTAAACTGATGCCAGCTTGCTGACCATGCCTTGTAGGAGTGGGGCAGTGCTTGTGAAGATGTCCAGACCTAAGCTCTGCGCAGAGGGTTGGACCAGAGACCTCCCCAGGTCCTTCACAACCTGCACAAGACTGCTACTGCTCACAAACCCAGAGTCTGACATGAGCTTTTAATCATCTCTAGCTTTATAGTGCATAAATCTGTATTTTTGGGCATGCAGGCAGGGTAAAACACTAGGCAGTCTCAAAAGTACATCCTTAAAGAAATGCAAAAGACAGGCTTTCTCGATCTGCCTCCTCCCCATCAGTGGGTGTTTTCGAGGTTGCACATCCCTAGGGAGTTGTTCTTGCACCGAAAGGTGCTTTCCCTGTTTCTACCTTACCACAGGGGCCCCTCTCAGTTTTCTCTGCCAAAAACAAGTGGTACCCGGTGCGGAGAGTCCACCTCATGAGAGGAGAGAACGGTTTTGGGTTCACGCTGAGAGGAGACTCCCCCGTCCTCATCGCTGGTGTCATCCCAGGGGGTTGTGCTGCCGTGAGTATCCCAGGCCCTCGCTGGCCCCCTGAGGATGCTGGAAGTGGGGGGGTGGGGGGGGTGTGTCAGGGGTTGCCTCGAGCAGTATTGGGTTGTTTTTATATCTTAGCGTTCAATTGTATGACTTGATAACTCCATTGGTGTGCTCAGGTGGAGATTCATCCCTGCCAGATCTCAGCCCAGGGCTTACAGATGGGTGTCATGAAAGAATTGGGATTGTCTTTTATTTTTATTTTTTAGAAGACAGATAAGGGAAAAAATATGGAGGTTAGCTTAGTTTTTAACTGCTGGCAGCTTCTCTTTGGCAAGCGCCCAGCTCCCTTCTCCCCAATTTTGGAATGTGACAGTGGATGGAACAAGATGGCAAGTCTGAAACACGAGTTATCTCAATGCAAACTCACTGTATGGGCTTTGTGATGTATCGGGGCAGCTGTTTTTCAGCAGAAGCTTGCTGGAGCATCGTGGTGGGATGCCCACAAAGTCTCCCCCCTCCCTCCCTTCCTCAGCACTGCTCAGCATTAACCCTGCCATCCAGAGCCCAGCATCTCTGTAACAATGTGCTCCTTAGCAGCAGGATCACATCCCTTTTTGGGAGACTAAAATCTCCTTAAGGACTACGTGTGGTCCATATCTGATGCTGTCCCCACAGCCCCAAGCTGACACACACTTTCCTTCAAGCAGATCAAGAGTGTTGTTGATGCCTTGATGAATGAAGGATGGGCGCAGGACCTTGCTGAGCGTGCTCCATTTTCTCAAGGATTGAGACTTGCAGGCAATAATTTTTATTTTTGGGTGTTTTTTTTCTGCAGACCTGCAGCATTTAACCTTTATCAAAGAGTCAGAGCTGGATGCACTTTTTGCAAGGCTGCAAAAATTCATGAGGCTGGGAGTTTATAGCGTGCTGGATGTCAAGTGTGGCCATCGTCAGCGGCTGCAAGAGTCTGTAGAGCATCCCACTTTTGTGTGCACACTGCAAAGCAGGTGTAAAGTCTTTAGGATGATGAAATCATCCTCTGTCTTGTGCTGTAGGTGGAAGGTGGACCCCAACCCTCCCTGTGGCCTGTATCTCTGCAGGATTGGGACCTAGGGGCTAGGGTGGACACTGAGAAAACCTCGTGCAGCAGCATCCATGAGCTCAAACATGCATTTTCTCTCTTCCCCTGCAGGAAGCCGGGCTGAAGGAGGGAGACTACATCATCTCGGTGAATGGCAAGGACTGCAAGTGGTCCAAGCATGCCGAGGTGGTGCAGCTGCTGAAGAGCACTGGGGAGGAGGGAGTGGAGATCGGTGTGATAACCCTGCAGAGCTCAGAGGGACCAAAAGCCGTAAGTCTCATCCTAAGCCGTAGGTGGGAAACTGCAGCTCGGAGAGGGGAGAGACTGGCTGTAGTCTGCTTAAATGAGGGTCTGCGCTGTCTCTGGCGTGGCAGTTTTGTTTACAGCTGGCTTGGTGTAAATGTGAAGCAGGATTTCCAGGGATGAAAAGCTTTGTTCTTTCACTCAGCCTCAAGCCAGGCACTGAAGCAGGCAGCTCCACAGGGGGCAGAACTTTCCTAGTGTCCTGCTCCCCGGCTGGAGGTGCAGGACTGAAGCCAGGCACCGCATTTGCAGCCCAGATGCCACCCTGGCTTCACACCTCTCTCTGCTCCCTTTCCCAAACAGGCAGACAAGAAGGCAGCAGCGATGTCCTCAGGCAGCGGGCTGCTGAAAAGCAACAAGGAGAACAGCCGAAAGAGCCTGATGAACAACAAGAGCACCAGCACGCTGCTGGTCTGGAGCAAGAAGAGCAAGCGGAGCAAGAAGAGCACCTACGGCATCCCCTTCACCGCGGTGGGAGACAATGAGGCCATGTACTGAAGCGGCAGCCGGGCTAGGTCGTGTCCCGTGAGCTCCGGGGCTGGCTGCCCATGAACCCTTGCAAGCCACGGTGTCCTGTCTGGGCTGCGTTGGTGTCGGTGCTGCAAGGACCCTCCCCGCCCCGGGGATGTGCCGCTGGTCGGATCCTCTCCGAAGAGGCAAGCACAGTACCAGACTCCTCCATCTCCCACGTTAAATGATCCCCAGCTAAACGATATGGGGAAACACTGATGTATTTTAAAATTTTAATATTTTTGGTTTTGCTTTTAAGGGGTCGGGGGGAGCTGTGCTTCAGTATAAAGCAGGGACTGTTTTGTGTCTTCTGCTCGGCGTGAGGAGCAGCCAACCAAGCCCCAGCCATTAAAGCAAAAGCTGTAACCTTCTTTAGCGTCTCCTAGGCTTTCTCTGCAAAGTAGAAGATGGCACCACTGCTGCCGCTTGCCAAGAGCTGCTGGCAGAGCTGAATCGTTCAGCAGCTCCAGCTGGAGGTCACCTTCAACTCCCCTTTTTCGTGAGAGGGGATAGCGTGGGCATCAATGACTCATGGTGACCCCATCACGGGATGCAGCTCTGGGCTGTGCATCTCTGCCGCGGTACAGGTTAGGGATGTCCCAGTGAAATGAGTTGAAGTTAGGATGGGTTTGACCATTTCTTAGTGCTTTTTGGTTGGTTTTGGTTGTTGTTGGGTTTTTTTGTTAACGAGCACCCAGGTCAGCCCAGCAAAAGCAGCCTGGCTGCGCAGCCTGCTGCTTTGGAAGAAAAGGGAAAGACTTAACGTGCATTTGTTGTCTCGCTTTTTTTTTTTTTTTTTTAATCAGTAGAGGTGGATTGCCCTAAATATGTGAGTAGATTAATAGCTAAGAACCTTGTTGGTTTTTTTTTTCTTGGTATGAGATTAAAATTCCAGGAAGATAGCTCCTCCAGATTATTAAACTACTAAATTTGTGGTAGTATTGGATCTTGCACACGTTGCTAATACCCTAACACTGTGCTGTCAGCATTCGTACCCGAGCTGGGCTGATGGATGCATGCATCTTGGTAATTGTACTGGAAATGCTGGGAGACTCCGAATACGCACTTAGATATATTGGCAAAATTTTCTCAATCCCATTTCTGCCTTGTGCATTATTTTTCTGAAGGCTAAAGAGCTGTCTAGTCTTCAGTGCTTGGATGATCTTGGTAGGTATAAAATACCCTTCAGAGATGCAATTGTATTTTTGTACTTTTTAAGTCGTGAGAAATTTGTAGCGGTAGTTTAATGAAGTGAATGCGCGCTGGCAGCAGGATATCGTCGTGAGAGCATCCCCACAGGGTTGTACCGTGACTTCTTCTAGGTGGGTCAGCGCCCACGTGCCAAGCTTTCACCCCCATTTTTATTTAAGCAGAACTAAAGGAAGGCTTCTAACTCTGTGTTAGTGACCAAGACGCCTCTCCGTAGACAGAGACATCATCAGACTGGATTACAGATCCGGCTGCCACCATGAGGCCATCTGCTGCAGTCAGATTTTCTACGTAATCTTGCCAGCTGCTTGGCGCGGGAGTGGTAAGGAAGGGGGTAGGTTCACAGAAAAGGCCACCTTGCCATTAAAGTATTCTGGCAACGTCTTCCCCCGATCCTAAATGTGTTGCCGACACAGACGTCTCCGAGCTGGAGATGTATTTATTTAGAAGAAGCGTACACAAGCGGCGAGCCTGCGCGTCGCGGTTTCCACCCTCATCACCCAACTCCTCCATTGGCAGAGGGGTTGCGTTTTGTGTGAGTGGGATAATTTCCCTAACACCAGTGTTTTTGTGGGTTTTTTTTTAATTTGTACGTGGAATCTTACCTTTTATGGATTAAAAAGCACTGATTGGAAAACCTTGTAGCGTGCATCTCTCTTGCAAATTACAGGTGGGACTGGGTGCACCAGCTGTGGAGGGAAACAAGCCCTTGTTGAGCTTGTGAATGAGTCAGGTTTGGGCCACTTTTACATCAGCTCCTTTTTACCTCAGCTGTTGAGGTTAGAAGACATCATTTGGCTCTAGGACAACCTGATCCAAGACAAACCAAGCTCCTAAGCATTGAGATTGGTCCAACAGCCCTTGGTGAGCAATCATCTCCATCTCCAGCATGGTGTAACGGGAGCTGGTGGCTTTGCCACAGTAATGGCAGTAATGCCGGAGGTGGAGAGCAGGGCTCGGGTTGGATCCCTTGAGGACTTTTCCCCTTGGGGGGGTGGGGGGGAATCATTCAAGAATAATTATCTTTGCTTCACACTACATGTTTTGATCTGCTGGTTTTGGGTTTCCAAGGGGGTTTCCAACAACGTTTTCCAAACCCCTTGTTTTTGGAAGAGCACGTCAATGGGAACAAAGGTATCAGTCATGCTGGAGGAGCTCACTGGTAGCTGGTAAGCAGCAAAGCCTTGACATGGCACCCCATCCCTTTATTTTTCCCTTGGAGGTCTGTGTTTCACTGGACCCTACCTCCCCACCATCTTGGGAGGGTGACCAAGCCCATGGCTGTGGCGCTGGACCATGGGTCCTGGCAGTCAGACAAATCCCTTGTGTAGGGAGTGTGCAACCCATGCACCCCACGGGAGGTTAAAGAGCAGAGTAACTCCTCTTCAGAGAGACAGAGGTGGATTTAAACCCCCTTAGACAGGAATGAACCAGGGTCAGTGCTTTCAACATTAGGTTAATATATAAAAAGGTGGTGGAGACCCTCTTTTCTCCTGTCTGCCAAGCCAGGGTTAAAATGGCATCTGGCTTTTTTTTTTTGATATATTTTTGTAATTTAAGATGTTTCTCCTCTCATCAGACCTCCTGTACCCAGCACCCTAACAAGTTTTTTAAGCCACCCACAGTAAGTTGTTTTGCTGCAGTAGATCCTTTTCCCACCTACGTTCAGTGGATGTGGGAAACTCGTGACTCCATAACTGGGATCACCTCCCCCTCTGATGACATGTTTTCAGATGAGATGTGCGCTCCATCAGCAAGAGCCTGGTGTTCCCTCCCTCTTTGCTGAGAGGCTGTGGAGCTGAATCTCTTTATGCTTGTCTTCTCCATCTGGACCTGGAGGTGGAGGGGTCATAGAATCATCAAATAGTTTGGGTTGGAAGGGGCCTCAAAGATCATCTAGTTCCAACACCCCCTGCCATGGGCAGGGACACCCTCCACTAGACCAGGTTGCCCAAAGCCCCATCCAACCTGGCCTTGAACACTTGGTGGATGGGGCATCCACAGCTTCTCTGGGCAACCTGTGCCAGGGCCTCACCACCCTCCCAGGGAAGAGTTTTTTCCTAGCATCTAATCTAAACCTACCCTCTTTGAGTTTAAAGCCATTCTCCCTTGCCCTGTCACTCCCTGCCCTTGTCACCAGTCCCTCTCCAGCTTTCCTGGAGCCCTTTAGGGACTGGAAGGTGCTATAAGGTCTCCCTGGAGCCTTCTCTTCTCCAGGCTGAACCACCCGTCTGATCATCATTGTGGCCCCCTCTGGACCTGCTCCAACAGCTTCTGTAGGATCCTGGTGGTGGGGGCCAACGTGGAAGGCACAAGAACCATTACCAAAATAGCTTTACAGTAACTAAGAATTTGAGGTCTCTCCAACCTCTCTCCCTGTGGAGAAGGGCTCCAGGTGGGCTCAGGAGCTGAGGCCATGCACAGTGCTCCTCAGTCCAGTTGTCCTGGGCTGGGAGCAGTTAATGTCGCTCTTAAGAGCATCTTATGACCAGAGAGCACGTGCAAAGAGGGTTTTTTAAGCCCTTATTGATTTCTAGGGCCCTTGAGACAGAAAACATCCTGCCATCCTAGAAACCCCATCAGGGAGAGCCCAACAAACCCACAGGGGTTCAGCCAAGTTTCCTGCCTTTGAGGTTGAACTTTTCCTCCTCTCAGAGCTTCACGCTCAATAATAAAAATCACCCAGCCCATATATCAGCCTTTCCAGTGTGGTGGGAAGATGTTTTGATTTTCCCCTCCATTAAGTACACAACAGCTCTCTTAATAGAAGATACCTGCAGTGTCGGGGAGCTGCGGCAGTGCTCCTGCCTCCTCGCTTCACGGCTCGTTGGCACCGTAACCCATAATGGCTCCTCTGGAGCTGTCTCTGGCTACAAATTAATGCTCCTGCCTGTCCCTGGGGACAGCAGAAGAAAAGCAGTTACTGAGTTGATGTCCCTCAGCCCCAGTGTGGTTTGGTGCTGGGACACTGCCCCTGTGCAAGGGGGTCTCACTGCTCGCTAGGCTGAATTTGCAATTTGTTGGTGGGATCAGGTCCTTCAGCAGCACCTCATGCTGATTTCAAACAGTCCTGGGCCAGGAGCAGATCAGTGGGGTCATCTCAGGAGAAGGATGGGGCAGAGCAGATTTTCTCCTGTTCCCAGGAAGGGGAGTGACGCTGTGCCTGCTTGGTCCCTTGTCCAGTGCTCACTGCATCCCATGGAAGGTGTCATCCTCACCTCCTTGTCCCACCTTGCCCCTCCTGAGCACCCATGTGCTCGGTGCAGAGCGGGGTGCCCTCAGCCATCCTCCTTTCCAGCCTGAGCCCACTGGAGGGCAGCAGCACCCTGTCCAATGCACCCACCGCTCCTCGCAACACCGGCACCCCACAATCTGCCCGGCGAGGCTGGCACCCCTCGACCCACGCTGCCACCCCAGGGTGAGCGGAGGTCTCCCTGGGATGCCTTTGAGACCGGCGCATTGCAAGGCATGGCATAAATAGTAGTTTTAAACCATGTATCCTGCGAGGTCCTTACGGGGAAAGTGTGCAAGAAATAAGGCTGAGCATTGGGGTGCAGCATCCTCTGGGGTAGAGCACCCTGAGCCCGTAGCAAGCTACGGGCACCCCATAAAGGAAGGGGTGAAATTTTGCTGGGACCACCCATCCTACTCCTGCAAGCTGGCCCTTGGGTCCCTCTGAGGCTGCAGTGGGGGTCTTGCTCCCCTGGGCTGACCCCAAAAGCTTTACCAAGGTGCTTTCCAAGATTTGCAAAGTCCCCTCTTGGCCGTGGCTTCCCAGCAGCTTGGAGATGCTAAAGATCTCCTGCATGGTCTTGCATGGCAGCAAACAGCGCTGGGAGGCTCATCAGACATGAGACCACAAGAGTGGGGTTGTGCTGGAGGGGTGTGAAGCCACCAGGGCAGCAGAGATGGATGGGTCAAGGCTGGGGTACGGGTCAAGGCACGGGGAGCTGCAGTGGAGAGACCAGCAGGTTCGGGAACTGGTGGAGATGTAACCTGGCAGCCTTTGCACTAGAGGGCAGAGTTGGTACACGCTGAATCCCGCTCCTCACAGCCTGGCCAGCCCTTCGTCACCCCAAGACACCCCAGCACAGGACGGGATGGTGTTCAAGCCTTGAATTGTCATATACTCCTACGCATGTAGCTCCATGCAGATGACTGTGCAAACCAATCCAAGTTCTCGCACCCCAATCATCTCTTGCTCTAGCAATTGCCTCGATGCTGCCCGACAGCAAATCTTCTTGCATCTGCTGGAGAGGAGGGAAAACATGCTGCCACGAGCAAGGACCTACCAGGCACCTGCCTGTCCCCAGGGCCCGTCAATCCCAGCTACTTCCTACCAGGGACAAAAGTGGTGGCTGGGGTACCCCCATACCTGTGTGGTCCCTGGGGGATGCTCAGCTACCTTCCCATGCACAGGAACACGTGTCTCCTGCGTGGGAGCGGGTTAGCCCTAGCCCAGGGTGGACCTGGTCTGGCAGTGGGGCAGGGGTGGAGAGGTGACCTCCTTTGATCCATTGGGCCCCATTTTCTGTGGGACATGAGTGCTTCTGAAGGGTCTGTGCTCTGCACTCCAAAGGAAGGTGCGGGACCATGCTGGTCCTTTACTGGATTCATCTGCAGAACTTGTTGTGAGGTGTTATCCGTCACCTTTTCTAAGCCGGTAGCTTCTGCACAGCCCCCCTTCCTTATTTTAATCTGCAAAATTTTTACCCTAGATAGAGTACAAAGCTGCTCCACTTCAGGATTTGCATCGCTATGTGAGGAGCTGCCTCTGACTGTCTCTTTGCAATAGCAGCAACAAGAGATGGACAAGATTCCACTGCAGCACAAGCTCCACTGGCATAGGAGACTGAGGCCACACCTGGGGTGTAGGACTTTTTCAGGCTGCAGAATGCACTGGGAGACTAATCTGCCTCTACATCAAGCAATGAGGTCAAGACAGCCATGGTGCAGGGCAAGGAGATCATGCTGTGATGAAGGAAGTTCATGTTATGGAGCAAGGTGGATGTGCTGTAGGTCAAGGAGGTCATGCTGTGGAGCAAGAGGATCATGCTAGGAGTCAAGAATGTCATGCTATGGAGCAAGGGGCTATGCTATTGGTAAAGGACATCACGCTACAGCACAATGGGGTTGTGCTATAGAGCAAGAGTCATGCTGTGGGTCAAGGGTGTTGCACTATGGAGCAAGGGGGTCATGCTATAGAGCAAGGTAGACACGCTACAGGGCAAGAGGAACATGCTATGGGGCAATGGAGGTCATGTCATGGAGCAAGGTAGGGAAAGGGGGCAACAAATGCAAAGCAGTGCTGTGGGGTGCATGTGCCTGCTCTGCCTCCTCCCTCTTTCTCTACTGCAATGGAGCGACTCCTGCCATGCCCCTAGACTCTCCCAACCAACTCAGCCTATTTTTTTTTCCTGTCTTGGGAGCAGTCATCCTCTTTTTCCCTGCACTCACGAAGGGCCTCCTTCGCCAGGGCCCAGTCTTTAATGGGGAGAACAGAACTGAGCCGTTCGGAAATGGCTCCTGAATCTTTAATAAAGCAAACATTGCCTGGGCCATAAACATATGATGACAGCAACAGAGGCTCTCAAGCTTATTGCCTGGCCGCTAGTTCTTTACTTAACTCTGCCATAATGGCTTTAATAGCCCGGGAGGGAGCTGAGGTGAAAGTCCTATTAAAAAATGTATTTCCGAATTTAATTGAGGCTCCATCTGTGGGGAAAGACAGAAGAGAGGTCGCTCCACAAGAGAGCTATGAAAAAAAAAAAAAAGAGCTCTCTCCACCTTCCTCCGCTCCTGCCCTGCCTGGTTAGTGACCAGCAGCAAATCCCACCCCAGCCAGTGTCCCTGGGAATGTGGGACCTTCCGAGTGTTCCCTCCCTAGGGGAGACCACCAGCACCCCGAGACCGTCTGATGCAGAGGGAGGGGGCACCTCTGTTTATGATGCATCCCCTCCGATTTTGGAAGGGTGTCCCCCTTACAATTGGCTAGGACAAGTGGCTATGAGCCACAAAGCCCATCAGCATGTGCAGGCAGCACCACCATCCATACTGGGCAATATCAGCTGCCCGTGCTCTGTGGTGGCCTTGTTAGAGGTATGACCTGGGCGACTGATCTGTCTCCTCACCCATCCAACCTGCACATGGCTCTCTGGTCACCCATCAGTCTGTCCAGCTATTCCCATAGGTTCCTAGACACCTGGTCCCATATAGATAGACATACACCTTCACATCGACATCATCAATCTATTTGCCTCAGCCCCATCAATATCCATTCATCCATCCATCTATTCATTCACCTCTATCGGTCTATATACCTACCTCTTTATCCATCTATATATTTATCTATCTATCTATCCATCAATCTACCTATCCATCAGTCTATCTATCTATCTATCTATCTATCTATCTATCTATCTATCTCTCCATCCACCTCTATCCTTCCATTGATCCATCTGTCCATCCATTTATCCCTCCACCTATCCTGTAATCCAACACTGAGCTTTTCTCCATCCAGGGAAGCTTTGGACATTGAGACCTTTGCAGCTCTTTAGAGAAGTGACCAGGGATGAGCCCAACACTCCAGACTGGGTGACATCCCCATGTCCTGAATCACCCCTGTTTGGGGCTAGACACCCTGATATAGGGTTATTTCTCCCCACAGGTGTGTCTGTTGGAAGATGGATGAATAAGGGGACAAACAGACAAGAAGGCAGATGGGCAGCAGATAGGGAAAGGAGGATTGGAAGAGGAAAGAGTTGGGATCAGGCCGGGAGACCTCCCTGTCTGCTAGAACTGTGCCAGCGTGTGAGCTCACAAAAAGCCACTCTAATTAGTGATGAAGAAGAAGGGTTGGGAGAGGAGGAATTCACTCCTTCCTCCACCTCCTTCCTGCGTCCCCTCCTGGCGAGCATCACCCTGAGTCAGCAGATCTGCCGAGGTCACGCCACCCGCTCTATTAATTGGATTAATAAAGATGTACGTCATTGAGGTAATTACCCACTAATTGGGGATGACAAGGTTGTCAGGGTTTGTCCCTCGAAGGGACAATTTCCCGTCCCCGGCCCTCCCCTTTCCCAACACGCACCAAGTCAATCGCATTAATTAAAAATCAGAGAGTCCATAACCTTGCGCTGCCAAGCCCTGGGGAAATCGCTGCCTCCAGAGCTGTGTGCAGGCAAGGCAGGGTGGTGGCATCTGCCACCTCCAACCACCGGCTCAGCTGAGGAGCACGGTCCAGGCTGGCGGCACTCAGGCAGCGAGTTGGAGGGGTCTCAAAGGTCCCTTCTGCCTCCCCTGCATCCCTCATTAGCCCTTTGCGAAAGTTGCGTGGTGCCAAGAGGAGACACAAGGATGCTGCAACCAGGCTAAATGAATACACCGACATGCAGCACCTCACATGCCATAATATCCAAGGACCCAAGGTCCTCGACTTTTTGGAAAAAAGAACAAACAAACTGCAAACCTCCCCCATAACACACAGGTAACTCTTGCAGACGAGGAAACACTCATTGGAAATGTTTTGTTAAAAAAAAATATTTCCCCCAGGAACGATCTCAGCCCGATGATATCTTGGTGATGAAACATTTCCATTCTGCCAAGACTTTCCCTGCCCTTTCCCTGGAGCGAGTCCCTGCTGTCAGCCGCCGGCTGTGAATCGTCTCTGCCCCTCCCTGGGCTCCTGCCTTGGTGGGGATGTCCAACGTATGTCCAAGCCTTTTCCACTGCACGGCCAGGATGCCCCAGGGCAACCTGGTGCTGAGCCTTGCACAGCTGGATGCTGAGCCCTGCACAGCTGGATGCTGAATCCTGCGCGATGCACGCTATGCCCTGATGCTCTACACATCCGGATGCTGCACAGCTGGATGCTGAGCTGTGCTAGGCTGGTGATGTGTCCTACACAGGGATGAGGAGCCTTGCACAGCTGGATATTACTCCAGCACAGCTGGATACTGAGCTCTGGACATCCGGATGTAGTGAGGCCTGATTCTGAGCTGTGCGTGGGCTGGTGCTGAGTCTTACACAAGCATGAGGAGCCTGGCACAGCTGGATAGTGAATCCTGTGCAGCTGGACGCTGAGCTCTGCACAGAGATCCAGAGGCTGGCACAGCTGGATGCCAAATCCAGCACAGCTGAATGCTGCGCCCTGCACATCTGGATGCTGCACAGCCCGGGAGGGAGACAAGGTGCAACGAGATTGTGCAGCCTCAGCACCTCTGCAGCCTGAAAGTGCTGAGCTCGGGGTTCGGATAACGAACCCAGGCTTAACGGCGAGGCGGGGGGGGGGCTGCTCCTGTGTCTGGAGCGTCGCAATAAAAAAGGCCGAGGGGCTTCATGGGGAGGGATCAGCCCTGACAACACCAACACGATTGCCACGATTTTGTTTTTACTCCTAACGAGACAACAAAATCAGCAGCAGAGGGAAAGCGTGGCTGCAGCAGGCTATAGTGGGATGCGAGCAAAACCAGGGAGCCACTGCCTGGCAAAGCTCAAAAATTAATAGTAGGTGGTGGGACTGGGAGGGCTGGGGGGGGCTCAGTGCCGGTCCCCCCAGTGGGAATGGCTGGTTGGGCTGGGAGGGTGATTCTGGGCTCTGTGAAAAAGAGGGAGGAGGGTTACGTG
>VXBL01005558.1:1725796-1781868 GCA_013400195.1 Aramus guarauna
AAAAACAAACCCTGAAGGCTGCATAAACCTCCACCTGAAGAAGAAAGAGTTGGGAAATGGAGTTTGTTACTTAAAAATTTCCAGGAAAAGTGCTGTTTGGATCATCTTCTTTAAAAGCCCAAATCCCACTGAACCCTTCAAGGTATTATTTAGGTATGTTTATTAAAAACTATCAAATTGGCTTCCTCTGGTTGCTTTTGAAAACGTGTTTTCATTTATCAAAAACTTGGAAGTTGAGGCTTTGCATTTTCGTTCTCTCATTGACAACATGGAGAATTTCAATAAAAATAAACATGAATGAGAGAAAACATGACTTCTAGTAAAACCACAGATTTTCATGCCCTTATTACTGAATTTGCAAACTATTTCACTCGTGCAAATGGGGCAAAGAAGTGGCTGATCTGATCCGCTCTGGGTTTTGGTGGGGTTAAAATCTGAGGGTTTCCCCTGTTCCTTGTTGCACCGTGACTTTACATAGAGGGTGGGAAATACACTGTACATATGTGTGTATTTTCACGCTTGCAGAGTTGAGTGCAGGTCAGTGCAGAAGCGATGGCCGCCTTGGGGCAGAGGAGTTTTGTGAATTCACTCTGGGTTTTTCCATCCTAAACCCAAGGGAAGTGATAAACCCCTATGTCCAGAGGAGAGTGAGCAACTTCTACTCATGTGAGCTTGCTGCTCTCCCTGCCAACATGCAGCTGCAAGTGCAACCAGCTCAGCAGAATGGGCACGAACCCCACAGGGCTGCCAGCGATGGGTAGGAGGTGGAAACACATAAGGGTGTGATGCCTCCACTTGTCCCAAAACCATGTGTGCCCAGAAGAGAGCCATCTCATGCACATCCTCATGTGCGGGATCCCCATGTGTGTTTGGAGATGCCATGCGTGCATGGGCAGCCTTCAGGAAGGCTGGTGTTTCCTGAATCCTTGGGACCAGAGCAATAAGCATCTTCTCCTCAGATGGAAAGCCCAGGTGCCCAGTGGTCCCAGCTTCTCCTCTTGGCACCCCATGCTGTTTATCAGCTGTTCTCCATCACCCCAGCTGCTGACCTGGTTCAGGCTGAGCAGCTTCACAGCAAGGCTCATCCCGGACCCTCCTCTCCCAAAGAGACGAAAGTTCAATCCATTCGGGCCCCAGGGGAGCCAAGCCGGTGATGGAAGAAAACCAACGCCACATCCTAAACCAGCCCTTTTTTAAAGGAAAAAGACATTTGTTGCCCCTAGCATGATGCACATCAAGGTGGGGTTATCGTAAAGGGCTGGAGCCACGGGGACAGTTGGCTCTGGGCTTGGCCTCAGCGATGCATTGCTTAGTGGAGTCGGATAAGGACTCCACAAGCACCAGCGTTGGTCAATACACCGCGCTGCGATCAATGGGCGAGCGGTAGTAATTACATTTCCAAGATCAAATGGGCATATAAATGTTTCATCTCGGTAAACGTGTTGTTGGGTGTGTTGGCGTGTGCGGGTTTTTTCTCTTTTGTTTCTCCTCGCTGCACATGCTGCAGGCATCTCAGTGGATCCCATCAACTCGAACCAAACTGCTATGCTAAGGAATGGAAGAGCCTTGCCTTGGAGTCTAGGGACCCCCACCCCAAAATCCCACTGCTCTGCACATGCTGCGGGGGCAATCAGACATGTGCTCTCACCCAGCCCCACCGGCTGCAACGCACAGCAGAGACATGGGCAAACGGGCAGCCGAAGGGCATGCCCACACCAGTGTATCTGCATCACTCTGGCATGCCTGGGATGGATCTAACCTTGCGTGACTGACTGCCTTCCTACCATCTCCCAGCCTCTCTGAAGGCTCTGGCAAGGGGACTGTGACTATTTTTGCACCAGCCCAGGGTAGCTGGACGCTGCCTACACTGATACTACACTTGGCTGGGATGGGGACACATCCCAAGAGACCTGATGCACCTCAGCCACTGACTGTAACACCCACTCCTCCAGCTCCACCATGCCCCATGGGAGGCTTTTGGCCTCCATCCTGCCCTGCAGACTCCCTTGCTGGCTGCTGGATCCCCTAATTTTTGGCCCATAGTACACGGACATTTGCTTCCCCATATTGCTCAGCACCTGGACGTGTCCCCCAGCAGCTGTGCTGAGAAACATCCTCCCCAGCTACCACCTCTCCCTTTCCCTGCCATCCAATGCCAGGGCGTTTTGCACAGCAAAACAGAAGAAACTTGACCAACCTCTGAGGACACAACATAACCACCTGGATATGTGTCACCCTGCACATGAGCCCCCAAAGCATTTCCTTTCCAGACGCTTTAACCCTTTTCTGACTCCACCGACCTCCAGGCTGTGAATTGCCAACGTTAAGAAACCACAGGAGAAGGAGCTGGTTTCTTCTAGCACCAAGCAAGGACCTTTACACAGCTCAGTGAACAGATGACCCCATCCATGCTGCTCCCCATATCTTCCTTTTTCTTATCTCTGGCTTCCTGTACTCACTCATGGGCTGCTGCAAGATGCAGGTGGCTGGAGGTGATTCTGGTAGGGTGCAAGGAGCAAAGTCCCTCCAGATGACAAGAGGAAGGCTTTAGAGGAAGAAGGATAGAGAAGCTGTGAATATTGAATATTACTTCCGATGTCCAAGGAGATCAGGAAATGTTTTTACATGATTTTTCAGTTGGGAAAAAAAGAAAAGAAAAAAAAAGTCCTCTTTTGGTTGCATTTGAGTCTAAAAAAGGAGGCTGGAATTTGGGCTGGTCTTGATATTTAGTAAGTCTAGACTTATTCTCCTGTTGGGCCATCCTTCCCTTTGACAACATCACAGCACTAGAGCTTTAGTGCTCAGCAAAAGAAGGGCAAATCTTCCGCTGAGAATAGCAGTGCTGCCCAGGACCAACCCGGTGCCTTTTTCTCCATCTGCTCATGCACCAGGCTGGGACTATGGTGATCCATGTGTGATGCTCCCTGGTGCCTCAGAGTCCCTGTGTGACTGGTCGGTCACTTTTTTCTTCCCCTGAAGGTCACATCTATCTCCACTTTTGCAAGAGCCCTGGGACTCCCAGGAGCAGGGGCTGTCCCCAGAAGTCCTGCTCTACAGGCATGGTAAGGGCTGTCCTGAATCTCTCACTCACTGGCCAAGGTGCTCCTCAGCAGGAAGGCGAATTGTCTGATGGACAGAAGGTCCCGAGATACTTGCAGAGGGTGCACTTGCCCAGTACCCACCTATCCCAGATTTGCCTCTTTACCAAATTTGCTCCAAATATCCCAGACTTGCTCCTTTACCAAATTCACCCCAAACTCCTTGCACTTCCTTCCCCTCTTCCCTCCACTCCACCCCTGCTGCACACTGGCCAAACCACACTGCGTGTGGTATCCTGGTGTCCCAGCTCCATGTGACCTCTGCAGAAACATCGTCCTTGAGACATCCCCCAGAAGCTGCTGAGGAGTCAGTTCCGGAACTGCTGACTTTATGCATTGGCTGTACTCGTGCACGGAGACATTTTGGGGCCAGCTTCCCCACCTGGGCCCTGGAGCTGAAATCCAACACCAGGCTGACCCTTGAAAGAAGGCTGACCGTCCTGTCCCCGCCAGGGAGCAGTTTCGCTGCAAACAACCCGGGTGCTGCTCCCAGACCTCCTGTCTGTGGCGTGGTCGGGCCAGGCTTTCAAACTTTCCCACACATTGTTCAGACCCACATGTACCAAGGAAGAGCAGAACGACCCTCATTCGGCAAAAAAACCCTTGGATCTTGATGTTGTTTAACTAACTCTGCCCTGAGCACACCTGCCAAGAGCATGACCATCTCCTCGTCCAAGCATTGGACCGAGAAGAAAGACCTGTAGGGCCAGCAGAGATGAACACATATTTTCCTCTGTTCTTTGGTGACTCAACCGTTTAGTGCACAGGGCTGAGAATGGTCCTCTCATTGCATGTAACAGACTCCAGAATATCCTGTCTGCATGCCCAGGAGCAGCCTGCAGATTCCTCATGGGGCTGCTGCGCAGGGAGGGAAGAGGCATCTCTAGGCCCACGGGTGGAAGGAGGAGGAGAGAGGAGGAGAGAGGAAGATCCAGCAGCCCCAGTGCTACACCTGACCCCACAAGAGATGGGGAACTCACGGGAGGATGCTTTCAGGGCAAGCGCAGCCATGCTGACTCTCCCAGTGTCCTCCCATAAGACAAGGCAAGCCATGAAGAGCTGAGCCGAGTGACCTGAGCTGCCCCATCCATCCCTCCATCCCTCTCTGGCTTCCCAGGAGAAAAAACTCCCTGGTGCCTCAACCCCAAGGTAGAGACAGGTGGATCAGAGTCACCTCTTGGTTTTCCTCCTTCCTTCTGCTCCGAACACCCACCAGTCTGCACCGGCCCTTAGCAGACAGCATGCACCCGAGAACAGCAAAGGAGCTGTTAGCTGGTGCTGTAGGGACACCCCACATTTCAGGTGCCCCAATGCACCAGGACAAGGCCCATGTAGGGCTTCCTCCAACTTGTGTACCACCAACAGCTTTGCCCCATCAGTAAAGCCATTGCCTTCAGTCTGGTAGTGGTGTTAGGTCACCAGAAACACCCTGACCAACATAACCATTCCACTGCAGCTCCCGTCCCCGTGCCCAGTTCTTCTCCTCTCTGTCCTGTGGATTTTCTTAAACACCATGAATCTGCTTTCTTTTTTTCTTTAATTCAGCCATAACTTATTGAACAGGACTACTAGTTATATTTTCTTCTCCTTCATGCAGACGTTTGCTGCCTCTGCCAGTGAATTCTCCTCTCTGCGGAGGAACGGTTGAAAGCAGAGAGTGAGCTCTCATCCACACACCAGCATGAAGGTTTCTTCTTTTATAGAAAACTTTAAATGTCTTTGTCACAAAGACACGTGAACTTTTGTTTTTCTCTTGCAGGAAACATTTCCACTGCTGGTTCTTTCTGGAGAACCTGAAAACTTCATCAAAAGCAGATACTTGCCAAGGTAGCCTCCTTTTGCCAGCAAGAGGGTTTGAATGGCAATTTCCAAGCATCTCTGCTTGAAGGGAGCTTTGCAGCAGCACTCGTTTCTCTCTGTCACGTCAAGAAGCCTCCAGTGAAGTGGGATGCTAAGGAGGGATGTGGTAAGAGACCAGCTCCACTGAGCCGATAAACCGACCAGCACCATGATTGCAGACGATGCCAAGTCTCGGCAGCATCTTCTCCCGAGTAGCTCCAAGACTGGCACACGTCAGCTCCCAGGCTGATGACCTAATTGCAAGGGCCCTCTTTGCTAACAAGAGGTGAAGAGCGGAGGAGAGAGGCAGGCTCTTTCCCAAGACACCACAATCAGCATCATTATAAGTCAGAGCATTGTGCACGGCTCCTCTGCTCAAAATCACCATACATCCACCAAAGAAGATGAATGTGAAGGGCTTACCAAAACCAGGACCATCACAACATCTCAGAGCCACAGGACAGGATGCTGCTGCCCTGATCTATCAAAAAAAAAGAAGAAATAAATGGCCCCAAACCACAGCTGAGTTATGACAGGCAGGGAGCAAGAAAGAAAGAATGAACCCCCAGCAGCTGGCTTGATAACTTCACCCCTTAAGCAGTCACTAAAAAGAGCCCCCACCTTCCTGGCTGCTTCACCATGTTCCCGAATTGAAATAATTAGTTTTCACTTCTAAATTATTTTTTTTTTCCAGAGCCCAGAAGGTCAAAGTTTAGTACCTCCAAAAATAAAAAATAAAAATAATACTTGTAAAAAAAAATCCTCTCTCTGCTTTGCTGGCAGAAAACAGCAGGGGGTGAGGGGTAAGGGAAAAAAATCAATTTGAGCTTGGGTCAGCGGTGTGTGCGAGAGAGACCTTTGGAGCAATGGAGATTAATTTAGTAGGAGAGAGAAGGCAGAGTGGAAAAGCAAGGAGGGGGGAGAGGAGAGAGCTCAGCCCCGCTCTAGGGGAGCCAGGGACAGGTTCGGGATGTGCTTGCTCTCTCTTTAATAAGATCCCAGCGTGGCCCGGTGAAATTAATCACTGCTTCGTTAGTACACAGATGCAAAATTGCCAAGTCAGTTGCTGCACTAGAGGAAAAATCCGAGGAGCTGCCGGCCTGCTGCTGTGTCCCAAAGCCACTGTCCCCAGGGAGGGGAGATAAGGGTGCCTAGATATGGTCCCTCCTGTTTGTTTCTGCTGAAAACTTTCCAGTCCCGCTCAAAACCCTTTCACAAATCAGATGGCGGGGGGGGTCAAAAGGGGTTTATTATCTCCAGCTGAAGGCTAGCGAGGTGGTCCAGCAGCAGCAAGGGTGCAGACCCTAGAGAACATAACCAGAAGCAAGCTAAACCCGGGGCAGAGTTGGGGTAGCATCCTCGGTGGGTGACGGGGAGCCTGGCTGGCTACAGAGCTGCTGGAAGCGCCTTAGTGGCAGGAGGGATGGGTCTCATCTCCGCCTGTCAAAAGCATCATCCCTGGATTATGTGTTGCTATAACTGGGGGAAGATAATAAGCACCTAATCCAACGTCTGCCCAAGCCTTGGAGCATCTCGGTGGAAGATGAGCTCCTCTGAAAATCTGTCCTGCTCACCTCCACTATCACAGCAATGGCTTCTTTGACGTGGGCATGTCCAGAGCTGCTTAAGAGCTTATGGAGCCCAGCTGGCTCGTTAGAGGCACCTTCCAAGGCTTGGGATGGGAAATATGAATGTTTGAAGGGGTGTGGGGGAGGGTAGAGGAAGAATGAGGTGGGGCAAGGAAAAGGCAAAATCAATTTATCCCACAATCTCACATCTCAATGGGATGCAGAAGGCCCAGCCCGTGCTTCCTGGTAATGAGTCATTCATGGATTGATTGATTTCATCTGTTTTACTGCTGTAAAATATTCTGGGGTGAATTCTGACCATATTGACCCTGGTAAACCCAACCAGCAAAGACAATATTGGCAATGACAAGTATTGCTATGGAGAGCATCCTGGACTGACTGGGCTGACGGCGGTGGTGGAGGGTGGTGGAAGGGAAAGAGCAAGGTTTGCATTCCCTAAAGGTGCTCCAAAACTGCCAGAACTGCAAGAAATGAGGCCGAGTAATAAACACGATGTCATGGAGAGGAAGCGAAGGTGAACTCAGGGCATCCTCCCACCACTTGGTGGGTGCTCGGAGACTGACCAATCCCAGGACGGGGATGAAAGAGCAACCTCGCTCACCATGGCAGATTGGCAGGGATGCGGGGAGACCTTTCCTTCTTCTCCAGCCCAGGAAATGACTGGCCAGTCAAGAACCTCTTGATCACTGTGAGGACCCAAGCAGCATGAGCCATCACATAACATGCGATATGCCGCTGAGATAGACAGCAGCTGAGAGCTGCAGCACTTAATTTTTTGGTTTCCATGAAGCCAGGGGGTTCAACACAAAATGAAATACACGTGACGCTGCAGATGAAATGTCCCCTGTGGATCTAACAGTCTGGAAGAAAAACTGAAGCCGTCACTTCAAAGACCCAAATTCATGGCACCAGCTAAACCAGAAACCAGAAGAGTCTTCCCCATCTTCAGGACTCTTCAAAGCACCTCTCCTCTGTCATCAACCAACAGCCAAGACTTGCCCAGATCTTTGTGTTTTACCAAACAAAGAGGGCAGCAGTGCTTGAAGAGAGAAGAAAATACCCAGCAAGGAGAAGCTGCTGTCACAACACCCTTGTGTCTTAGCTCTATGCTGTTTCTCACCGGGACAGATAAAGATATGCCCGACTTGGTGTTGTGCCGATGACCTTAACACTTGCTGCCCCAGCTTGAGACCAAAGGTGGGTCTGACTCCACCAGGCTCTCGGTGACAGTCAGTTCTCACCCAGTTGGAGAAGAAAATATTGCTAACAAAGCTTATGTCCAGCAGGATTAATGGCTCACCGAATGACCCCAAGGTTTTCAGCATCCTTGCTCTGCCAATCACACTAACGGAAATGAATAAAGACTTTCTTATTGGTATTTAAAAGGCTTTTAGGAAAAAAACAACCCAAAACCCAGCAATTCCCCCAAACCTTTTAATTGAGTCTGCAAAATATTTAAATGCTTGACCGGTCAGCAATTTCTTACAAATTACTTCAGGAGCCACAGGGACCTCTGTGTGTGGGGCCAACGTCATCGAGCGGTTCTGCCTCGTAGCACTCCCTGGATGCCCAGGCAGGTACCTCATCACTGGAGGATGCTCATCCTGCCGAGGGTGCTTTGAAAACAGGATACAGCCCCAAAAACAGAGCCAAGGTGCAAGGCGAGCAGGCAGGATCCCTCATAACGTGGGAACAGTTGATGTGCCTCAGTTTCCCCATCACTAAAGTGGATAAAATTAATAATGAAGTGGATGGTAGACGTGGGTCAGCTTAAGTATTAATATCTGGAAAAAAAGAAAAGCACTCTCTTAAGTATCTCTTGCTCACACGCATGCACATATATATATATATATATATGTATTTCCTTCTCATATTTGAGCACAGCATGAAAGCAGCCAAGGAGGAGCTCACTTTGCACTGAAGGACTTTGTTCACGGCTTCATTTAGTGAGAACACCAAGATGTATTAAAATCTAAAGGGGAAAATCATCTTTAAGGAAAGAAAAAAAAAAAAAGAAAAAAAAGGAAAAAAAGAAAAAGAAAGAAAAAGACCCAACTCAATTTGACTTTCATGAGACACCAGTTAAATTTTTTTTAAGCTTCCACACAAAATGGCAAATCGTCTAAAATTAGATCTAGGGAATTATTTTATCTGCATGGGGAAAAAGGCTGTTTGATACCGCGACTGTGTAATAGGGGACTTCTCGGCTTCCCAAACACGTTAGGAAGATGCTTTTGATTTTTTCCCTTTTCTCCTGCTCTTGTCTTGGCAAGCGCTCAACTTGTTATTTAAAGAAAAATTAAGAGGTGCTCTCAGGTCTGGCTAAGCCCAACATATAGATTTTGTTTTAAAATAAAAGGTTGGACTGGGTTTTTTTTTTTTTTGTTATGTGCTTTAACACAGCAGAAGAGCACTATAAAAGCAATCCCATCACCGATGCCGTTCCCAGTGCTGATGCTCCCTGTCCACCTCTCCCGGCAGCATTTCTACCCCGCGCGGTGCGGCCAAAGGCAAGATGCCAGGCTCTGCCCAAAACTTATTGCAACCAGTGAATCCTTGGGTTCACAAAGACCAGGACAGAGAAAGAAAAGAACATAAACTGAAGAGGATCCTGCATCTATCTGAGCTGCAAAGTCCTGGGGAAGGGGGAGAGAGGGATCTGCCCTGCAGATGTTGAAGCCTGTGGTGTTTCTACCCGTATGAACGGTGGGGTTTGTGGCATGTCTAGGTTTGGGCTGCAGCACCTGCACCTCTCCAGGGTCTCCTCAGGCTTGAGGAAGTCCCAAAGCAGGGTGGTTGTGGTGGTGGGAATGTGTCTGCACCCATGGGTCACATTGCAGTGGGGAAACTTGTTGTCAGGCTCCTGTTCGGGTTTTTCATCATTCTGCAGGTCCCCGAGAGCATCTTACGTGCACATGGTGTTGCAAAGGGGGTAAAGAGGCCACCACGGGGCTGAAAACGTGGGACAACCCCGGATGGCTGGGAGACAAACTGTCACCACGGATCTGCCCCGGGTAGCTCCACGTCACCGCAGATCCGCTGCACGTAGCTCTGCAGGAGACAAATCCCCCGCCAGCCCCCTCGGGTCTCTGCGGCCACGCACAGGACAGCTTGTGAGGCTGGGACCTGGGTTTTGCACAACGTCAGGCACAGCTGGGACCTGATTTTAGCGAGGGACTTGCATGAGGCAAGAAATAATGCTGACAGGGTAATTGATTTTGAGTCCGGAAGGATAGGTTGAAGTCTCAGCTGACCTTCTGCACAGCACCAGCTGGGAAGGGATGGCACATAGTGACCAGAAATACTCATCTACTCATGTCCATCATGCTTCCAGAGGTCTTCTTACACAAATAAAGATGGAGAAGACAACAGAGTGAAAAACACCAATCCTTTCATCTTGCGTGACTGACACTGGGTGGATCAATAGTGTACTGTTTTTTTAAAGACAGTTTTTAACCCAACATTTTAAATACAGTTCTGAGAGCAGGGGACTTAGGGAAGAAAGTGAAGGGTTCCTTTTTTCTTTCTTTCTTTCTTTCTTTCTTTCTTTCTTTCTTTCTTTCTTTCTTTCTTTCTTCTTTTTTTCATTCAAAACTGCTGTGGGAATTAAGATCCACAAGATATACTTGCCCATGATGCTAGATCTAAGCTCCTTACCTGTCAGCATTTCTAAATTAAAACCTGATCCACATCTGCCTGTAGTCCATGGCACCGTCCTGCAAGTGGCCACAGTTGTGTTACACGTGACGGGTCCAAGTGTGAGGACCTGGCAAAGTCCCAGCAAGGTGGGAGGAGTGAGCATCGCACCCCTGTCCAGAACGAAGGTCAGATGTTCAGTCTGCAGCTGTGACTTGCTTGCATAATTGTCACCTCCTGGAAAAGCCCTCCTCTGTGTTCATCTTGCCAAACTCCACCACTACCATGCTATGACATCAGAAAGAACGAACTGGTTTCACGACTGGCCCATGTCTATGGAGCTTATTCTTGCTCACTGGCAGGGACACACAGGGAATAGACAGAAACACCTTGTGCAAGTCCCAAGTGTGGTGTCCCCACCTCAAACACTGCTTTGCAACCTTCCGCTGGGCTTAGGGGTTGAGATCAGACTGGACAGGGGTCTGTATCACCAGTTGAGCATTTCAGCTGGGGGCTAAGGCTGTGTTACCAGGCTGGTGCCACCAACCAGCGTCCTGGGAATGGTGTGCTTAGTTCAGGAGTGGCCACCAGCAATGCAGCACCCATAGACCACAAGCACGCAGATGATGTGGCTTTGTTCAGTGCCTTGGCAGGACATCTGGAGTCTGAACTTGAAACAAAAGCTTTTTTGTTTGGTGTCCACCTTCCTGAACTAAGACTAAGCTTCAAATCTGGTGGATGGACAAGCCACACACAGCCTCTGAGTTAATGATTTTTCTCTTGAGGGAGTTGGAGAGTGCATTTCCTTTGGCTGCAGTGACCATGAAATGGTGAAGTCTAGGATCTTGAGGGAAGAGAACATGACAAAAAGCAGGATCACAGCCCCAGACATATGGAGAGAAGACCTAGGAATGTTTGGAAGAATCCCATGTGATACAGCCTTAGAAAGAAGAGGAGTCCAGGAGAGCTAGTTGCTTTGCAAGGGTCATCTCCTCCAAGCTCAAGAGCAGTCCATCCCAGAGTGCAGGCAGTCAAACAAAAGTCAAGCTGCAAGTGTGGCTCAAGCAGTGGGGGAAAAACAAAGCAAAACAAAACAAAACAAAACAAAACAAAACAAAACAAAACATAAACACTCTGGAGTCAATCTGCTTACTCAAAACCATCTCCAGCAAAATCCATTCCCAACCCATCTCCCAGAGTTGGAAAACTCTGCTCAGAAAACACTCCCTCCACATCTCCTTGTTCTCCTTGTTCTCCACTTCTTTTCCTACCCTCATGCTCTAAGCCCTGTCCTAGAAGTCAACACAACACAAACTCAGCACAGACATTGGGCAGCAGATATCTGTCACCAAAATCCCCTAGAAAAATTCCCGGGGCAGGGGCTGGAATTGGGAAACCCCATGCAGAAGTACATGGCAGCAAAGGTGACCAGCCAATAGACCCACTCTCCTGGGGACCTCTGTTAGATATCAGTGCAGCCGTTTACCAGCCAAGCCAAGGGAGCGTGCTCTGCAGCCTGTCGTGTCATATTAATGGGCAGGATCATTTAAGCTTGGATAAAACCCACAACTTAATTTTTTTTTTTTTTTTCTTTTTGGTGGTGGTGCTTGTCACGGCTGCCTGTTCCAGATGATGAATGGTTCTGTTTCAGGCCGATCCGCTTGTTTGAGCACTGTGGTGGTTTCAAGACTTCATGCAAAAGAGGAGCCCTGGCCATTTTTCACTCAGAGAGATGAGCGACACAGGAATAAATTTTCCTGCTTAAAATTTGCTGGGCCCAGGGTTTCTTGGTGAGGCAGCTTTGACAGCCTGTCACTTTGCTAGATGTTTGGTGCTTCGAGTATTCTGGGTCCTTTTATTGCTTTTTAAAAGATTTAAAGGAAACAAAACCCTAGTGCATTATGACATTTAGCAGGGTCGATATGTGTATCTGACTCTATCCAGGCATCACACCGAAACATGCTGGGTCCTGATCCCACCCTTGCTCAGCCCAGCATAAATCAGGAGTGGATCAGTGGTAGGTGCAGGAATCCCAGGGCTGTAAAGCAAAAGGAGGTGAGATCAGAGTAGCACCAAATGCACAGCTCGCTGCTGGCTCGTAGACAAGCCAAGATTTAATGTTCTGCACTTTTCCATGACAGTGGGAGGAAGAGATTTTTCTAGGCCTAATAAAGAATAGCAACACACGTGCAATACACATCCAAGGCAGAGCTGTGCTCTGACATGTCAGTGCACAACTGGAGCTGGATTCATTTGGTCCAGTGACCTCTGAGGATCCTCATAACATGAGCAAAACACCAAGATACAACTGAGACACCACCCCCCCCACCAAGGGAAACATCTTCATTTTGAGTCTGTAGATTCAGATTCCTCCTTGCCTGACTTCATTTTGCCTAGCACTTACATCCTTGGCCACACTGTGGTTCAGCTTCATGGGAAAAGCAGAATTCCCACCACGTTCCAGCCTGTGGTCAGGACATGCTGGGCAGTGGGAGTGGTTCATCCAACCTCCCTCAGGCTGAGTAATGATCTTTTTAGACAAGTTGTCTACTCAGGAGATTAGGTACTCTGCAGAAAGAAGACACCTCTTCCATCTCTGAGACTGTTCAACATCCTGAAGCTACCATGGTGCCATGCATTTTCCATAACTCTCAGCAAGTCGAAGATTGGACCACTCCATGGAGATCAAATAATGGAGGAGGAATGGTACGAACCATTCTTTCAGGGTAGGTACTGTTCTCTGTTAAAGTCTCTTAGACACATAGCTTCACCACTGCAGGGTGGTGAGGTTGTAAGGTTGCAGGTTAGAGAGGTTGTAATGACCTCCAGACATCTGCAATTCCTAGTTTGATCGTGGCCTTGGCTTGCTGTGCATTTTGACTCTGCTAAATTTACCACTAGGCAGACCCAGTAAGTGAGAGCTGTGGACAGAAGTGGAGAGGGTCGCTGTCATCAGAAGCCACCTGAGATCCACCTGCTGGTGTGATCTGGGCTACCAACTCATGGGGGCTGGAACAACTGGGGTAAATAGAGACCTGAAGTGTGGGACAGAGCAGGGAAAAGAGCACACAACATGCCCCACATGCAGAAGCAAGGGGAGAAGGGGTAGAGGATGGTTTCCAAGAGATGAGGTGGCCAACACTGACCCTTCAAACCAGACATCAAGTTGCTCATCTGACTGAGAGCTGAGAGGCTCGAAGCACATATCTCAGTGAGCGGAGAGATGAGGGAGCGCCAGAAACAGTTGACAGGTAGGAGATAACGGCATCTCCCCATAGCCATCACCACTATCCACGGCTGGATGATGCTGAGCTGGGAGCAGGGCCAGTCCCCAGAATGAGCAGTGTTGTTACCACCATCAGGGCTTGGGGGGCAGAGATTAAGTCAAGCGCTAAGCTAAGCCCTGGAAAGTGGAGAGGAGGCACACTCAGCTGCAGGTCAGACCTCAAGAGAGCTGTTTGGGGTGAAAGCCAGCGCTTGGGAAAGGGTGGAAACCATCAGCCATAGGAACGGAGTCAGCCCAGCACGGCCTCAGCAGGGCTTGTCCCGAGGAGGGGGAGAAAAGGGAACGGAGGATCAATTCCTTCAGCACGGAGGCCAGGCTGGCCCCGGAGATGGGCACTGGGGGAACGTGGCTTATAAATGCTGCATGGAGTCCTGCAGGGACAGAGATTGGTGTCACTTTAAAAAGTAAACATAGGCAGCCTAATGAATGAGTTATATCCCAGACGCTCCATTCCAGGAGAGGTATTTAACAGGCACTATTGGATTCTGCGGTATCTCTCTATCTGTAACCAGTGCATTATGACCATTAATGGATTTTTGAGGCTGAATTGATTTTTCATTAATTTGGTAAAAATCTTTTCCCTCTCCCATATAATTCTGTCTTAAAACGCTCCCCCTGACAGACCGATAAGTCACTCACCTCATAATGCAAGTCTGGCTCATAAATCTCAGTGATCTGGTGAGGTGGGGTGTGGGGGAGCAGACTGGGCTGGGGGAAGGAGGGNACACGTGGCATCAGAAAGGTCCATCAGTAACCGAGTGAGGATGGAGGATGGGGACACGTTTCTGTGCAAGTTTGTGGGGTCTGATGGTCATCTAAGAGTGAGCTTCAGAGCCGACCTTGTCTCCTCAAGCCTTAATCTTGTATGTCCATGTGTAGGACAGTGTTGGGACATACTGGGACCTACTCAAGGACCCCATGTGCCTAGCTCAGCAAGTGACAGTGATCCACATTGTCCCAAAAGTTTGCAGCCTGTGGAAGGTGCTGTACAGAGGTGAAAGCTCATGGCACTACTTTGTGTTTAGCCCAGGGCATCCTGGTTAAAGGCTCTGCTTGGCTGACGATCAAGGATTCATGACTTTTCCCAGTATGGTCTCAAACATTTTGCAGAGGGGCAGCCCTCATCCAAGGTTGATTCCTTCCGAAAGTTGTATCCTACCCCTGGGGAAGTCAGCCAAATAGACCAGGACCTGTTTCCCTGAGGGTGTCTGGGACACCCTAGGACTCTGGGATATTCTGGACCCAGCCTGTGACAGATTCCAGGGTGCCCCAAACTGAGGACAAGGTGGACTTGTCTCTACCTTTGTACATCAAGTACGAGGCTGTCTCTAGAAAATTAATCACATCATCCCTTTAGTGAGTCATGGACCACTTGGCTGTTGGGTTAGAGGAGCAAAGCCTTGCAGAGCAAACACACCTGAGGGATCTTCACCAGACAAGTAAAGATCTCCCCTCTGCACCATCAGGGAAGGAGATGGGACAGAGAGTAGCCTGCTTGTGAACATTAAGTGGTCATCAAGGTG
This sequence comes from Aramus guarauna, assembly GCA_013400195.1. Taxonomy (NCBI): domain Eukaryota; kingdom Metazoa; phylum Chordata; class Aves; order Gruiformes; family Aramidae; genus Aramus; species Aramus guarauna. Next base: position 1,740,768 of record VXBL01005558.1, read on the forward strand.
TCTCTGCTTGCATGGAAACAGCCATGATGAAAAGGAGTCAGGAGCAAGTAAGGATTGAGTTAGTAATCTCTTTTGTGCAAGGAGCGAGGTGATTTTTGCAGCTAATTTGAAGATGGGAGCACTAGCCCTACCCCTTCTCAGGGACATCACCCGTATCAATGTTACATGGGCTCGCACATGGACTCCCCAAATGCAGGTCCACAACAGCATCATGCTCCTGGCAGGAAGGGAGTTGGCATGGCAGGCTCATGCATGGCCACAGCGGGAAGCCAGGACATCTTAGAAGGAGGCAAAGGAGCTGCAGTGTTCTTCTGAATCTGCTGCCCCTTGCACGATCCCCCACAAATTACCATGACTGCAGGAAGGTGTGAGAGGCCCACTTTAACTCACGCTATTGGATTTCGCTGCAGCTCTTGCTCCTGCTACGTAACCAGTGCATTATCACCATTAATGGATTTTTGAGGCTGGATTGATTTTTCATTAATTTGGCCCAAAAAAAAAAAGAGAAATCTTTCTTTCTCCCCCACCCCTTCATAGTTCTGTCATGCACCCCTGGACAGCAAGGCAAGTCAGTGCTTCCCAATGCCGTTGGGAAGGAAGAGGTGGAAAACTGACATTCAGAAATCTCCCTTTGCCTCTTCCAGGTAGGAAACCCTGCACCACCCCGTTCAGCAATGCTCTGATGAGAGGCCACAGCTCCACTTGCAGCAGAGTATCGTGTCCTTTCCCTGCCTTGTTCACAGCATGGGTGCACAGACAGATGCCCAGACACCTCTACACCCACCCATGTGCACCCTGCCAGCCCTCACCCATGTGCATACACTCATTTCCAGTCCTGTCACCTGTTTTACATAACCCGTGCATCTCCAAAAGGCTTGTGCACAGAACCTGCACCCCTCGTGCTTTCACAAGCTGAGTGCACCCCAAATGCAAACTCTCTCCCAGTGAGGTGGGGTGCATTTATGGCAGGTTGACCTGTAGGAGAACTGCCCCTGATCATAAGAAGGAGAGAGGCAAGAGGAGAAGGGGTAGGAATGATGGGGCTCTCGATTGTCTATGTGTTTCCATTCCCCAGTTTGACCTTCTGATCAAGAGAGGGTCAAGAGAGTTCCCTATAGCTCCTATAAAACATCTGCCAGCCCTCAGGAGGGTGTCCCAGATACCTTGAGGCAACTCAGATGACACATGATGCCCCACATTTCTAAACCGAGCCCATAACACCAGAATCTTGGGCAGAAAAGGAGAGAGAGGTGCTCTGGGGAGGAAAGGCAGAGGCAGGAGCTGAGTTCACCTCTCCCAAGTCACATCCAACACCATCGACCTTTTAACCTGTGGTAGGCTCAGGGAGTGCTAGTCCAGTCCCACCATCTGGCGACCAAGGCAAGGGACAGAAGAGGAGCTCACTTGTTCTCCCAGGGCAGAGTTTTTTCCACATCCACTATGCTTACAACAACATCCCTGGAACAAAAAGCCTTATTAGCACTGATATTCCCTTAATCCTGGAGTAGAGCTTGTTAGACACAGGGTGTCAGTGACTTTTGGTCACATCCAGCCTGGCAAGGCCAGGCATCCCACTGAAAGTGAGTTGAATTTTCTAAAAGGCTGCAAACTATGTGATTCAGGTACCATTTCTGAGGATATTTTCCTGACTGGAGGACACCATAAAGCAGAAATAAGCCTAGGTCATAAAAAAAGTCAGGAAATCAAATCCAAGACTTAGTTTTTCTCCCTTGAAGTAGTGCAAATGAACATGATTGTTTATTGAGATGGTCCGTCTGAAGAAGGTGTACAATGTTTCCCAAGAAAAGCTTCTGTTTGCTTCTCGATTATCTTCCAACTGTTTATTAAAAACCCTACTTAATGAAGACTAACAAGCAAATAATCAATACCCACGCAGGTCGCCTAGGAATAGATAAGCCTCAATAAGCCCTTGGGGATCAGTGTATTTTCTAAGCAGACAATTACAAGGGTAATGACTATCTGTGAAATTTTAAATTAATAAGATGTGATTGCATCCTGAGGAAATGCAAACTGATTAGCAGAATCACACGTTGAGGTGTGTAGGCCTTTTGGAAGACCTTTTAACCTGTGGTAGGCAAGATGCCCATGAAGGCCCAGTACGCAAGATCTTCATTAATCTGACAATTAAAAGCCAACTGTGAATTTTCAGGCACTTTTTTTTTTTTTCCTTTGAATCATAGGCTTAAAGCATATAAATGTTGAAAGTAGATTAGATTTCAAAGTTAGAGCAGGATGCTCAGGGCCTTCTCCAGCTGAGGTCTGGATACCTCCAAGGATGGAGATCCCACACCTTCCTTGAGTCTCTAGTCTAACATCTGATCAACCTCATGAGCAAGTTTTTATCCTAGTATCAAGTTAAAATTTCTTCTACTGTAACGTAGATGTTTTGCCTCTACTCCTATTACTGTACGTCTCCAAGAAGAATCTGAATCCGGATTCTCTGTAACCTCTCTGGACGGTTTATGTTAATTTCTTTATATTATTTACAGTGTTCAGTCCAAACCATTTTTTTCCCTTCCTCATGTTTGTCCCTAGCACATTTATAGAAATCAGCCATAACTTCTCTCAGATCACCCTTTGCTGACTAACCAAGCCAAAATTTTCTTGCTTACTCCTTAAAGCTGTGTTGTTTGTTCCCCTAGTCCTACCTCATCCTTCTGTCCCGGTTCAATATCAGCTCTGCTGTAGTGACCTCAAGCAAAAATATTCTTTCTTGACCAATTCTAAGAAAAATCCCTGCTGTGGTATATCTTACAGTCACATTCACCTTTTTTCACGGTCGCATGTAGTGACATCTCATAGCATCAAGTCAGTGACTGACTATGGCTTTCCCTTTTTTCTTTTTTTTTTTTTTTCAGGTTATGACAGACAATCTTGTTGTAAGTTCATATATGCATCATCTTATGCTTTGCATAACTACACTTCATCCCATTTCTCCTTTTCCAGTCTCTCAAGGTCATCCTGCACTTTCCTGGACATGGGTTTTGCCTCCTAAACTCATATCATCAGCAGATTTCATCAGCGGACTCCTCCTCTTTGAAATGAGGTCGTGCATGAAATTGTGATATAAAAGTGGTTTCACAGAAATCTTTAAGGAAGTCCACTAGTTCACTTCCCTTCATCCTGATATTTCCCCTCTCAGCCACTGTTCTCTCACTGTCTGCAAGTTTTTCACCTGTCTCACAGTTCTCATACAGATAGGATCTTCTCCAGCTTCATCTCTTAATTATCCATGAGGTGCCACATCACATGCTTTGCTAAATCCAGATAGATGAGACCTACCACATTCTGCTTTTCCTGGAAAATCTGTTATCCAAGGAAGATCTCAAGAGAGAAGGACACTACCTATCTTTAATAAATGTATTTCCTTTCAGTTATCATTTGCTCCAAGTCTTCAATAAGTGGCTCCTTGCATGCCCCTGAGACCAGACTAACAGCCCTGTAATTGCCCAATTTAGTGTATTCTTAAGCCAGCAACTACATCTGCCAGTCTCCAATCAAACGGTTCCACTCAGGCTCACAGTCCTGCTACTCAGCTTGTGCTGTTTCCTATTTTCAGCTCTTCCAGGATTCTGGCTGGAGTGTAGTCGATCCCAATATGCTTTAGGTGTATAGGTGGAGTTTCACGTGGTATACCCTGGGTGGGTTTCTGGGAGTGGTGTCTCTCCTGGACTTAATGGAAGACATGACCTCAACTTCCAAACATATCTCTGTCCTTCCTTAGGCTGCCTGGAAGAGGAACTCTGGGTCCTGGGCTGGAAATTACTGAAAATATTGATGGATCTGTGTACATAGAGAGGACTATGACATCTGCACGGACTGTTGCCACATCAGAGAAGAGATCTAGACACATTGTGGAGGAGACAGTCTTGGGACCTGCGAGCTGCCCCATCTGGAGAAGACCAGCGTAAGTAGAGAAGTTCCTTTTCAGTAGCTTTGCTATAATTGGCCGTGACGGTTGATGTCACTGTCTTTGAGCATTTCTGCCTGCTCTGCCAGCCCTGCCATCGCTATTCATCTTCAGTGCCACCTGCCTGCACTGAACGGAGGTGGATGGGCTGCAGACAAGGCCTTCTTGTGTGGGCTTCCTGCTGCATTTATCCTTGCTTCTTTGCTGGCGCGGCTTTGCATGATTTCTGTTTCCATAGGGTGATACCTGTTGCTGTCACATGTCAAAGACTGGTAATGATGAGGGGCAGAAAATACAAACCCCAAACAAGCTGGGCTTCCCTGCAGCACATCCCCCAAGTAAGAGGCCATCAAAGGCAGCATCAGTGACACATTTGTGTCACCTCAATATGGCAGAGCACCTTCATGTCTCCCTTTCCTCCTTGCAGACAGCTCATTAAAGCTGAAAGCATTGAAGAGTGATCAGCCATGGAGTCAGTAAGCTCTCAATCAGAACTCTGAGTCTGGCTTTGATCAGTAGAAACCAAAGGTCTGACTGTGTGAAGGCTGTTTTCTAGTTGAGGTTCTGGTTACCTGGAAACATAGCCTCTAATCCCTGGAAAACAGGGCTGGGATGGGCACTGTAGGGTCACGTACTCATTCCTTCTCCTCAGGGTAGGAGTATCAAGACCCATATTGCTCTTGAGAGACGTTTTGCCTGACCTGGTCTTGAACTCTTCTAGTGTTGAGATCCCCCTCCTCCCTAGACATTGCTTCACTCTTTCCAGTTAGGGAGCTTTGCCTAATGTCTAGCCTAAACCTTTCTTGCTGCCTTGTATTCTAAACCTGCCCACCAGGGACACAGAGAGCAAACTATTCCCTCCCTCTTGCTGCTTTGTTTACTTGATTTGAAGGCAGTCTTTTCTCTTAGTGAGAAACAGCACAAATTCTTTCAGCTTTTTCTTGTAGTTCCTGCCCTCTAGCTCCCTGATCACCCTGGGTCTTGCCTCTGAACTCACCACCTTGGCCCCAAACTGGACACCCCACCAGTATCCTCAGCAGTTAGGCATTTCCTATAGGAAATTTCCACATTGTCAGAAAGATATCAGTTGATATTGGAGATAGGGAGGCTAGTACTGGTGTGAGGGAGGTAAACTCGTATGTGGAAATGTTCATCTAAAGCAGAAACACTTCTGCTCTCTGTACTTTTCTTACTCCAGGCATAAAGTACAGTTTCAACCTCCATTCAGCAAATTTCATCTAACCAACAGCATACCCCGATTAATGGCTTTCCTTGGCATATGACAAGGATATGTAGGATCTTGGATTCCTGCTGCAAGACTGAGTTTAGATAATTCATTTATTTCTACCTTGGATCTGCTGTCCACAGATAGATTCAAAACTAGCTGTGTGAAAAACCAGGGAAAACCAAACTCTGCTTGGAAGAGAAAGAAGGAAGTGTCTGCATGACTTGCAGACTTCCCTGCAGGCAAGTGGTCTGACAGCCAGGAAACCCACCCCATTGCTGGGAGGTGAAGTCACTGGAATACAAACATGGAAGAGAAGGCCAAGAGCTAGTCATTTGGAAACTGCACGTTCCTTGAACAAAAAAACAACCAACCAGTATTTGGGAAACCAGCTGTGACCTGAGTCATCTCCTTATTCCATTTGTGGAGTAACACTAAGTGATGCAAATGCTAGTCCATAACAAATGGAAATCAATAAATATGTCAGGTCTTATCTAGCAGAAGGATGAGAGAAATGCCTTCCCAAAACACCCTGTGTCCTTCTTTACACCTGCCCACTTCAGCTGGGTTCTTGAATAAGCAGCATTAGCACTGTGAATGACGAGAATTCTGCTGGATGCAGTCAGAAGTCATTCTGACTCCAAAGTCAAATTTTTGGAGACCTACAAGATTCGCTCCCTAAGCCTCACTGGGTTAGATTTATTGGAATATGAGGACAAGGACTGTGTTCAGACTACCTTTCCAGCTGCCTCAACTAGATATTGGTTGGAAAGCATACAAAGAGTTGTTAACTCTCAGCAATTAACTCTCAGATCTGGTAATTCTAATTTTCTCTCCCTGCTGTTGTTAAAAACTTAGCTATTTAGCCCCAGGAGGCAGTGGAATACAGCCCTGATAGTCTGGCCAGCATTGCCATGACTTTCCAAGTCCTGTTTTCCAACTGTTAGGAGTAAAATCCCAATCGTCAGATGGAAAATAAATATGAAGACTATCTTCTTGCCAACCTGATGTCAGCAAAACAGTTCTTATCCCTGGTTTAGCCATTAATACTCAATTGCGGACTCTGGGGCAGAAAAAAATAATCATAAAACTAAACTGCTATCCAGTGAATATGCATTTCCTCTCTTCAGAAACGTCTGGAAGCACTGCCTCTTTGCATCCAATTGTGGGATTATAACTCACGGCTCTCCTGGCAGCTGGTGCTGTAGCTCACCATTCATTTTATGGCTGCAAGCGTTAACATTTCTGCAGAACATCATGGTAATTTTCTGAAAAGAATGATCATTTTTTTAGTGACTCGCAACAATTAATTATCTGCCTCTTAACAATTTGCTGGGATGAATGATCACCAGGGAGAGGCCATTGAGCTCTTAGGGAAGCTGATAGTGTAATGGCTGAAGAGGCAAGAGGTGAACGAAGTACACTCGGCAGTTTTGGTGAGGAGCTTCCTTGCATGACGATGCTTTGGTAGTGACTGATTCAGGTCATTATATGCTTTGAAAACCACCCATACCACAAGTAGTTAGATTAACGATAGGGAAATGTGTATGTAGGTGTCAGCCAGGACCTAGGGAGACCCAAGTCCATGATCCCCACTGGTCACACGTGTGGATCGGGTCCACATGGTGACAAACAAAGGCAAAGGTTTTATTTTCAGCTGGTGCTGTGCACCTGGCAGGAGAGGTGGATGGATGGAGGCTTTTCCACGCACATTTACTCCTCTTTTGATCACAAGTCAATGGTGCACTTCCTGCACCCTGTCTGGCTGGGAAGTGGCCACCTAGCATTATTTGGAGTGCAGAAGAGGAGATTTGCACACATCTGACATGTGGTGGCATTGCCAGGAGTCACAGCAGAAGAACTAGTAAAAGTAAGAATGGCCTCCTTTCAGGTAAACTCACATTAAACACCTCAGGGATCTCATGGCATTCAGGCAACCTCATAAGAAAGGCCAAACCAGCTCAGACTAAGAGCTCATCTCCCAGCAGGACCTCACAGAGAGTATAAGCACAAGGTGGTCCTAGTGAAAACTGCCCAGAATACCATCCTAGCTTTCAAAAATGTACAGCTCGCAATTCCTGAGCCAGAGGCAGTCTCGTATTTCACAGCCCTTTACAGATTTTTCCCAGCTTAATCTATCTGGTTTTTCTTTTTTCTACTTCTTTAACCCTTGTGAAGGTGTAGCACCCACAACATTCCATGACAAGTACTTCCATGGCTTAACTGCGTGCTGTCTGAAGTTGCACCACTGCTTTTCTGTTTTGTTTCAACCCTGCCATCTCCTAATTTCATGCAATGTCCCACAGTCCCTCCACTGGAAGAGACCATGGACAGCTGTAGCGCTGGGGAAAGGTATCAGGGTGGTTAATCTTGAGCCTCCAAGATTGGAGTCAGAACATCGCTGTGAGCTCGCCTTTGCCACTTCATCTTTCTGCTAGCTCAGAAAAAAATGTCTGCATCCTGTCCATGCCATGGACAAGGTATATCTTCCAGATTGGCTCTAGCTACCATGAAACTCATCACCTCTGCTTCAGCCCCCAGAAAGCTACCAGAAGGCAATACCAAGAGTCCCCTCCTGCCAAGCACTGCAGAAACACATTCTGACAAGGTCATCCCTGCTCTGAAAAGCTCTCCGTTCAAACTACATGTGGGATTCATCTCCCCTAAGTGCCTACAAAAGGGGTATGTCCATCCATGCCAGTTATCTTTGAACCCATTATGGTTGATGGTGATCAAGTCAATGGGGCGCAGGTCATCATTCATCTGAGCAGTGCAGACGTCGCGCTTCAGGATGACATGATCTGCACTGAGTCACTGCCCTTTGACTACAGAGTGGTCCCAGAGTGAGGTCAGATATCCGTGCCATCACTGTAGATGGCTAGAGGATGTGCATTAGCTCCATTCTCTACCCTCTGGGTGGGAATAAGTGCTCACACCCCACATGGGCTCTTCCTGCAAGGCTCAGCAGTGTTGGGAGAAGTGGCCTCGCATGATTGCAAGCATCTAGAAGGAGAAGAGACCAGCAACCTGCCTCCCTGCTGCCCGAGACGGCTGGGGGGAGCTCAGCGTGGCAGCCAGGAGCCCAGCCCTGCTTACAGACTCAATCTGCTGAAGCCAGCACGTTTCTGCAGACTAAGCAAGTTTACCAATAAAACCCTCTCATAATCTACCACTGTTCAGGGAAGAGAGAGAGAGAGAGAGAGAAAGCAACTGGGCCGCAGTGTCCATGTGTAATAAGCACTGGAGATTTAAGTGGGAGAGAATTACCTTAAATATATATCTATATAGGGAGAGAATATATAGGTATACTTAAAAAAAAAAAAAAAAATGCACTGCTGAAGAGGAGTAGAACCAATTTCCCAATTTCAATCTCCGGCACGCTGGGACTCAGCTTCTCAGATGTTGCCTGCTTTGCTAAATTGGCTGGGCTGAGGGCTGCTCCGTTGCTTATTTCGGCTCATTGTGGTGCATTTATGAAGGGCTGTCACACAGGTCTGACAGGGTGATGAATTGACCGGGCTCACCGGAGCTCGAGGAAGGTGGGGAGAGAGGAGATGGGAGGGAGGGGGGGCGGTTGAAGAGGGCTGGAAGAGGTGATGGGAGCAAGAAAAGAGGGCATGAGATGGGGGCAGCGGGAAGGGGGAGGAAAACCATCCCGAAGGGTTTCGCTCTGTAATCGATTCCACTGGCAATAAGCAGCCAAGCCTGGGGGGAGGCTCACATATATGGGGGCTGGGGGGTGGGAGAAGTGTGTGGGGGGGAGGATGGAGTGGAAACAGCAAGTTAAGCAATTTGTTGCACAATTCCCAGGGGCTTATTACTTGGACTTTACAGTAACAGCAAGACTTGGTGCTGCCAGGGGCGAGAGTCCTGTATTAAATACTGGTGCACAGATGGATCCCATCTTCTCCAATTTGGTGTCCCAGGATCTGGGCACCTCTCTGCTGGTGGACCTTCATGGGTGTCACCACCAGGTTGGCAGCAAAGAGTGATGGGGAGCAGAGCAAGCAGGAGAGAGGGTAAATGCATAGCGTCAGGCTTCTGTGGCATCTGTCTCTTGTGTGCCTGATGCTCTCACTTTCCTTTGCATGTGTATGGATGCAGGTAAAATGTTTCTTTCCACCTGAAAAACAAAAAAAGATAAAATAAGTCAGGTAGCCACCGATGGCAAACCAGTGGGTGTAAAGGAGATATAGATATATTGATCTCTATCTGAGACAGATCATATCCATCCAAATCTATCTCCCAAGCATATTTATCTATTCTCAAATCTCCCTCTAGTCATTTGCCCATCTCCACTATAGATCTCTATCAATTTCTCTATCAAATTTTATGTCTGTAAATCTCCCTCCCTTCTACGTGTCCCTGAGGCACAAAACAACCAGCACAAAACAGACACAACAGTAAGGAACAGTCCAACGTGTTAGCAGATATGATATGGTAATGGCAATAAAGCCTCTTTTCTGTCACATGTGGCCTGGCACACCCTACTTGAAAAGCCCCAGGTGGTTCCCAAAGCCCAAGATAGCAGAGCCAAGCCTGCACCAAGCAGTTGTATGGCCAACAAGTGGGTGCAAAAGGGGAAGAAGGAGAAGCAGAAACATCCCTCAAAGGAGTCCGTCCTGTTTTCAGCTGACCATGAAAAGCAGCATGTTGGCAAACATGTCCTACCTCGGTCAGCTTGGCCCATCTACATTGTGAGTTCAAGGTCTGTCCACATCTACGTGAAAGGTTACAACAAGGAGGGTACAGGATACCTCCAGACACTGTAGACATGAATCATTTTTCATGACCACGATCAGAAGAGAGGCTGGAGAAAGCTGGACCCTACCCCTCATGGTGAACACCTTTTGGGCTGAGCCCAAGCCCTGTCTCCAGCAGGAGAGACATTTTCGGTGTAGATTTACAGTTTTGCAGACATAGAGGAAGCGTTTCCTTATGTTTCCATCTTTGTCTGCAATACATGTAACTGCTCCTTAAAGGACAGAACAACATAGCTAAAAGTGGCTTTCTAAATCTAATCTTAAATTGTAGCGTTATTAATATTGACTATCTATAGCTATAATACAGGGAATNTGTATGGATGCAGGTAAAATGTTTCTTTCCACCTGAAAAAAACAAAAAAAGATAAGTCAGGTAGCCACCCATGGCAAACCAGTGGGTGTAAAGGAGATATAGATATATTGATCTCTATCTGAGACAGATCATATCCATCCAAATCTATCTCCCAAGCATATTTATCTATTCTCAAATCTCCCTCTAGTCATTTGCCCATCTCCACTATAGATCTCTATCAATTTCTCTATCAAATTTTATGTCTGTAAATCTCCCTCCCTTCTACGTGTCCCTGAGGCACAAAACAACCAGACACAACAGTAAGGAACAGTCCAACATGTTAGCAGATATGATATGGTAATGGCAATAAAGCCTCTTTTCTGTCACATGTGGCCTGGCACACCCTACTTGAAAAGCCCCAGATGGATCCCAAAGCCCAAGATAGCAGAGCCAAGCCTGCACCAAGCAGTTGTATGGCCAACAAGTGGGTGCAAAAGGGGAAGAAGGAGAAGCAGAAACATCCCTCAAAGGAGTCCGTCCTGTTTTCAGCTGACCATGAAAAGCAGCATGTTGGCAAACATGTCCTACCTCGGTCAGCTTGGCCCATCTACATTGTGAGTTCAAGGTCTGTCCACATCTACGTGAAAGGTTACAACAAGGAGGGTACAGGATACCTCCAGACACTGTAGACATGAATCATTTTTCATGACCACGATCAGAAGAGAGGCTGGAGAAAGCTGGACCCTACCCCTCATGGTGAACACCTTTTGGGCTGAGCCCAAGCCCTGTCTCCAGCAGGAGAGACATTTTCGGTGTAGATTTACAGTTTTGCAGACATAGAGGAAGCGTTTCCTTATGTTTCCATCTTTGTCTGCAATACATGTAACTGCTCCTTAAAGGACAGAACAACATAGCTAAAAGTGGCTTTCTAAATCTAATCTTAAATTGTAGCGTTATTAATATTGACTATCTATAGCTATAATACAGGGAATATATAGATAATATAGTCCCTTCTTCACAACGTATATTCTAATAAATAATCTTACAATCTAATAAATCTTCACTGTGCACTAATAAGCGTATTTTTTCCTACAGAAAAGCCAGTGCTTTCAAAGTGGCTTCATCAAATTCCCCACCTATCCCAGCAGATATATCCCTTTTTATAATTACACTTTTTGTCGATTTCAAATACAGTTAAAAATGTGCAAACCGAGTCAATTTTTACACCGTAAGTTTGCGTGATATAAGGCCCTGTGTCTCAGACGGCCAGGTCCCCCCCTCCTCCATGCTCCTCTCCTCCCTGATCCTGACATTAAACTACTCCACTTAGACTGGGTACCTGGTGCCAAGCAGGCTGACCTCATTAAAATAGATTACTGCAGAAGTAAAATCTAAAAGGTAATAAAAATTGCCAATATTTTTTACTGGGACACACATGTATTTTCTTTTTTCTTTTCTTTTTTTTTTTTTTTTTCCCCTCTATATTTCAGTGGGAAAAACTCCTCTTTGGATATCAAAATATTCTACCTGCTGCTGAAAATCCACATTTTCAATCTTACCCTCCAGGCAAGATGTTAGTAGTGACCTGAACAAGTGAGAATGCATTTACTTTTACTTCTTTTACAGTTCTAGTAATTTATACAGGTGATGTAGTGATGTGACCATGGCTGAGATGAGCTAAAGCTTATAAGCAAGACTGGGTTTCTAGAGAAAGACTTCATGAACCTGAAAATGTTCCTGTTTTTTCTAATCATATCAAGTAGCCCTGTAAAAGATATTACCTCTCCAAATATTCACCTTGATGAAAGAGATGCAAGAATTTTTAATTGTCCCCACTGTTTTTTTCTTCTTTCCATGAGAAACGTGTCCTGTGCTGTTGTCTCCAGGGCATGCAAGGAGCGTTGCTTGGTGGCTCATAACCACAGGTGCTTGACCAGAAAAGTGACAAGCAGCACAAATGCGGTGACTTGTGTTGACCTGTGGTCTCCTGCCAGCCCCCTACCTGTGCCTGTGTGCACAACCATCACATCCAGAGGCACCTGAGCCAGCAGCAGCCTGAGAACACCAACAGGCAGGAGATCCTCTGCCTGGTCAATGCCACCACAAGGCCAGGGAAGAGGATGGACAAGATCTCCCTCAAGTACAGTAGTCTAATGCAGTTGGAGGCATTATATTTAGCCCACCAGACTTTGTCCAGCAGGACCAGGCATTTATAGGACTGGTTGGGATGAATTCTTCTTGAGGACCTCCCAGACACCACTGCCCTAAGAAGAGAAGAGGCTCAGGTAGGAATGCACCTGCAGTGCGGTTCCACCATGTCTTTTCCATCCCAGATGGCCCCATGCTGGATCTTGGATGGGGGCAGCTGCCTGCAGGTGATCTGTAGAGCCACAGAGTGGAAGAACTTCCCACCTTGAACCCAAGCAGGGAGTGGGAGGTGGAAGCCAGTTGCACCCAGGGTCCTCTGGAAGGGCTCAGGGAGGGTGTCCTGGAGAGGAGCATTATTATCGGTCCTTTCTGAGAAGGAGATAGGGATTGTCAGAGGGGCTCAAACAAGACATGCAGGCAGTGGTCCTGTCTCTGAGAATGGCTAAAGTGTCCTGTGCCTGGAGGAATGAAGGCCACAATGCGATGGCATGCTCCCCAGGGCAGGCTCCTTGAGGAAGGAGGATTTACATCCCAGCTGGAGTTCAAATTTGCATATCATCATGCAGGGTGTGAGTGGAACTGGAAATTGCAGCCAAAACAAAAATGCATGCAGCTAATTAAGTGTGAGCAAGACGTACTTCCCAGCCAGGGGCCAAGAAGGGAGTTCTTGATCCTCTTTTACCAGCCTTCCTCAGCCAGGGGCATAATGGGAGAGATGTGCTTTTGAAGTCCACTTAGAAAGAAGGTCTGGCTGTGGGTGACCTGGCCGCCAAGCCCCTGTACCCCCAGACTCCCCCCATCTACAGCTCCTTTGAAAGGAATTAGAAATAACAACCTCCCTTGCCCCCGGCACTCTGGGAAGCACTGGGGAGTGATTTACTCTGCGCAGGGGAAAGGAGATTTATCAGTTCTTGGAACCAATGTTTATGAATATTCCTAAAGAGGAAAATCAATCAGTTCTATCATAACATTGCCATTTTTCTAAATGATAGAACAAGCATTTTTATACACCTCGCACTGGCTGGTTGAGAATCGATAGGAATTATGAGCTTCTCTCTGAATTTACTAATGTTCTGGCATCATCCCCTCCCATCCCTGAAGCTAAGACAGGGAGGATGCTCAGAGCCCTGGGGCTGAGGAAGCTCTGACTCTATTCTTGCATCGTTACCCTCCTTCTTCCCTGCTTATACCTCTTCTACCTCCCGGACTTTCAAGTCACCCAACAAGCCCAGCCTGCCTGTGCTGGCCTGGACCAGATCAAAGTGAGGAGAAAAGATGCTGAGAAGCATCATGAGGCTAAAATCAAGGGTTGAATTCACCTCTCAGCTGTGCCAGCTTGGGTTAGATGCCTGGAGGTAGGGAACACCTGGGAAAAAGATGCCTGAGATTTTTTCCTATCATTTCTCTTACAAGTGAGTCCAATACACAATGAAATCCAGGGACCCCTGGAACCAATCTAGCCCCCTAAAATTTGCAAGAATAGGTCATACTTTTGGTAAACTTTCCATATTTCATAAAACAGGTCCTTGGACAGAGACATTATCCTTGCTTCTCTGATCACTAAATGAAACAGTTCGGGGGGAAAGCCATGACAGTATCTCCAACAAGACTCTCTCCCTCCCCAGGGATGTGAAATATCAAACCTTTTGCAATATTTAGCTATAAGGAGACCTCAGAAGATGTTTTTCATGCTGATTTGGTTGCCTTGGTGTTAGGTGGCCACAATTCTCTTTCTTCCAGCCAGTGTCCAGACATGCCACTGGAAGTACAGCCACATAAACGTGAAATACAAGCTAAAATCTAAACAAATGTACCCACACATGTGGGATAAGGCATGATCAGCTCTTCATTCGCAGTCCAAAATCCACCCAGGGCTTTTCCCTGTGCTGCTGAAGCCCAGCCCTCGGGAGATTATTCCCCTCTCCTGTTTATCTCTCTGGTTTTGGACAGTTTTCCACTATGTGCACCTACAGCTACACATGGCACCCAGTGCCACGAAGCCCTTTCTTGCTGCTATGACCCTTCCTACTCTAGTTAACTGGTTGTTTTTCTTCCCCGTGGATTTATCCTGTTGTGTTGTGCATCACTTACAAATTTCACATCAGGAGATGTTTGATATAAAAGGAATTCTTAGGTGCAAGCAGGGATTAATTCAAGAAACCCATTGGGTTGGAAGAAGTCCTCCTAATCATTCTAGCTTAACCTTCAGTAGTTATGTCCCCATCTCTCTATTTTGATTACCTTTGCAGCATCTTTCTCCTCATTCCTGAGCGCTGCTGGTCACCAGCTCTGGACCAGAAAGCCTAGCTGAGGGATTTACCACGTCTCCATTAGGAGCTCTGCACCGGATCAGGCCCCACAAAACCAGATCTACTGCCTCCACTGCTAGCCCTCGCAAGCCCAGACATCCCCCTTGATGCACCCAAGGGGTGGGGAGAAGAGGAGAGGCCAGTGCCTTCAGCCTTGAGTTTAGCCACTCGGTCATTTTTTGTTCTTGGGAGACATGAATCTTTGCAATAAGGGGCAGGCAGGCTAGCGATAAATCCCACTAAAGGTAAAAGTGATTGATTTTAGAAGACACTGTTTAAGAATTTGTTTTTCTAATGGATCCTAAAGTCCTGTCATCAATTTTGCCAAGCTCAGCGGTGCCAGGAGGCTGCTGTAGCCTGTCCGGAGAGGAGGAGGGAGATGCGGAGAAGGAGACATGGGGTGGGTGAGGCAGGGATGGAGGAGGGGGGGTTGGAAAAAAGGAGTTCATCATATGTCCCTTCCAGATGCAGTATCCTAAAACGTGGATTATACTCGACCATAAATACTAATCCATTAGTTGCTCTTTCACACGCTGCTGGCTGGAATGCTACCTCCATTTGCCTGCATGATAATCTATTTGAATATCAATGTGGCTTCATGTTAAACTGCTTCCCTTGGAGTTTCAGATGAAGGGCAGGCGTGCAGGGCCTGTGCTTTGGGGATAGGGTACCGTATCGGGGGCAGAATCGGAAGGTAATTATTGAAATTCCTCTTCACTCCGAAAGCTTCCGCGCAGCTGGCCAAAAAGAAAAAAAAAAAAAAAGGAAAAAAAAAAAAAAGAGTAAGCCAGGCAGTGTTGCCTTCGTCTTTAATGGGACATTAAAATAAAGTTTTCCATTATTTTTAATTCCACCAAAGGACTGCATTGATTTGCTTGGTTCCCAATGATGGGGAAAGGCAAACACAGCCAAGTGATGCATAACAGGTCTGCATGGGGCAAATGCTGCTATGGGGGAAGGGAATTTCTCTAAATAAATGAGTCCCCCCGAGCTGTGGAGGAGCCTGGAAGCTTGACAATAAGACTGCTACAACCCCCACCCCACCCCTCCCCCTTGTCCCTTACAGGGATTAGTTTTGTTTTGTGGGTTCTGATAATAGAAACAGCCAAAAGGGACAAAATCCCAGAAACTGAGCCAAAATTGTCATTGTTTATAAGGTCATAGAGGCTTGCCCAAGCCAACGCAGAGATCTGTGAGCCCCTTGGAAATTTTCATAAGACTGGGATCTGTGGCCACAGTTGTGACTTGTTACCTCTGTGTTTAGGGGAGGTAGATCCAGCCTGGTCCACAGCGAGCAGAAAGACGCCCCACTTGGTGTGCATCAGCTCGCTCTCTAGAAAGATGCTCAGCTTGCTACATCCATTCTGCTTTCCTTTAATGGAGATGAGGAAGTAACTCTGGTTCCTTCAAAAGGGAGTCTTTGTACTGTCTCATGTTCCTGTTGCACTCTCAGCTGTTTAATTGCCTTTTTCTTGCCTTGAAAACCCTAGATGGGACTTAGCCTGTCAGTAGAGGATGAAGCTACCCTACCTGACTTGCAAGGCCTTCTGCATTTTTTTTCCTTCAAGGGAACCCCTCCAACAGAGAACCCGAAGATCCAGAGCTCAACAGCTCAAGGAAAAGAGCTTGGACATACCAGTCCCAGGCAGGTTTGGGCAGATGGTCATAAGCACATATAGATAAAACACGGCCTCTTAACAGATATCCCAAGCATAGTTTGAGAGTCCTGAGCATCAGTGCAACCAAGACAGGCAAGTTTTAAACATTTCATCCATGGGGATTGGAGCATGGCCAACAGAGCTACATTGACTTCTTGCTTTGTTTGACACAGCAATGAGAAGCCATTAAATACCTCCTGCTCAGGATGTCCATCCTTGACAAGGGGCTTCTGGAAAGTGGCCAGCTAAACCAGCCAGCACTCAAACATTGAGATGAAGGGTCAAAGGAGAAAACACAAATGCCTGACAGAAGAAAGCCAACAGTAACACTGCCCAAGTAAGAGTTGTGCTTAAATAACAGCCACAATCTAGTAGGTTTGTTATGTCAGCGTTAACTCCACACTCAAGGCATCAGTAAGCGATGGGTGAAATCCCCATGATCTCTTGCAGACAGACCTATACGCATCCCAAGCCTTTCTCCCAGGCCAAAGAGATAAGCAGCCAGGACCCTTGCAGCTATAGCCATGTGCTGTTTCCTCTCCCTCCTACTTGCCTTCAGCTCCTGCTCCCATGTCTGGCTTTCTGGGTGATCCTCGCTGGAGAACAGATCCAGTTTTAAGCCCTGCACATGATGCCAGTGTCCCATCCCTAGACTGAGTATGGAGATTTTGGACCTCCAGGGTTTTTAAGCAACCCAGGGCTCTAAGCAGCTCAGAAGCAACAGACTGTGTTGGGAGACTGGCAATTTAAGCATTTCTGGGGTCAAATGGCAACTGAGCATCCTCTCTGGAAGTCTGAATACGAGGAATATCCACAAAAAGGCACAGGGGACTTAAAGACTTTTGGGATCTGAAATTTTGTGTTTATCCTGGAATATACAGCACCCAAAAGATTGAGTAAAGTGCATTTTTTTTCCTGGGAACATCAAAATAATATATTAGAAAGAAAGGAATTTTATTGGCTGAAGAGTTCTAGGGTCCAGCAAAGATGTAAGTAAAGCCCAGCTCCCTGGCTTTAAGGAGTGAGGATGCTATTCCTGGCCCTGGGAGTGCTTCAATCTCAGATCTGTCTCTGCAAGAGATCTCCAGAAATGATGAGTACCTGATTCCTGGTCTCGGTTTGCTGCCCGCTGTACCAGCTGCTCCCTTCTCCAAGAAGGTGGTCAAGGCTGGGAAGGAGAACGGCCACCCAATGCCAAGCACAGTGCACTCCCCACTGCATCACTTCACCCCTCCCCGGGCTGCCTCCTGCCTCACTCCTCTCCCAGGCCTGGCAGAGGCTCCTTCCCTCTCCACGCCTCATCCATCAAGCCAGATGATGATGTTTGCCCACCCCATCTTCCTCGGCCTGTCAGTGCCCAGAGAAAACAATGATAAATAAACTGGCACTGAAGAAACTCTCTCCCGCTGCTTGATTTATTTACTATTTGTGTTGTAATCCAAGCCCCTTCTTCTCTTCCCCTGCGCCCCAGTCATTAACTCTTCTTCCTCTGCCTCAGGTTGTTTTCTTACCTGTAGCCCTCAGAGCCAGCATGTAGATTTTTACAAACTCTTTATCAGCCTTGGCTTTTTTCTAGGGCTGAATGAGGCTCCCAAGCAGGCAAGCAGATGGTACCCACGATGTATGTCAGCCCCAGTGCAAGGTTAGGGAGGTGAGACTGCAGGACTTCACGCCTGGTTCTGGAGTGCCTTTCCATGTACAGAGCAGTCTCCAAGAAAGTTTTTGGAGGAAGTTTGGTACGAAAAGAGCAAAAGTCCGTGTGCCACTATATAAATTGCACCATACCACTCAGATTCATGCTGACCTGCATGCACAACCAGGAGAGGGTTTCCCCAATTCTTGCCTGAACTAATGACTTTTGTCACCTTGAAACCATTCACCCTCGACGGTGCGAGAAGATGCAGTGGGCATTTTCTCTGCTACTTGTTTGTTCCCTGTTTATGTTAGGTTTCTGTAAAAAGAGACCTGATGTGGGCCCTTTGAGGGAGTTGCTCTTGGGGATCTGCTGAGCTTGCTCAGGAGAGAAGTAGAGAGGAAGAGCCACAGTTGGGAGCCTGCAGCTCCTGCTAGAAGATGAAGAGACTGCAGGGAGCAGCAGGCAGCTGCCAGCCAGGACACAGAGCCCAGAAAAATCTTCCGAGGGATCAGAGGAGACTCTGATGGTACAGTGCTCACTGCGGAGGAGGACTAGGCACATCACAAAGTGTTTTCCATCACAGAGAGGAAGCACAAACTGTATTACAGCCTTATGGGACCCTACTGAACTTTCAAGCAGTAACTCCTGCTGTCCCCTGCACCTCTCTTCTTTGTACATCTGCTGAAGCACAGCACCAGTACGTCAGGAGCCATGGATAGCCCTCTGTACCTGAGCAGGGCAGTTACAGGTTAGACTCCAGCTCTCCTCAGCCCTGTGCAAGCACAGTGGTATCCCCTACCACCACAGCAAGGAACAGAAACCAGCCACCAAAATCATGCCGGCAATCTGGTCACCTGCATGGCCTGGTCTAGGACTAATGATATTTCCAGAAGAAAAGCTGTGGTGGGTTGCAGACAATGGGTTTGGGTTCAAAGCCTGCTCAGGCTGGAATTGCCCTGTCCTCTGCATGGGGTTTGGCAACACTGAAAATTGTGAAATAATACCTTTAGGTCTTCCCCGTTTCCATCATCATCACCACCCCAATCAAGGCTGCTCCCTGCTCTCTCCAGCTGTGGTCACTGAGGACGTCTGGTCCAAGACAGCAGCAGTAGCAGCTGTCAGAGGTGAGGAGTAGGCTGTTGGCCAAACAACATTTTTTTCATGTCTTGTGCAGCTTGGTTTTAAAATATTAAAACTCATTTACATGAGCTAAGAGTATATCCATGGCCAATTACCAGGACTGGTGTGTGGCAACTCATTTCATGTCAGAGCTCATAGAATCATAGAATCATAGAATCATCTAGGTTGGAAAAGACCTTTAAGATCATCAAGTCCAACCGCTAACCTAACCTTGCCATCCCACCACTAAACCATGTCCTTAATAGTTGCAACCTCTCTCATTTCTAGCACTATCCTTCACTAAATAACTCAATTATTTTTTTTTTCTTTTTTTGGTGGGACACCCATATAATCATGGAGATGGATTCACTTGTGCCCTGTTGAAGTTAATGGGAGATTCTCCACTGCTTGAAAGGTTTGAGTTAAACCCTGGGAAAAACTACATCTGTAGTCTCCAGTCCAGCCCTGCACCTGCCTGGCCTAGAAGAAACCTATTTTCTGGAGACACCATAATTTACAGTGTTGATGTCCTCCAGATAATGCTTCTGGATAGGCCAAGGAGTCCTTCAGCCTTGATCAGTCTGCGCTGAAGAGGTCAAAGCTTTTCTGTCACGTCTATCACCATTTGGTGCTGCTTGTCAAAGCAGGGCCACCTTACCTCCAACACTTAATACTCATTGTCCAATATTCAGGAAACCTTGGCTAGGACACTCTGCACGGCACCTACCTGCCTAGATCTGGGCTGGAGACATCACTGTCAGGAGCCAGGCATTGAAATGTTACCTGTGTGCTACACAGCATCACATCCTGCTGTAGGCTTCATTTTTTCACAGCTTTTCTGGGCTACAGAGACAGAGTGATTTAAAATAATCCTCATAATCGCTCCTCTGGCCATCTCGCCAGCCTTGCACCCTGCTCGCAGAAGGGTGCATCTGGCTCCGTGAACACCTGCCTTGGCTGTTATTATGATGTTTCTTCCCACACGATAAACCAATGAACGCAGTTCCATAACACACAGAGCGATAAAAATATATTGAATGTTTAATCAAACATTCCCCTCCTTTATTTGCCTCTAGATTGCTAGTTATTACATCATCCAGATCCTTTCCTTTTTTTAGGTGCCATAAAATTATCTCTGGCTCTTGCAGTCTGTGAGTTTATGATTAATCAATTACTTAAAGAAGTTATCTATTAAAAATCAAAACGTGATGCTTGGTGCACTTCCAATAAAGCATCATACAGCAAAAGATTACTGGTCTAATCCTTTTCTTCATCAGTTGCTTATTACCAGTAATTGTGTTAAGGGGATCACAGGAGTCATTAAGTAAACAGGGTGCATTAAAAGTGTGTGCAGCATAACAGGGAAAATTACCTAATTAGTGATAGATGGTGCTGGAACAGATTAATTGAAGAGCTCTTTCCACCAACTTTACTCAGCCTGATTCGTGCCTTGCCTTAAAAATGTGGCCAGTGAAATCACTGTTTGGCTTGAGTGAGGACGCTTTCATGTTACATCGCCTCTGTCTAAATGATGCAGGCGTAACACAGTAGTTTGGAGTCAGATCATCCTTCCACCAGCTCCCCAGGGGACACAAACACACATCTTTAGCTCTGCAGAGGTTAGCTGGCCCATAAATAGCAGAGGACCGGGATCAAAGAGGGCTCTGATATCTGCAGTGAGCACCCAAGAGCTCAGATCCTCAGAACCAATTTTAGGAGAGGAGTCGTCATTTTTGCTTACCCTCCTGGGGAACCTCTCCCTTTTCAACACAATCCCCTCCAGGAGGGATTCAAACTGTTCCCATGGTGGCTCACCCTGCCTGAAAACACCAGCCCCTGGAGTCATCTCCTCCAGGGCGGCAGGGAGAACTCCGTGAATTGAGTTTGCTGGGTCTCATCACAACCCAACCCCTGGTGAACAAGCCTGTTGTCAACAGCACAGCAAGCAGCAGACAGGGGCTGGTGCCTTAATTAGTAAAGACAGGACCAAATAAACAAGGGGGTTGGATTCATCGTCATTGTCGTCCCCCGCCCCCCCGCCAGATGTTCCCCCATTTCAGGAACCTTGACAGCACAGCATGTGGGAAGGGATGGGGTTGCTCCCGGCCGCCACGTACCCCCCCCACAGCTTGTGCAGTGAGCTGCCTTCCTCAGAGTTGTCAGTTCGCGGAGCTCAATTAGAGACACCAAGCAATTAACTACCCCGTTGGCTCCCCCGTCCCCCTCTGAGCCTGACATCTCAGGAGAGACAGGGACCGCAATGCAGGTCTCTCCCCAGCAGTGTGAGTGGCTCGTCTCTGTCTTGGCCCATGCAGGCAGCGCTCAGTGGGTCTCATTTGTTTGCATTTGCCTGGTGCCTTGACATGATGAAGTAAAAAGTTTTAATATTCGCCGACATGAATTTTTAATGCCTGGCTCCTGCTCCCGTGTCATTATTTGCCTGCGCTTCAGCAGTTTTGGAGTGCGTTTGTTTAGATAATGTTCCGTTAAAGGAAAAAGGGGGTGGGGGGAAGCCTGTACCTTTCTCCCCACAGTGACCATTAAATTATATACCAGTGCTAGGCTGGTGTTCAACAGGTGCTGGCGATGCAACTTCCTCTCATACAAACAGGGGACGCAGCCACCCTCCTTGCAGGAAAATTAATGGGAAAAGTCTGGTATTGAGGTCAGTAATGTGATTCCACATTTGATGTGTAGAGAAATTGAGTGTTTCCACCTTCTCCTGCTCTTCCCTCAGCATCTCTTACATTCCTCACCCTCCGCTGCCCTATGGACAGCACGGGAAAGAGAGAGGATGAGGATGACAGGAGGAAGAAAGGGAGTGAAAGGAGGGTTTTGATGGACTAGAGCTGAGATGAGGGTAAAATGGAACAACATTTGTAGAAGGTAGAACATGTCTCAGCATAGCAGCAAAGTCTCTTTCTGCAGTCCCACTGACTGAGCTTGAGAAGTGGGCAGAAATGGGTTATAAAAAGACTGATTAGGCAGAAATATGAAGGAATCTGTAGAGTATCAGACAGGCAGGAGAGTAGAGGTATTGGTCCTGTGTGGCCAGCCAGGAAGAAGCTGGCTTTTGTATATGGTTCGTGTTATAGTAACAGACTCTACTGAGGCTGGGCTGACATGCCCTAAAACCAGCTTCTGCAAAGACAAGCTCATGAGTTATTAAGGAATGGATAGAGAGAACATTAGGTGATCTACAGTAATGGATGGGTGGATGGATGGAGGGGGGCAGGGAGGATGGATAGGCAAAATTACAGTGAAGTTTACGCATGAAGCCTCATCCTTTCTCTTAAACATATGAGCTACTCCCAGCTGAACCTCCCAAATCAGCACCCTACCCCCAGCCTTCCCTCTTGGTGGTCACACAGGCTTTCCCCTTATTCACCCCTTCAAAGTCTCAGAGGAAAATGTTGATGAGGAAGGGAGGGTGATTGCCCACCCTATCTGTATTTCAATGTTCAGATGCTTCTCTCCAGCACCATTCACCACATAGAACCAGTTTGGGGTCTCTACTCTCACCTCCACCCCCAATCTTGGCTTTGCCCCCTCCGGGTCTGCTCCTGCCTCTGTCCGTGGTGCTGAGCGCTGCCCACAGGCTCCGCTCCTCAACCCCCTTTGGCGGGGGGGGGGGGTGTCCCACCCCTCTGAGCACCCATGGCAGGGCCCTATCTTCAGATGGATCAAAGCATTGCGTTGTACACAGGTTCAGGAGAAGATATCTCAGCTCCCTAAGCTTCCAGCTGACAGTCTCTAAGCCAAGCCATGGTAAGAAGGAGGTCCGGGCAGTGCTGGAGATGGCACAATGGTTCATTCAGGGAATAGCAACCCACGCTTCAGCTGCTCATGTTTAATTTAGCTGTCCAACACAGAGGCTGAGAAAACAGCCAAGAAAGCCAACTCTAAAGTGTCAGGCTACAAACAGACCATCCGCTCTTCTATGTGGATTTTCAGAGCCTCCCTCTGCATCTGTAGAGTTCAGAATCTCAGGGATTCATTGCGGGAATGTAAACAGTAGTAATCTCATTGTTTGGTAGCAGGGAGTTGGGGAGCGGGGAACTCACCAAATGAGTGCAGTTCACCTGCTTTTCACTTATAGGCTTGGAGAAGGTAAAAGTTGCCTTTTCTAAGGCTTGATTCCAAGTCCCCTTCAACCACTAAGACTCTTCAATCACTTTTAATGAGCCTGAGAGCAGCTTTTAGTGAGGGGGACTACAGGTTTTTTTGAAAGTAAGTCATGGTTGAACAATAAACTGATCTTCATAATTCCCGAGGGAATAGGTGTAATCCAGTGTTGAGGGGATAATTCCCCATGTCACCAACAACCTGAGGTATAGGCAAGATACATGAAGTGCCTGAGGACACATAACAAGTATAAGATCAGATACCCAAGTCTCTGGGCCTTTGGTCTTGCTTCAGGACATTAGTTCCCACTGTCTCAGAACTAAGTGAAGAGGCTTTTGCTCAAAAGTGTTTTGACGTATGGGAAGGTGGACAAGTCAAGTTATGCACCACTGCTCTGCAGTGGAGAAAAGTCTCTAGACTTTCTTACAAAGTAGATCAGGGTGTATGAGATCCCAAGCCTACAAGTTTTCTGAATTTGCATGCGGCTGGCCCTGTAACAGCAATGGATTATCTCAGCAACAAGCTGGGTGTCCTCTAGGAGAGCTCACGGGTCGGAACATGGCTCAGGGCAGAAGTAACAAGAGCCTTCATCTCCCTGTGATACGAGCCTGAGGGACCTGCTGTCCGTTCCTAGTCCTTTAAAAGCTGGAGACAGCTCCAAATCGGGATGCCCTTGGCTCTTGTGTCTGTCAGCAGTCTCCTTCTGGCCGCCCGACACCAGCCCAGTTCCACACAGGCACGAAGGGTCTGCCCGTGCTGGCGGCAAGCAGGGGGTTACATTTCACACGCTCGCCTGCCTCTGTCGCGAGGAGATAAGGGCAGCAGAGTCTCCATTAGGGAACATTCTTAAGTTACTTGTGTCTCGGCTCTGGCCGATATGTAATCCAGGGGAAAGCAGGTGCAAGAGAGGAGCACAGCCAGGTGGCTTCTCTTTAAAGCCTAGGGGCAAGCTAAGGATAGAGGAGGAAAAATAGAGAGATGAGCTTCACCTCCAGAGGGAATTAGCACCCTCTGCATGCTATTAAGGGATCCAGTACAATCCATGGGCATGTCAGATGGCACAACCCCAGCACCACCCCTTCTCACAGTGGCCAGCATTAGCTCCCATTGCTGTTCTTACCAATTCCTCCTACTGCAGGGGAAGACAGTGAGGATGCACTAAAGAGAGGTTTGAATCATGGCTTTCGACAGCAAGAGCCCCGTGATCCAGATAAAAGGGGAATTTCTTTTGCTGGAGAAAATCTGTTCTCCTTGCACGTGGACCATTTTACAAGGGTGGAGTTAGCCTTTCCTAATTTTAAGAAATGTAAGTGCCTACATGCCAGCTAGTTCTCTGAAGTCCCAGGATAGTCAGTGAAATATGGTCAGGGCTCCTCTGACCCAAGTAGGCATCTGCTCGAGGATGAGGCAACTCACACCCTGAAGCCCACTGAAAACCCAAACCAAGGACGTGTTAATGGATTGATGAGCACCTAAAATTAGGAAATGCTAAGTCCACCCTTGCAACTCCCTACCCCTCACCCCAGATAGAAGGAAAAGCCGTCTCAGCTGAGACCTAGCAAGTTCCTATGAGCCAGTCCCTGCTTTATCATGAATTTGGAGTATAAATGGTAAAATTTGGCTTTTACGGATAATTAGAAGAATGAAGCACTCCACTGCAGGACATACCACATACTAGACAGCTTCTCTTCAGTTCCCTGTTAACTAACCTACTTGCAGGCATATGACTTCATCCCAGAGCACAGATCTGTGGAAAAAAGTGGTGCTGTGTTTCTTTCACCTGGGAGGTACACGGCTTTGATTCCTCTGCTCTTTACCTTTGCAATTCACACTTTATTAAAGCCATTAGACCCTCCATAAATACACTGATAATGATCAAGTGGCACTTCTTTAATAGACAGTAAGTAGCCTGCTACATCTCAATGAAGCGGGTTGTTAAGCAGACACAAGACATTTCCCACAAAGACGCTGCTTCTCGGTGTTTACGCCCTTCAGATACTTAGGGAGATGTCACATCACGTCTTGATCACTGCTGTACTGATTCAGCTCTTTTCATCTTGCCCTTGTAAATCAATCCTTCTAGCCCTCAGTCATTTGTCGGTTGTTCTTATATGAACTCCCTGCCATTTGACAATATCTGTCTGGTAAGAAGAAGCCCAGAAATGAGCACAACTTTCCATATACATTAACGTTGAAGCTCCGCCATCCCTCCGGGATTTTTGATCTTTCTGCTGTTCGTTATTTCCAGAAGGCTGCGGAAGGCGGCTCTGCTCATGAAGTGGCTTCTTGACTGGGAGCTGAGATTCGCAAAAAACCAAACAAACAGGGGCCTTGCCCAGACTTTAAGACTACTCTTATACATTAAATGTGCCTGGACTGTCCTCTGCCCCTGAGGACAGCCAGCACTGAGCAACCCACAGAGTTACTATTAAAATTCCTTACCCTTCAAACAAGATGTCCGCAACTGCGTGGTGATAATGGCCAGTGGCTGGTCGTGATTCCTGGGAAACATTTGAAAAAGGGCTAATTATCCTATGTCATTCATATGTCCAGGACTGTTCTAACCACTGACCAGTTTAAAAGTTGGGTTCCAGTGCTGGAAACACTCTCAGGTACTCTTAAATTTACCAGTACCAATGTGGTCCCAGTGACCTTGGCTCTCCTACTTTCCATCCATGCAGAGAAATGAGAAATATTCCCAACAAATTATAATTTATTCATGAGAGAAAATGTCCAGCCCAGACTGTGACACCCCAAAGAAGAAGCTGAAGGCAATAAGCAGTTCAGCTGAAAGCCAGAGGACCAATTTTCCTATCTACAGACCCCACACAACTCCTCACACAACTCCTTCAGATTGCTTGCACCAATTCTTCTAGTATATGATCAGTTTCTTTCAAGCAGAAGGAACAGTCCATGAGGGTCAAGACAAGATCTGAGGATATAATGTTTGTGTGTGGATCTGAATTTGGTTTTACAGCGATGGTGCTGAGCTGCTTGCCTGGCAGAACAGGCATTCCCTGACAAAATAAAGACCTGACTTATGAAGCAGAGTCCCTATCACCAGAAGATGAATCCTACTCAGGCTCAATTCTCATCACCAGCAGGTTGAGTTAGAGAGTTCATGGCTGACATAGACCCTGTTATGTTGCCTATGCATGCAGCAGAAGGGTGCTAATGACCCAAAAGGCTGAGAAGTAGAAAGCAACTTGTATCTCTGTTAGCAAAGCTGGTTTCACTGGGACCCATATTACTATCTCCTCCTGGAGATGTGGTAAGGGACAATGAATTCATCAATCTGTCATTTAAGATTGTTCGCTTGACAGCTCCAAAATGCATCTTAAAAAAACTCCCAAACATTAAGGGCTTTAATAATTTAAGTTACTCTTAAATATGCCCTGCAATTCAAATCCTTGGAGTGGTTTAAACATTTGAAAGAAGTTCAATCTGGACAGTGATTTAAAGCCAAGATAGATGAGTTCAATTTGGCTGTGCACTGCAGACTGGCACAGGACCTGGAAGGCCATGGACCTGACATCAGTTTGCACTGAGAGTCTCCAGAGATGTCCATATGAAACAGTAGTTAGGTGGATGGACAAGTGTGGAGTGGGATGCAGAGACATTGCCAGGACAGCTCCAGACTGGGTGAAGGAGAGATTGGAAGGTGCTAAGATTACTATAGTTTCAGTTGCTGTCTGACCTAAAATTTGTCCGTAGACACATCTGATGACAGAGAAGTTGAATCCAAATTGTAGTGATCGCTAACTCTCAGCTTTGTCTCCTGCGAAAAATGACCTTGAGGTTTTGTAAACCAGAATGGCTTTAGTAGTTCAGAAATCTGCATCTTGGGTATGCTTTACATGATCATTCAAGTGGGACGAGCCACCCCATCAAACTTCTAGTTTTCTCTCCATTAACTATAAAGAGAGATGAGTCAAACTAGTTTTGAGGGAAACATCTGAGATATCTACGCTGTAGGCACCTAGGCTGGTGAGATGAAACACATCCTCGGTACCAGAGCAGATCAGTATCACCATTGCTCTCTCTCCCACAGGCCTTATTGTCCATAGAAACTGCCTTTGATTCTGATCTCTGGTGTTTTCTACACATTGCTGTTTATTCCTACTAGTCTTATTTTGGATCTGAGACCAATACAGCCCCAGAACAATGAGATATCAAATCTGTTTGCTGTAGACAGTACCAGGCTACAAATAATGGGTGACCACCCTAAACAAAGCCAAAGAAAGATCATGAAAAACCCTAATGTACTCCCAATTCTCATGTCTTTTTTCAAATGCTCTGAAAGTTGTCCTTTTGGACCAAAACTTTCTACCAACATTCAAGAACTCAAAAATGTGGTTACACAGGTAATGATTTTCCAAAATGAAATAGCATATTGTTCTCTATGGCATGGGCTGAAGAACTGCCAATGCACAGACAGAGGTGTGAGACCATGGTATGGTGAAGCGGAAGAAGAAGATGAAGAAATAGCCTGTAGTTCTCCTACTACAGGTTATTTTAAACACTTCCAAGATTTGCAAGTCATTTGTGAACAACAAAAACACTTGCAAATGCTCACATGGAAATTCCATGTGGAAATCAATTAAAACATGGGATGTATTTATGTGCATAGGGAAGTTGTGGTTAGGAAGAAAGGACTGCAAGAGTGTACATGAGGCCATAAAGTCCTGCAGGTACCAGCATCTCCAGTCCACATGTTCCCACACATCACAAATGATATCAAGAGACCTGAAACACACTTTTTCCCCACAGCTCACCTTGACTGAAGACTGAATTGCAAATGAGGATCTCAGTCCCAGTTCACTGAAAGGACTAAAGGATCCCCCATTGGCTTTGTTGAGATCTGTGAAGAGCCCCAACACTGAAGAACCAATGTCATGAGCTGCCACCTTCTGTAAACTTTCTCCCTGAGGCTTAAACATTATCCTGCCTAGCACATTCAGGAGTTCTCTTCATAACCCCACTCCAGCTAACAAGAGGCTGCTCCATTACTGACTGGTGATTAAATTATAATCACATCCAATTGCTTTCCCCCCATTCCCATCAGTTTCATTACTCTCCATAATCAGACACTGACTCACATTCTTCAGACACGGCAACCAATATTGCCTTCCATATTTCACAATAAAAATTGCATGTGAACCCATGTCACCGAGAATTAATTTTTGTAAGACAATGTTTATATTAACCATTCATTTATTGACTTCTGTTTGCTGGGTCAATTTTGAAATTTATGCTCCCCTGAGATCCACACATTGACCTCAGTTTCATCTCAGGTCAATATTCCCTTCTCAGGTCAATAAATCTTGAAACTGACCATAGCAGAAGTCAATAGTATCTACATATTCTTATATTGTCAGAGGGTTGGTAACATACAATTGTGTGTCTGAGAGGTGAGGAAGCATGAGAGACACCAAGAACTATCGAATGAGGTATTAAAATGGAATTCTTGCTCAATAGCTCTCCTTCCCATCCATCTATAGAGTTAGATCTGACAGCAGTAGGGAAAATCGTTGTTTACGTTATTTATTCCTATATAAGCATGTGAGCATCCCATCACAGAGAGATACCCGTGATGACAGCAAATAAGAAATGGAGGATAGGAGATCCTGGCCCTAAAAAGCGTCCAATGGGTATGGACAGGTGGGATAGTTCAAAGAAATGGCATAAAAGTGGAGAGTGTAGAGATCAGATACCTCACAAGTAATCAGGAGAGTCTCTAAGTATCTCATTAAAGGAAAATGTTACGCTGGGGCTGAGAAGAAAATGAAGAGGTCACTCAGTAGAAGTTCCTGGGAGGTTTCTTCCAAGTCAGGGAAAGCATTGATCAGTCTGCATTAAAATCTGCTAAAGGAGCAATAGCACCTGCACTCTTGGGTTGATCGGAGATGAAAACTGGTCTTCTGGTTGTGAATGAGAGATGAGGGGCCACATGGAGACAGACTTCTGAGAGCACAGACAGAGAAAAGAAGTAGCTGATGCACTAAATGGTTCCCAAATCTGTCAAAGCAGTGCTGCACAGAAGCCAACAAACTGAGCCCAGAGGCTCCAGGACCAAGTTGCCTTTATGGAGCCAGTCACTCATTGATGGATGGTCACACAACAGTGTGGCCAACTTTTCCTCTGGTTTGTTGCCTCCTTCTGGGACATTTTGAGTCTGAAAGATCCATGTGCCCATGGATCCCCCTCTGCTTTCCAGTCTCATCTTCTCCATCTCCTCTTTGTGAGGAGCCTGTGCAGCCTTTACCTCCATGGAGGCATTGTGGACTCTTTTACACAGCTACCTGGTTTCACAAATTTTTCAGGAAATTAGTTGTTTAACAGCCCTCTTTTTCTGTCAGACTTGATCAAAGGTGGCCTGGGAATTCAGAGCTTACAGGGGCTGGGGACAGCCAACAGGCAAACACACACATGCAAACAACTGTTCCTGTCTGCCTCTTACAAACTGGTAATGACTTCTACTGGGACTGAAACCCCTCCCTCCTTCTGGCCGTGCCAAGAGCCCTCTTGACTAACTAAACGACATCAAGATGACGTTTGTCCTGAAAACCCTAAAGCCCAGTTTTAAGTACGGTTCTGCTTCCCAACCCTTTAAATCAGGGCTCTGCCTGGAAAGGTGTAGCTGGATTGGGATTGCCCTTGGAACTCCCTCAACCTCTGGTGATGGTTGCACAAGCAGTATTCATCTGACCTGTTATGAAGTTATCATGGATGGGCTTTATAGGCAATCGGTAGGAAAAGTACTCTTAACCAAGGGAATATTGATAGTGCATAGATGTAAGAGTAAGAATATTTCTCATTAAAGAGAAATACCAGAGGATTTTGAACCAGATTCCAAGTCAACCCTTCAAATTACCCAGAGACCATCATGCCTGACACATGAGTTGGATCATGCCAGTGACACACCTTGCATGTTTCTAGCATGCTGGGCCAGCTGGTGATGAAGAGCCAGGAGAGGGTAGGGAGGTAAGAATCCATGTTGCAGAGGGCTCAGAAGGATCTGTGGAGCATGGCAGGACCAGTGTCAGGGTCCTGCAAATCAGGGATGGGTGTGCAAACCCTGGGTTGGCACCCGTGACACACTGGGATCCCAGAGCGCTCTGCAAAGACGAGAATGAAATTTCCATTGGTGTAGGTAACTACACAGAGAGGTTAAACACCACATCCATGATCCACTGAAGAAACAGAAACGGAAAGCTCCTGAACAACCTCCTTTGATAAATTCCCCATGTCCTGCAGGTGCCCATGGTACAGCGGTACCCAGATTTTATATCCAGCCCTCACAAACCTTCAAGCAACGGACTTCCCTTGCAGCCACAGTGCTGCAGCCAGCCACACATGCTTTTCCCCTTCCAACCAGAACCTCCAGGCTTTGTTTCACAGGTGCTCTCAGGGCTGAAGTTCATTCTGTTTCATAGACCTTGATCCGATCACTGCCTCCCCCATCCCTGATGCTGCAGAACTTTCCTCCTGAGGGTTCTGGTGGGATGCAGCCCCTCTGGGTGGGGAAGACAAGTGGGTTTCAAGCAAGTGTAATTCTCCCTCCCACCTTCCCCGGTTGAGAAAGCACAGCTGTTACCTGTCGTCTTTTCTTCCACAGCTCCAGCGCAGGAGCCGGGATCCTGCCAGCCACTAATCTTCCCTGCCTCAGGGCTTTCCTGACAGAGCAAATGATCTGCCAGACCCAGCTTAATGGAATTGTAATTGCCAATTAAAAGCTGTCCTGTTAATTGCAGCAGCTTGAAGGTTCGAGTGTGCATTTGTGTGGGCACGTGGGTGCATGAGCCGGTGTGAGTTCCTGAAGTCTCTGCTGCTGAAATTGGTGGTCTACCCGCAAGGAGATGAACTTGGGAATAACCGGTTTCTTGTGAATTTTGCTGCCATTGTAACACCACCCAGAATGCCCCTCTGGCCTGCTCAGGGTAATGGACCGGCTAAAAGGCAGAAGAGGAGGGTGAGCAATGTGAAGGGGGAGATTCTGGTGTCACCGATGGGCAAAGCAAACAGGAGAAGCCATCCAAATTACCGTCAGTCCAGAGGGTGAGCTTGATGGATGCTGGGGGAAAGCGATGAGAGAAAGCTTGCAGATTTACTAATGCAGCTAATATATGAACGAACAAGGTCTGATAATGTATTACACATCTGTAGCTGAGTTACAGAGTTTGCCCAGACTGGACAGACTTGTACTGTCAATCCAAGGGACTTTTCAGCTTATGTGAAAGGAAAACACCTGAATAGAGAGAATGAAATCGAATTTTTTCTTGCAAAGGTGAGGGAGCAGAAATCATGCATTCTCTTACAGGAAGAAGATGCTTTTCAATTCTCTGCAGAACGACAGCCTGTCTCCACACTTCCCTTGGAGTTCTGATTTCCCACTGCCATACATGCAACTATTTACACCTGCGCAAAGCAGGCGTTTGGCTGTGCAATTCCACAGGGCAATGCCCCTCATCCGTTGTTGCCTGAGTGGAAAAAAAAAAAAAAAAAGAAAAAAAAGAGACATGGAGGCAGGACATTTTGGGTAGGAACTTGGTCTGCAAAAGACCAATATTCAGACACCTGGGGTCTTTTTCCTGCTCTGCCACAAATCCTTTCTTTGACACTGGGCATGTTACTTAAGCTCAGGTTTGCACAGAGATTTAGGCCAAGCTTACTTAAGACCAGGTTTTGCTCAGAGATTTCATGCCAACCTAACAAGAGGGGCTAGAAGAAAAAGTAGGCAGTATGTTGTACAAATGGCAAGAAGCTTGCAGTATCTTCCTTGAAGCATTCCGTATTCTCATCTATGCTGTAGCCAAGAACATAAGGCCACCTGAGATGGAAACCCATCCCCATGATGTATCTCCCTTTCACAACCAAAAGCAGAATTTCTCACTGTTCTCCCTGGGCCAGGACCAGGCCCCTGGGCATGGAAATACAATGAGTGAGTATAAAGATGTGTCTAAAAAGCCATGGCTGTTTAATCCTTGTTACTTCTAGAGGTATGGATAGCGCAGCTACACAGGTCCTTATGAAGACAGCGGTTCACCAGCCTTTGCCTTGTCTGCTTTCCTACTCTGTAAGCAAGGAGGTCTTCTTGGGTAAGGGTGGTTGAAGCCCATGGGGAAAGGCTTTTCATGTTGACCACTCGGACTCTTTCCAAATCCATTGCTTCTTTCCCATGGGACCATTCTGAGTGCCTCCCCTCCACACCAGCCAGCCTAGGACCCTGCTGAGTGCACTTATCCTTCACCGCTGCCAGGAGCCTCCAGATCTATAGTAAGAGGAGATTAGCTCTTTGGCTGGGGTTGGGAGACATTCATCTGTCTGCACATCTCCAGTCAAGCAGAGTCTGAGGGGTCCATTTATCAGGGGAGCTGGAAAGATGCGGTGCTGTCAGGGGACAGTTCGTCGCGATGTGATGTGGCTTCTCTTGTTCTGGGTTTGTGTCCTCCCTTTCCATTTTGAACAGGGACAGTCTCTACAGCAGAGAAATTGCTGCATCTCTGCTCTGTTTGGACTGTTCTTCCAAGGAACAGATGCTTCTGCCATTTCCCCAGTTTTGTCCTTTTTTTTTTTTTTTCAGTTGCATCTCATCTCAACCCAGGAGAAAGGTCTCCATATCCACCCACTGAAATCCTTCCACAAGGTTGATGTTTTCTTTCCCTCTGAATATTCTTCTCAACTTTTTTCTGATTCATCTTCAGACATTGAGCTGAGCCATGAAGTAGAGCCTCAGAGCATCCAGACATCTCTGGAAGAAAAGTGGAGACTTTCCTCCTGAATCCAGGTATTCTGGGCAAGAAACCAAATGAAGTACATGGGAGGCTGAAAAGAGATCCTTGAAGACCTGGTCAGTTCAGTTCACCAAGAACGGAGGCTCCACCATCTCTGGACCCTTTTTTCTTTGCTTAACCACTCACATGGGGGTTGTGGGTTGTTCTTTTTGTATCTAATTGGAATATCCATTGCTCCAACTTGTAGCCGTTGAGAACCCAGGTGACATCATGGCCATTCCATGTGAGCCTTTCTGCCACACAAAGAGAAGGGGGGGTTATTTTTTTTTTTTACCCTGGGAATTACTGCTATAACCTGCCTTTGTTTTGAGTAGTCTTGTCCAGTCTCTCTCCCTCTGTGGCTAGCAGGAGCTGAGATTTCTTTGTGCTAACATCAAAGCAACAGTGAGCCTCTGTGTTTTGCTTTGGTGATTGCTGCTCTTTAGCCAAGCAGTAACCCCACAGGTGTGGGACTCGAAAGATGGCTGATGCATGGTATAAACAGTACCTAGATATAAGCTTAGGACATTTTGGGCACCATCACTATGTTTTTTCCACTGCTCCAAGTGTAATCATCATCTGGTTCACAAAGGCTGTGTCTTGGTTACTCCTCTGCTGTATGAGATGTTCCAAGTGGAGCCCAGAGTTGCTCACGCCTTGTGCATTGTAACACGAAAGGAAAGACTACCATGAATCTCCAGTCCTTCTGGTGAAGGAGTTTCAGGTGATTATGGCCATTACACAGAGAAGGGAACTGGCCTGCCAAGGTGGCCTGGGACACAGGTCTGTCAAGGACCTCACTGGCTTCTCTTCCACCAAGCGCATGCTTCTCCTGTCGTGTGGGCTGGAAAGCTTTCAACACCAAGTCCCTGCCCCAATACCCCAGGGGTGCCTCAAGAGGCTGAAAAGACCCATTGGCAATGTGGCAGGCCCTGTTCAATAATAATATTTTCAAATCCGGAGGGCTGTTCTTTACATTTCTTTGAGATGACACCACACTGACTGATGGCTCCTTCTCACCTCTCTCACTTAAATCCTGAATCAGCATCACGTGCATTTAGCCAGTTTGATGTGTCTGTAAATGTTTGGGATGAAGCTAAAGCATCACCATGCAGCCTTCTGCAGTCCTGACAACCCTGCCAACAGCACCCAAATCAGTGACTGAGTCCTCCAAATCAGTAGTCTACCTAAAAAACCCACAACAATTTTAAAAAAGAAATAAATATTGAGTTCTTTTTTATTTGATTACCTGTCTTTGAGTCTGTAAGATCCATATTTCAATGTGGTTATTCACAATTAGGGCAATTAAACAATTAGGTCTAGAACATTACCTTATAAAAATAATAATTTTTTTGAAAGTTACATACAAACATGATCTAGGAGCTGGTGCTTTAACAAAAAGCAGATGCTCCTCACATATCAGATTGTAGAGCTGAGGCACCACTTGCCAGGGGATGTTGTGGATTCAGTTAATGGTTTCAAAAGTAGGCTGCACACATTCTTGGAAAAGAGATCTGTTGAATGTTGTTAAATAGACAAGTCACAACAGGCTGAGGAAATCCCCTGAGCTAAGAACAACTGGAGCTCAGGAGATTGTCATAAGAGGTATCACACATTTGTCCTCTCCTTAATTTTTGCATTGAAAGAGACTGCTTAGGGCCACCATTGGAAAAAGAGCTCTGGCCAGGATGGACCCTTTCTTCTGGTCTCATAAATCAATGATGTCATAAGACCACGGATAAATCATGGTCACCGAGTGACCATGCTGACTTAGGCCCTTTTGTAAGTCATTTCATCATCCACTTGTAGAGCTATTTTTAACAAGAGCTCACAGCCCCTCGAATTTGGGTGTTGGATATCTGAGTCAGCAATACAAAAATATGCTAATCTTGTTAAAGCAATAAAGCACCAGCCCAAGGCCCCAAAGGGGATTCATTTCCCTTTTGTGCAAGCTCCAGGCAAGAACTCCTCTGCCTAATTCTCCTTTGCCTGTAAGCTCTTTGGTGGGTGACTCTATCAATGAGGCCATAGAAAGTGTGTTTATATGATGGTTTGAAGAGTTTTAACAGGGCTCATCTCCCCCTCCCTGTGCACATGATCATCCTTGAGCTCAAGCGACTCTCCACAGGGAAAGCTACTGGGCTCTGGTCTCACCTGGAGTGCTCAGACACTGCTGTCTCTGTGCTGGTGACGGGCCCCAAGTTCACATCGTTCTCCTCTGCAGATAACCTACATCAGCCACAGTTCCCTGCTTGCCTCAGAAAAGGATCCTGGTTCTTTCCCTCTTTTCTTCCCTCTCACATCAGCATCCTGTATCCTTGCAAGCAAAATGCTGCCACTGTTTCCTCAGTGGCATGAGGAAAGATCTCATGGGACAGCTTAAACCAGTGATGAACAAGTTGCTTCATCTCCTCAAGGGTGCTTCATGACCATGGAGGAGGTAGGTGGGTGGAAGAGGAATATTACTATATACATCCTCAGCCTTCGAGTCTCTCTTGGGTGCTGGGGAAAGCAAAGATGTGATTTGGGGCTGGGAATATTTGTACAGCACTGAGCACTAGGGAGACCTTAGTCCTGGCCAGGCTTTTCAGCTTGGTTGCAAAACAAATGAAGAAATAAGTCTAATGAGTAAGACTGCTACCTACCAGCTGTGAATGGCGTGTCCAGAGGTGCAGAGACACCACACCGCTGGCACGGGTTGGGCACAGCTATACGAGCCAAACTAAACCTCCTGCAGGGCTCGCTTGACTCCAGACAGGAGACGGAGATGCACATACGGTGCTGTCCCAACCTCATAAAACCTTCTGGACTCAAAGAGCAGCTGCATAGCCCTTGTGATCTCTGTAGAGCACCCCGCAGGGATCATCTTAGCCTTAAAAAAAAATTTAAAATCTGTCTTCCAGGCATTACATACCCCAGAATCCCAGACGCATCCCTCCTGCTTGTCGGCACTTAACTGAAGTACCTGACTTCAAAGTATTTTTGCCCTCAGCTAATTCTGTATCCAGCAGAGAGGGTCAGGCAGAGAGCCAGCACAGCCTGTCGCTTCCCCAGTTATAGGGTGTGCTCTCAGCTCCTTCGGATGGGCTGGACCTGCTACCTGATCGTCCCTGTCCTCCCAAATGGGTGACCCGGGTCTCCTCCATGTTTGTAGGAAAGATGATTGGAGGGCACAGGGCTTGTTAAAACAAAATACAAGCTTGGATGCAAACATCATTGCCACCCCGGAGGAGTGCAGCGATCCTGACCCGCTCGCTCTCGCCGGCTCAGGTCTGTGTCAGCTTTTTCTTTGTTGTTCCTTTAAGCAGCTTTTCAAATTGATCCTATTGAGGGGGGAGAAAAAAAAAAAAAGAAAAAAAAAGCAAAAAGCCTAAAAAAAACCAGAAAAGGCTTGCAAGGCATGGCAGGGACTGGCCCAAAGGAAGCTGGGATCTTTGCTGTGGTCTGCCATGGGGTCTCAGCTGAGGGATGAGGCTCCATAGCGCAGAGCTTGCACTCACGGAGAGGACAGCACGCCGCATTATCCATCCCACATGCCCAGCCCTGCCTTGTGTCCCTAGCCCTGGTCAGTGCCTCTCCTGGGATCCCACAAACCCGTACCACTGCAGGTGGACAGCCTTTGCACTCCTGTGCATGCTGGCAGAGCCTCCATTCACACGCACAAACACACACGTACTGACACATTCACGCTCAAGCGTACGCAAACAGAAATTGCTCCTCCAGCCTGCAACCCTTGTGCAGGTATCACGCAGGCTTGCATAGACCACACACACATACACACACGTGCACACAGGCACCCCAATGCCAAATAAACTGCTTTTCCACCCTGTGCACCCACACATCCTCCAGCACACGCCCTACGCTCTGCCGATCCAGCCTCACGTGTGTGTGCAAACCTGCCCGCAGGGGTACAGATGCCCCCGCGCTCCCTCCGCCCTCCGCCATGCACTCCCAGCTCTACTGATGCTCCCGGTGAAGCCAACCTCATGGGAAGCCTCCTCACCCTAAGACCTTCTCCTAAGGGGGATCAAGGGGGTGAGGATCCCACCCCACAGCCCAGACCCAGCCCTCACTCTCCCACCACTACCCCAACCTTACGAAGAAGCTTCACCAGCCCTTCCACCCCGCACGTATGTCTTCATTTGTCCTCTTCTCTTGCAGCCACTAGACGGCAGGTCAGGCTCACGGAAATGCTCTTTCCAACCAGGCAGTCGATGGGCTCATTTGTCCCAGCTCCCCCAAGTCGATGGGGCTGACACTCGGCAGTCAACGCTCTGATTAAGATGCCACAGTTGAGTTAAAGCACGCATTAAGATTTGATGAGTAATTGATCAGCACATCAACAGGGATGAGGGGCTGGAGAGAAAAGCCAAGGCTGCGGACACCTGGGTAAAAGCTCCAGTTGCATGCACGGGCTCCGTCTTTAAATAAAACTTATTAGGGAGTTTGAATCTTAAAGGGATAATGTTGGGTTTATACGAGATGGGACTGCTATGGAGCTGCTGAGTGCAATAAACAGGCTTGACATAATATAAATGGTGATTTAAAATTCTGGCTCCCTCATATCCTTCAAGGGGCACATCCAGACAGAGCAGGAGAGAAGGGGATGGACTCAAGCTTAGCTGGATCGCCTTTATACCGATGGGAAAGTGCTGACATTGATGGATTCGTTCCTGATTTTACACCAGCGTAGCTGCGTGTCTCTCGCCAGGCTGGGAGGTATAAATAGGCATGTGTGTGTCTGATGCAGATATTCAGGGCTCCAGCCTCTCTCTCTTGCCTTTTTAAACTGTGTAATATTTTGTGGCTGGGGAAAAATGAATGAGAAGTGACTGTAAAACAGTACTACCTCGCTTCACAATTCGATCAAAGCCACACTTGTGCATAAGTGTTCATAGAAACAGGGACTTCACTGCCAGCCTGCCAGAAAAAGGGTTTCCTTTAAACTCTGTGCTGTCACGGGAAGATAATGTAAGTAGATATAATATACCTATAATAAGAATGTACAATTCTTGCAGAGAATGTCTGATTTTCCTTTTGCACACATACCCATACAGTCTCTAATAAACATGCACATGAAAGTGTAAAATAAATCCTGTGCATCGTAGGTGAAAGAAAATCTGTTATAAATCTGTGTCTCTTCCTTGTTCTCAAGGAAAGGAGACAGAAGACTCGGTCCACACCCTGAACAGAAATAATAACGTTATGAATGGCCACAATAACAAATTCACACTTTTTTCCCCTCCACCAAAAAAGCCAAATTGTTCTATGCTCGGGCAGCTGACTGCAGCCAGCCCTTTCCAAAAGATTTTCTGTTGGGTTTCTGCTCACACTCAAATAACACGCTGATTTGGTGTCTGAGGTTCATTTTGTTGAACCCACCAGGCTCTTCTCCCACCCACAGCTGTGGGACCACTTATGTCACCACAGGAGCATCACCCTCCTGGGAAGGGACTTTGGTTTTGCTCTTCCAAGGAGTTAAATAATTACGGTGCGAATCAATTATTGAGCATTTCTTCAGGGTCTGGCTCTTCTTTCCTACAGTCTCAGCTGTTTTGGCTTCAGAGGACTCGCCGCAGCAAGGGGGGTAACAGAACAGAGTGAGACACACATCCCGTGTCACCTCCTGGTGGTCCCCTCTTTAATCTCCATCTCTTCATTTAGGTGGCAGAGTCCTGGAAGGAGACATTATTTTCTTACCGAGGGTCAGCTCAGCTCTTACCCAGTGCCAGTCTGTTTCCTGACTGTGGCTCCGACGTTTTCATTTTAGCACAAGCAGTGATAACCAGCACGCATTCGGAAAACTCCTGGGATGTAGACAGCATTAGGCAGAAAAGCACCGATGACCTTTCTGAAGAAACATTAAAGGCTTGATTTCTTTTTGCAAGGCAGAAGGACTTTGAACCAGCTGGCACATGAAGTCCTTTTTCTTGCACCCACTGGTTTTGGTGTCTGAGAGCCCCAGGGCAGTGGCTGCAGTGTCCAGAGAGATGATGCCCAAGGAGCCGGGACACATTTCTACCCGTTTGATAATTGTTAATCACATTTGCACGTGGACTACTCTCCTATCCCTAAGTGCACATGTGAAAAAAATAGCATCTTAAAAAAATATGCTGTCAAGAGAAGGCTGGGGAAAACCCACGCGGGAACCTGGAATTACTTTTGGAGCAGTTGTCTAAGTGCGCAGCACATCATTTTTCTGGAAAATGACATTTTATTCTGCTTGAAAATCCTGACATCTGGAAATGGGTCTGTGCTCTGAAGCCAAAAATACATATAAGAATTTGAAATTTATCCTCAGAACAAAAGCAACCTGGAAATATTTTGTTCTGACGTTACACTGGCTTAGTTCAGTCAAATAAAAATGTTCCATCTCACTAGCAACGAAACATGGCAGAAGTCTCAACTTTATAATCCAATATATTGTTAAATCCAAGGTTTAACTATAAACACTCGAAGAAACCAGGATGCCTCGGCAGAGCTGAGGCAGTATGTTTTCCCCTGGCATTACAAAATATTTTGTTGCTTTGAAAGCAAAGCGAGACAGTTGAAACAACTCATTTCAATACTTTTAATATAAAAAACATCACCACAATCAGCCTGATCCCAAGACGATTTTTGACAAGAATATCTTTTCCGGTAGAAAATTCCACTATCAAAAAGTGTTGACCAGCATTTTGTGGCATTATCGCAAAGGCACAGCTTCAAATAATACTGAGATGGGTATAAGCCGCATCTCTACCGACTGCAAGATTTTTCTCAGGTTTTTGCTTTGGAGGGGGAAGCTACCTGCGATGAATTCAGGGCAGTGGAGAGATGAGAGCCGGTCAAGAGCTTGGGCTCCATCTGAGGACCAGCAGCATCATGAAAGCTTGTCCTAAAATAAAAGAGGAGCTGCCAACGCTAAAATTGAGGAGAAAAACAACTCCGCAGCAAGGGGAGAGGTGAGAGACTGAGTTATGACCACTCTCCAGGGACATAAAAGTCACACGGCTGAGCCAAAACCCACCAGGCTGGCACAGAGGGGGATGCTCCCGCCTAGGGCTGGCTGCAGAGATGCCCTAGGTGCTCCCAAACCAGCCTCAGTTTCCCTCCTGCTCTCTATTTCGTTGATGCAACACGTGCTGAAATGCAAAGGCTGCCTGTGTTCAAATTAGGGGTTGGAAAAGAGCAGGAGAGGAAACCGCAGCCGTTGCGCTGCAAAGAGGATCTGGCAGGGAAAGGGCAGTTTTCTGCTTTCTGAACGGAGCCCAGAAGAACAAAACAAAACAAAACAAAACAAAACAAAACAAAACAAAAACAAATTAAAAAAAAAGTCAAGCGTGCATGCATCCAGCAAATCAGTCCGCAAAGAACTGTTACAGTTCGTGATATGATGAGAGCACCCAGTTCACCAGAAAAACAGACATTAGGCAAAAATTGCACAGAAGCCCTGCAGTCCTAATATTTGCCATCACATCTTGCAAACTTTTTTTCTGCTGGCTGTGAAGGTAGCTAGAAACAGGGGCAGGAGGTCAGTGAAAGAAAGCAAAATCCCAGGATTCCAGGAGCTGGAGCTTTCTCTGGGAAAGAAAAAAAAAAANGGATATGATAGAAATCAAGCGATGGCTTGCAGTTATTTTAGGATATTTCAGGGTACTGCTGAAGGTGGTTTGGGGGAGCGCGTTGGCCAAGCATAAAATTCTGACCTCCTTCTTTTCTCCTGGCTTCCTAAGATGCTTCACCAGCCTGATTCAAAACCAGAAGGGTTCAACGACAACACAGCCACAGCCCTGGCCTCATCAGTGACCGCACGGATGTGGGGTCACCCCCAGGTCCCTGCACCCCTCTTGCTGCTCCCCCTNTTTTTTCGAAGTCATCATACCCCGAGGCATGACGGCGCCGGGGAATCGCAGTGCCCTGGCAGTGCTCTGCAGGGCTGCGGCAGGGAACAGGCTGGCTTATCTGCAGCCGCAATTGAAGGTGGCATTTTGAGTGTGCAATTACGCACATCCTTTCTTTTCTCATCTCCGCCAGCTCTTTCAATCCTGCTGCTCCTGCTAGTATTTACTGCTGAGGGTGGCTGAATTCTGTGCACTGCCTGCTTGGCCTGAATTTCATCACACACACACACACACACACA
>VXBL01005558.1:1781927-1870633 GCA_013400195.1 Aramus guarauna
TATGAAAACAGAGGTGGCAAAAAAAAAAAAAAAAAAAAAAAAAAAAAAAAAAAAAAAAAGCGCCAGCTCTTTGTTTTCCAGCCTTCTCTGTTTATTGCAGAGGGAAGGGAGGGCTGCTACGGTGGGGGCGAAAGGAAAATTGGGGAGCACAGAGGAGACATGGGGGGAGAGAAAAGGTTGAGAATTGCCATATTTCATGTAAATCTTCCTGCTTTTTTTTTTTTTTTTCTTCTTTTTTCTCTCTCATATCTACCCGTTAGCTTCAACCCTGCCTGCTCCAGTGGAAATTCCTGCTATGGAAAGGTGTTTTTGTTTAGTTGTTTTGTTTTGTTTTTTTTNGGTCACCCCCAGGTCCCTGCACCCCTCTTGCTGCTCCCCCTCGACCTGAGCTTTCCAGCCATGCCAGAGACACTTTCTGCTCAGTGGTGCTCTACCAAGGAGGGTCAGGCAGTGAGGGCCAAAAAAAAAAAAAAAAAGCACACGGGCTTTGTGCCTGCACAGGAGCAGTTTTGGTACCCTGGAGGCCACCGGACCCTCCTTGCGGCTGCGATGTCTCCGAGAGCCCTGAGCCATCAGAGGGGCTTGGAGTCTGCTAAGGGCTCACGCTTCTGCCCCCAGAAGCCCCTATTTTNAGAGACGTCTTAAAATGCTAATAAAAAAAGCAAGCCCGTTATTTGAGGAAATAAAAATCCATCATTTAGCAGATGTACCCTAGGCCAAAATGACAACAGCAGCATCCCCCACTCCCAGGGACATCCCTCTGTGACAAGGGGGAACGCAGAGGGGACAAAATATCTCGGTTAGCTCAGGGGTGGACGTTGCACCCCAAATGCAGCCAGCCCTCGGGTGAGCACAACCCGTGCCAGAACAAGGTGGTCACACTCACCCCTTTCCCACAGCGAACCAAGCCAAAAGATGGAGCGAGGGCTGGAGCTTTTCCCCCTGGTTTCTCCTTGCACAGCAAAATGGTGGTTCCAAACGCTGGTTCCTTTCCAGCATCCCTTGCATTTCTCCCCTGTTTTGACTTAAAATGTGACTTTGGCTTTCAAGTTTAAAAGAAGAGAAACAAGAGCTGACACTTGCGTCGATATGAAACAACGGGTTTTTGCCTCATTTAGACTTAGCGCCACGAGTGTTTCTGCTTGCTGGTTTTTAAAAAGGAAACAAAACAACATTTGACACTGAGCGCTGGGTATCTCTTTCTTTCAGAAAGCTGCTCTGCAGCAAAGCTTCCCCTTCACATTCACAAGAGTGATTTAGGTTGGATGGGATCGCTGGAAATCTCTGCTCCAATCCCCCCCACACACACACAAGAAGGGCCAGCCTAGAGCAGGTCTTTTGTACTTCACTTGTGAAAAATAAAAAACAAAAAAAAAGCAATTTTCAGTTCAGAACATTACCAAGAGGATTTCTACTTCCATCTTCCCATGGGAAAAACTCTTCCTCTCCTGCTCTCTGTTTTTGGAAGCATCTTGACACTTTACAACCATCTAGAAGCTATCCAGGTGAGGGCTTTCATTAGCAACCACCAGCTCCATCCTGGCTGACTTACCATTCCATATGGTCATCTGTATCATTTTTAAATCACTCTTACAGTTTGCTGGGGATCATTTAACAAATGACTTGCGTTTGCAGTCTTCTCCCCCCCCCCCCCCCCAGTAAAATTTTCTCTAACTGCCAAAGGAGGCGGTGAGTGTGCATTAAGTGCACGCATGCTGTGTGTTTACAAACACATCCAAACACTGCGGATCAGCTTTACGAGCGCCGTGCACGGCAGCGGATGCAAATTGGTTTAGCTCAGTCAATGAAGTCAAAGCGTTTCGCAGCAGCCAGAAGACCTGGCCCTCTGCATATTCCTCTGCAGCGTATATTTATCTAACTAATCTTCAAGATATTAGCGATAATCTTTGCCATTTTCCTTTAATGAATGGCTGACACGCTCGCCTGGAAGCTGTTACTGTAGAGACCACCAGAGAGAAGAAATCAGATATCCTATCTCCAATCGTTTATCACTATCAGATCAGGGACGGAGCTTTTTCCCCTGTCTCTTTCCTCAATACCTCCCGGCGTGTTCGGTTATTAACCTCACTTAGCCTCCAGCAGAGCCTGGGACACCAAACCAGAAAGGTTCACATTTTATTCCCCAGCTGCTCCGTGCTGGAAATCTTGGGGCAGAACAAGATAAGGTGGGAGGGCAAAGCAGAACAGGGGAATCCTTAAAGATCTTGGCCACAAATGGGGTTTTCTTTAAACCATGTCACTCACCCAGTGACACCAACCTCCGCTGAGTTGGGGAACAAGGAATTACTCGCTTGTTATCAGCTCCCCACCAAGGGCTGTGATCTCATTAGCTCTCCCAGACTAACGAAAGAGGGATGCCAGCCAAGGATGCTGCGGGAGCAGAAGATCATGGAGCAAGGGATGCTGACGGCCACCATGCTGCCGTGGGCAGGACAGTCTTCCCAGCGAGGGGACTCTGTCTCTGAGTTAATATCCCTCCAGCAGCCAGGTTTCCCCCACAGCCATCCCAGTGCACAGCCAGAAGGTGTCTGGTTTCAGAGCACTTCTATCCAAGCCTGCATCCCACAGGGCTGCTAAAATCCCTGAGTTAGCAAGAGTCAGTGCCACAGGGCTGACCAAATTCTGTGTCCATTAACTACTTAACAAAATTCCTTGTGCCCGCCCCCACCTCCAACACATTAGAGTTAATGCTCTTCCTCATTTCCAGGCCAAAAGCCAAGGCAGATCTTTGCAGAACTGGTTTCCCTCCTATCCTTGGAGTATTTGGTTTGCGAAAGGCTGCAGAATGAGCACTGCAGTCATCTAGTTCAGTCTGAGCTTTCTTCCCCCTACACCAGCACTAGGCTAGAAACGCCTAGAAATATCCACAACAACCCTTCTTCTCAATGCAATCCCATGAACAAAACAAGAGGCATCAGCTCCTGAGTCTTCCGTGCAAAATCTACATGCTGTGCTCAGTGGGGCTGCAAATGTCTACACTTCCTTGCTGCTTTGGGGTTGCTTTT
This sequence comes from Aramus guarauna, assembly GCA_013400195.1. NCBI lineage: Eukaryota > Metazoa > Chordata > Aves > Gruiformes > Aramidae > Aramus > Aramus guarauna. Next base: position 1,784,954 of record VXBL01005558.1, read on the forward strand.
TACATTCCAGATGGCATCTGGGATCCACAGTTTCTTCTAATCTGTGGGACATGGGAATGCTTCAAGCTCCCAAGCTTGGTCAGACACTTATTGCCTTGTCTCATCTCTGTTTTAGGGTGACCCCTAGCACGTGTTAGCCCACCTCTGCTCTGCACCTTGGATTCACCCTGTTTTCCAGCTGGAAATCTAGTTGCTGGAAGCCAGCACATCCCTGAAACGGGTAGCAGAAGGTCCAGGAGCCCAGGTTTAGCAGATAAACCTGGATGTGACATTTTGGGATAGTTCAGATCATCTGGACACGAATGGCAAGCACTTCTAGATGTTCATTCATGCTGGTTGCTGGCACCACCACCCTCCCAGGAGACATCTCTTCATATTTTCCCTCAAACTGGAAGTGTTATAACTTTAAGCCATAATGAAAATTTCCACCAAACCCAGTTGCTCTGCAGCCCACTCACCACAAACCTGCCCTCTCAGGGATTGCAATACACATATACCAAATTTTGATGGTTGCAGTGAACACCGAGGGACATTCAGTGTATGTTAATTTGAACACTGAAGGGTTTCTTGGCTGAGTTTGGATCACCAAGGTTGGAAGCCACTGAAAATTCTCTGAACAGCTGATGTGACAGCAAGAAGGGTCTTCAATAGATCTTGACAGCTGTCCAGTTTTTCACTTATAAGCTGTGAGTGACAGCTCTTTACTCTTTCCCCATGATTGGGTGGATATGGAGATTGAGGTCCATACATCTGAATTAAAAAACCTTGGGCTAATCATGTCATCTCCTGGGTAGAGGCAGCCCAGACACGTACACTGGCCCTCTTGGTTTGTTCCTTGGGGTGAGGAAATTGGATTAGAAAGGCTGGTGGACCTGGGTGTCAGTGACCACGTGGATGGCATGGAGGGGTGATAAGAGACACATTACCCAAAGGAAACTCCCTTGCAGCATCTAGGTGAGTTGTTTTGTGACTTCCTAAAGCTTCATGTGTCCAATTTGCATCACCTTTTGCAGTAGTTTCTGACCAAAGGTCCTGTCTCATTTGCAAGTAGATGAATTCAAATCCTGCTTTGGAATTCCCAGGTCAACCTCCACTTGCAACACTGGGTTAACTGGAGTCCTTGGATGAAGCCATGCAACGCTTATTCTCGTCTAAGGAAAGAAGAAATCCTCAGGAGTACATGAATGGGGCATTTCAGAGCTTCATAGAGTCTTTCTTCAAACGGTTGGAGATAAAGTCATTGTCTTCTTGTGCCAGATGAGACACAATGCCTTCACCTCCCTACCTTGAGTGTCTTCTGCCAGAGTGAAATTGCATTTTCTCGTTTTCTTTCTCACTCCATGAAACTCTCTCCCATCTCCATCCTTGGTTTTGAGGTGTCCTCCCCTCTCCTTTGTGCCTCTCAGGATGGAGCATTCTGATCCATGGGGCATTTCCCCACCTCTTTCAATCATCTCTCCACCTTGTTCACAAAATCTCTCTGCCACATCCACTTCTCCCTTGCTCTGAGAGCAGGACCTAACAGGGAGGACCCCAAAGAGTTAACCCTCTTCAATGTTTATCCAGGTGCATCTCTGCAGTTCCCAGGTACAGTTCCCTGGAGCCAGCAATACTGCTGAGGATTTCGGCAGGGCGACAGAGCCATTTAGTATGCGCCGCTGTCGGTAACAGAGCAGCGGTGGCGGGATGGGGCTGAAAGCAGATCCCCGCTTTCAGGTGACACCGAGGAGGAGAGATAGAATTTCTCCTGGGGGAGGAGGGGATGCAGAGCAGACCAAGGAGAGGGTGGGTACAGAGGGATGGGAAGGAGAAGGTGGCATCCATCATGGTCAGATGACCTTTGGCCATTTATTTCCTGCAGCTGACCCATCACTGACATTTCCCCAACAGCTTGAAAAGTAGGATAACCAAGGGTTAAATTGTTTACTGGGAATAAGTAGGGCAGGATGAAAAAGCCTCCACCTTGTTTTAAGCCAGGCCTCTGATGGGAGGCTCAGGCAGGGGCAAAGAGGAGGTGCTTCCTGGTGTGGGTGAAGTGAGACGGAACGGTGCAGTGCACATAGAGCGGACATCCACCAGAAAATCCTTGGTGCACCCCAGCTAGTTTGCAGACGACACCGAGTTGGTGGGGAGTGTTGATGTGCTTGAGGGTAGGGAGGCTCTAGCGAGGGATCCGGACAGGCTGGATCGATGGGCCAAGGCCAGCTGCATGAGGTTCAACAAGGCTCAGTGCTGGGTCCTGCACTTGGGTCACAGCAAGCCCAGGCTGTACTAGGGGACTCTTAGATTGGACGTTAGGAATAATTTCTTCACCTAAAGTGTTTTCAAGCATTGGAACAGGCTGCCCAGGGAAGTGGTTGAGTCACCATCCCTGGAGGTTTTTAAAAGCCATGTAGATGTGGTGCTTAGGGACATGCCTCAGTGGTGGACTTGGCAGCGTTAGGTTTACAGTTGGACTAAATGATCTTAAGGGTTTTTTCCAGCTTAAAGAATTCTATGATTCTAAGTTCCTGTCAAAGCAGTGACCTAGCTCTGTGCTCAGATGAAGACAGTATGCCCACCAAGGTAACCATATTGGTTGTCCCCACACGGACATGTTGGTATCAGGCTAGAGGGCTCAGAGATGGTTGGGAGGTCCAGCTGCATGCTGCTACCCAGAAACCCTCATGCCACAGGTTATCAGTGGAGAAGAGCATGCCAGACCGAGGAGGAATGGACCAGCAGGCAAAGCGTTAAGAGAAACTACCCCATTACGTTCAATAAGAGCTGGATGGAAGAGAGGGAGAAGAGATTGAAGTCCACCTGGACCTCTCTATCCCCCCGTTTGATTTTATGGGCTCTGAAATGTTGCCCATCTGCCCTCGGTGTATGCTGCTCTTTTTTAATTGAAACAGACAGAGGGTATTGACTAGCTATCAAAATTCATATCTATGCAACAATTCATTTCCAGTGGCCTCAGCACTTCGCCGCCACCTCTCCGTTATTCCCCATCGTTTCAATATAAAGGCAACTGTCACTTCGATAAACGGCCCCTAATGGTGGGCGGTGAGGGTGGGAGCTGGGGGGAGAGCCACGGGCAGGAGTGGGGCGAAAAGCTTTCAGAGCCTGCTAAAAAACTTCATCAGGAAGGAAAAAAAAAAAAAGCCACAAAAACAAACAAACAAACAAAAAACTTCCAAGGGTTTTTATTTTTTATTTTTTTTTATAACTGGGAGATTTAATTAATTGATTGACTATTAAGGCTAATATAATTTTGATGATGTTGCCTATCTTTTCTGCCATTGATTTTAAGTCAGGGTCTCTTTCTAACCTTTTGGTTGCATTTTTGGTAATGGGGCACATTCTTATTAAAATTCAATTGGATTTTCACTATCTCTGCACCATAAGCCAGGTGAGCCAAAAAGAAGGATGGAAATGAGTGTTACTGGTATTTATTCAATTGAACATTCACTACTGCTGGTTCGGCTCTTCCTTTTTGCCTCGGCAGGCTGCTCTTTACGACAGATAGCAAGAAAGAAGTGCCCACACTGTTTATTCAATTGACTTTTCACTTACTTTCCCCTCCACATTAAGCATCTTCGGTAATGGGAGAATTTCTTAATCCAAGGGAAAACAAAGAGAAACAGGATCCAAAGCAAAAATGCCTGTTTCTGATGTTGACAGCAAATATGTGGAGGTCACAGGAGGGCAAAGGGTGCTGTTTAGTCTTGGTATTTTCATGGATATGTTGATACCCAGGTGGGTATTTTGCACATAGAGTCCAGCTGTGCCCTCAGAAAAAGGGGTGCAACCCCTTTTTCTGATGGTTCAAAACTATTGTCACATCTGCAGGTGCTCAGACACCTGCAGCCCCGTGCACACACACCCTGGTGCTCACACCCCCCGGGGCGCACACAGCCTCTTGCACTTTCTGTACCTACAGCAGCAAATAAAATAGGCTAGACAAGTTCTTCATAGTGAGTGACATGCACAGGTCACATCCAGACAGCTCCATGCTGCTGCACTCCGAAGCCTACGAGCAGGCAGAGGGTGGACAACCATGAGTCCTGGTGATGGTGCACACACACACCTTCTCCCTCCACCGAGGGTCATAGTGTCAGGGTGATCTGGGGTCCCAAATGCAGGCACCAGAGCTACCAGCTGCTAACAGGAACCATCCATCCTCATAGGACAGACACCAAGTCTGCGTCCTCTTTGGTGGAAGAAAAAAAATAGGCTCAGCTGATTTGGAGACAGAGAAAGGTCATCTCTGCCTGATCTACAGCTTGGGTGAAAATGGTGAAGCAGCAGTTCTCCTTGCCACTGGGTTTGTCTCTCTGACACATCAGGATGGCTTTTCGCTGGCAGTGCAGGTTTAGGATGCTTGTTGTCTGCATTAACAGCTCCCCAAATCCTGCCAGAGCAATCCAATCATGCTCGACAGCAATTCTGGAGAAGACCATTGGGTCAAGCCACCATAGGTGAACGTGCCTTGGTGCCACCAGCCAACGCTTTCTGTGCTGGTCCTAGCCTCCAGCCCAGCTTTACCCCAGCTGTGCCTCAAACCCCACATTTATCCCTCACCAGCTTAACTGGAGCAGGGCTGTTAGTCCAGATGGACAGATAGTGAAGTGCAGCTCAACAGCTGTTGGATGTGGACTTTCTACTTGGCCTGCTGCCCTCAGGTTTCCTTCCTGACATTCAGGTGGTGCAAAATATCCAGGAACATTTGTTCCACTAGTCCCACTTACCCTGCCAGGTACTACCTGCCTGTGCTGGTCACTCCTTTGCCATGGTCCTGGCCTTGCAGACCAGACCCTGCCTCCATCCCCTAAACGTGACGCTGGCAGACCCAGGAAAGACCCTTCATTTCCCAAGTGTTTTGCATACCTCCTGCTTGGCAGGCTGCCCACCCACATCCCCACCCCAGCTCAGCCACGCAGCATCTGCTGTCCCTGGAGGACCCTGTCCCTGCCCTCCCGCCTTCCCCTCACTGGTATGCGCCCGTGGTGTCATCCTCACCGTTAATGCGCTCAAGGACATGTGGCAAGTAAATGCCACCCTGTAAGCATGTGTTTCCCTTCACGTTCCAAACGTGCTTTGACGTTTCTCCCTGCAGAGACCACTTTGCAAGCCTGGGTGACACCCGCGGGGGGTTGCTCAGGTCCTGGAGCTGTCCTGCTCTGGGAGAGGTGGGAAGCAATCAAGGGAGACACAGGGAGAGCTGGACCTGCACCAGCAGGGCCACTCTCTGACACCTTCCCGCATCAGGTCACCCTCGCATTAGATGCATCATATCGCTTTTTGAAGCCTCAGACACCTCCTTCGTAAAAACAGCACTTCTCCATCTCAAACGAGGTGCAGGAACCTGCTCTTCCCATCAAACACCAGATGAGACATTGCCACCGGCCACCGATTTCCTCCCACCCATGCGTGGCTTCAGAAGCAGCCTTACCAGGAATAAATCCGACAATTAAACTAGCATTATGACATTAGCTTTTAAAACCCTCGTCCTATGAAATAATGTCCCCGTGTTAGCACACCACACGCAGAAAGCGCCAGGGGCGTAAAACTTTTATTATTAAAATTAACATTTAAAACCCGTACCATGAAGTAATGTGTGAGGTGAGCATGGATAAATCAGACGGTTAAACTAGTAACGTAACATTAGCAGTTAGAATCGTGACCATGAAATAAAGTCAAGGTTAGGAGATGGATAAATCAGGCGGCTCAGCTAGAGCTTCTCTATGTTAACACTTGAAATGCCCTGACCAGGGGGAAAAAGAGCCAGATGGGGAAATTAAACAGAACACAAAAATTACCTATACAGGACCTGATTCTGGTGTTGTGCAACCACAGGCTAAACCAGGAGGCACTCAAGAGGGGAAAAACACAGGAGAAGAGGAGATTTGGGCTGTTCTGGTCTTTTGGAGGCTGCAGGGTCATTTCTCTGGGCTGTGGAGGTAAAGGCGTTTCATTGCAGAGGTCTAGGAAAAGTCCTTTACGGCTGAGTAAAGCTGCAAAGGAAGGACTTTGGGGAAGGAAGGCATGAAGGTCTATTTAAAAGCAGGTCCAAACTGTTTTGCAAATCCAGACCAGCTCCTCAGCCACCTTCTCAAGATGCAGGGCTGCACCAAGGCATGGACTTCAGAGCAGCTGATATCCCCATAACCCTTCATCCCTTCTGCATGATTTGGACACATGGAGCTGAGCACAGCCAGCTTCACCCATCCACATGGTGAGGTTGGCTCAAACCCATCCTCTAGGCTCATCTCTCAGTGCAGACCCAGCCATGGGGAGCATCTAAGGGAGCTACATGGTACCTACTGCTCTGCCATACACCTGGCCATGGCTGGAGTTGGTGCTGGGTGGTTAGGATAGTACTGAATTTATCCGGGTTGGTCCCAGAGTCCCACAGAACTTGATACCATCTGAAAAATGCACATTGCAGGGGAAAAAAAAAAGGAAAGTAGGGAGTACAATTGGGGCATCTGTGTGTCTCAAAAAATGCAGGAAGGGTTCAACAAGTCACATACAAGAGGTCTTTTGACCTTCTCCCAAGAAGGGCTGTTGTTCATTCCTTGCTGTGTTTCTCACACAACCCTTGCAAGGTATTCAGAAGGTATTTACAGACGTGTTGGTCTCTCTGGACCCTGCCAAGGTGTTTTCTAACCCATGTGATACAGCAAGGAGCCCTGCTAGCATCCCTCTTGGGGTGAGCAAGCTCAGGCATCCACTGTGCTGTGCAGGCAAACCCAGCTCCCCATGGTCTCCCTCATACACTTCTGATACCACCAGAAGGGTGGACTTGGACACCAGAGGCCATGAGTTTCACTGAACTTGTGGAAGAAGGACCCTGGGGGGATGTCCTTGTTGACAGTACTGGGTAAGCACTCATCTGCTCCCAATAAAGTGATGTTCTCTGAGATTTGGTTGCATGGCCTGAGGGTGGCTGGGCTCCAGGACTGGTGGTGCTCGGACTGCATAAGCTGGAGGTGACATTGGGCAGCAGCTGGAGGACCTGAAGGAAATGGTTCATTCACTGGTGACAGCCACACTGCAGGTCTTCTCAGGACACTTGTACTTATCTATATTCTCCACAGTGACAGCCTGCATCTCTATAACCTCAGCCTTAACCTATATTGTCACCATGAGCCATCAAGAAAACCTTCCAGCACTGCTCCACACAGTGGGATCCTTCCTTACCAACTTTCTGACTTCTGACTGTGAGACTCAGGCCTTGCTTTCTACCATGAAGTTTGCTAGTACCTTTACCCACTTTTGCCCTAAAATCCTTTCCAAGAAGAGGCAACACCAAGCTGCTCTCACGGACTCAGCAAAACAATCACGAGATGATAAAAATTACTGGGGAAAGGTTGGAGAGAGAAAATGATGCCCACAGGTTTTTTTCTCCTTTTCTGGACAGCTGATGGGGACCAAACCCCTGGGTAAAGAGGGCTGAGAAGTCTATTTCTGGCACACGTGGTCTTAAAGGGTTACACAAGGTAGTGCTGAGGCGTCTCCAACTTTTTTGCTGTGTGAAGATTCAAGGGCAGAGAAATGATGAGAAAAAGTGAAGGAAAAGGCAGGGTGGCGATGGGAATGGCACGGGATATGATGTCATCTTCTCACTCCTGGGGGAACCCTGAATTATTAATTGGAAAAGAAAGCGGTCCCTGAAACCCAAGCCAGGGCAGCTCTGATTTCATCTCTCGACAACCCTGGCGCTTGGCTGCGCCGACCGGTCCTGCTTCCGGAAGGGAGCGCGTCTTTCTGGGACAGCCGGCGGCAGGAGGCCGGGGGGAACGTGCCAGCGGGGGGGCAGCGCAGGCCCACATCCCCGTGGCATCAGCACTGAGATCAGCTGTGACCTCCAGCCTTATCCGCAGCCCCTCTCAGGTGGTGGGATGAGGATGGTGGGAGACTTGATCCCTTCTCGCTGCCCACTGGGGTCTCTTGGCATGGATGGAGCTTGTTGGAGACATCCCATCCTGTGGGGTCAGGCGGGTGGCCTATAGCTATCATAGGCACTGGGGACTTGCTCAGCTGTGGATGCACCAAAAGTTTTCTTCATCTCAGTGTTATGCAGCTATTGTCCTTTTGGGACAACACAGCTACCTTTTGGTGGTCTATGTGCAATGAGCTGCATAGGTGCCAGCCTAGGTAGAGGAAATAGGGAAGAGACCAGTGTCTTCATCATAACTCTTGTCTTATTGCCCAATCTCATCAGCCTGGTCCTATTGTCTCACCTTGTCCCTTTCCTCCTGTCCTTCCCAGTCATGGACTCCACAGGCTGACATCCCAAAGAGAAATCCTTTCCCAGTGTGTTTGCTTTTCCCTCTCTCCATCCCTGGCAATGAGGATTCTGAAATACTTGGTGGCATTTGTGGTGCCCCAGGGCCAAATCCTGCCCTTCCCCTTGTTGTGAGATTTCCAGAAACATGCATTGTATTTTCACCTCTTGGTATCAAGAGGGAAAAAGATGAGGAAGTTCAGAAAAGAATTGCAGCATCTGATAAAACATCTTGACAGCGATTCATCTATTTGAGGATATAAACGATTTAATTTTTTTTTTTTAAATTAACAGTATGTTTTAACCAATGAAAGGGTAATGAATATTGGTTAAGAGAGAGTTGGAAGTCAAGGTTGGGAGGCATTTCAAATTACAGAAGTAAGAGTAATTTCCCCAAAAACTTAGATTATCTCCAGCTTGGAGGGTGTCCAGACCTCTGACAGTTCTCTTTTCCCCACTGTAGACCAATAGCTTGTGGTAGCTGGTAGCACACTCTGGAGGAAGGCTCATCCTTGCTTTGGAGCTGAGTCCGGGAGGAGGGACAATGAGGAAGGCTGACCTTCCCGGTGAGCTGTTCCTGCAGGTCATGAGGTCATAGAGGACCCTCCAACCTTAGGGTCCTCTATGAGGAAGAAGACTCCTCATGTCTCATCACAGCAGATCTAAGCAAAACATTAAAGCTGTTATTTTCCATTTCAACACCCATATCCAGAACTCTTCTGCAGAGAGCAGGGACTGTAGCAAGCCAATAGGCCGGCTAACCACTGCAGAGAGTTTGCATCTTTAATTCTGCAACCCTATACCATTTTCTCCCCCTTAGGGAGCTGGCGCTGGGCTGATTCAGTTGAACAAACACAGGAGTGAGGTGAGATGTGTCCTGAAATCTGGCTCTTGGCTCATTCTGCATTGACTCCAGAGAGAACCCAAGGTAACCGACCCAGGCAAAGGCACGGCAGATACTTCCCTATAGTCAGATCTTTGTCCCCTCTAGGAAAATGAGGTATGTGGGTGGTTGGTAGTCAGGAGAGAGAAATCAACGCTTTCTACTCTTCAGATTACTATTGCTTGATATTTTTTGCATTTTTATCAGTTGAGATTCCACTCATGGGGCATCTAATATCCCTCATGCTGCTTCACATCTCCATAAAACCTCTGAAGGACATCGAGCACGTCAGGAACATGTGAGGCCTTCACACCTCCAGGAAAAATAAGAATATTGGGAAGACAGGATGAAATGTTACTGAAAAATTGATCAGCAGGGTTAATGAAACACAGGGAGAGATTCCCTCATCTGAAAGGGAGGAGACCTCCCTCCCTCAGTGGAGGACCCATCCCTGGAAGTGTTCAAGGCCGGGTTGGATGAGGTTTTGGTCAACCTGGTCTAGTGGAGGGTGTCCCTGCCCATGTCAGGGGGGCTGGAACTAGATGAGGTCTATGACTCTATGATTCTATCCTATGATTCTATGAAAACAGACACCTCATGAGGTTGGAAAGAATGCACCCTAAACTCCACTGGCAATACTGACTGGCTCTGTATAACAGCAGCTTGGATATACAGCTCAGATGTGGATAACTCTGCTGTTGACTCCTTTACTCAATGAGATGAATACTACCCAAAGTTTTTAGTGAAAATACCTATTGGCATTTGTTATCGTGCCTGACAAGGTCTTACTCCCTGAGACCCGCTGTGCTGAACATGCTGAAAATATGGCTTTAAGTAAAGAGGGTGTCTACAGGTTGATTCAAAGGCCTTGTGCTTTGTATGCAAATCGCAATGTGGCTGTGATATATCAAAGTCGAGAATTGTGCAAGTTCAGTTATTCAAACTGCAATAATGGAAACAGATCTTAAATTCACAGGAGTGTGTTTGGAGACCGGTACGGAGTTACGGCGCGTGAAACAAAAGACAAGTCCAACAAAGAGCAAATAGTTCAGCATTTGCAGCAGGTGGCTGCCAAAAAGAAATGTTCTTGGGGCCTTCAGTGTTAATTAAGAGGTGAAGCTGTAAGAGCAATTGAAAAGGTGGAGCTGAGTCTGACTCTTGTATTGCAGGATCACTGAGAACAAGGGTGATAACGGCAAGTACAGACATCGGATTGCGGCAAGAAGTGAGAGGAGACGAACTGCTGTGGCCATGTTCTGAGTTTATCATTCTAGGAAGATATTAAAATCATTGCAATCCTCAGGGAAACTTTGAAAACTGTTTAAAAATGAAAAAAAAAAATAGAATCTTTGCAGTGAGAGCAGAGGATCATCAGGATACCTTCCAGATTTATAGCCTGTGAAGGCTAATTTTAAAGCATCCAAATGAGATTCTAAGTTTCAAGGCAAAGGAAGACACGAAGGGCTGAAATTATCAGCAACACGTCCTATCCCTGACAGTCCCTCCTTGCCAGTGCTTTAGTTTCCATCTCTGAGAGCCACTTTCCAGGGTGGGTTCCTGCAGATGTGAGAGATGCAGTGAAGGAAACAGTGGAGAGAGTCCCCTTGCAGTGACAGTTTGTCTCCTTTGCAGAAGTTAGTTTCGTCTTTGCTATTTAATTAGTCTTAAAAGTCCTAAATGCAGCAGGCAGTTAGAGCACAGCTCTGCCAAGGGGATGACACTCATGTCTTCTCCATGCTTACATGCTCAGCTTCATTTTAAACAGCCCTGGAGAAGAACTTCCTATTTCCACCCCACCACCTTCCTCTGCATGTGGCCTTTCTCATCTTTTCTTCCTTATCACCCTCTTTTCGATCTTCTACTCAGTGAATCAGGGACGACTGCAGAAGGCTGCATTTTCCAAAACAGCAGGGGATTAAGACCAATAAAGTTTTTCTTTGAGCATCCCAGTGCTGCTGTGGGCATGCCATGAGATTCGAGGCAGTAGCTGTCCCTTTACCCCTGCCTCCTCCTCCCTTTGCGACCATCCCTTGCAGCTTCCCCATCTGCATCACAGCAATGGGATCAACGTTAGTGAACTTGGCGTTCCCAACAAGAGCGAGCCCCATTAGCATCTTCTTTGTCTTCAAGGGAGTGTTGAGGGCATGAACTGTGAATGTGTGTGCGCACATGTGGACACATGTAGATACATATAGGTAGGTATACCTGGAGGTATCTGCATAAATAGATACCCATGTGCGTCTCTCCATATAATACATATGTGCATATCTGTGAATACCTAATGCTTATTTAAACTGGGTCCTGAAACCCAGCTGAGACCTCTTGTGGTTCCTACCACGGATGGCTACTCAGAAAGGCTGAGGCAAGCACTTGGATTCCTGGGAGACCTCTCTCTCTCTGCCTCATAAGCAAAGTGGCTTTCCCGAGAGGTTTGCGGATGCAGAAGGGAGCTGCTCGCTCAGCAGCTGTGCTACAGGGACTGTTTCCTAACGGGGCACTTGCAACAGAGTCAATGGGGCAGAACTTGTTTCTGGAGGGAAGAGACCTGGGGAAGAGAAACCTTCCCCCTGGCTTTAGGGGATACCTGTCCAGCTTTAAACCAGTATCTTGTCTTTTGGAGCTGTGTTCATCCAATAGAAAACCTGTCCTGGATGCTGAAGGTGCCTGTGGAAGACACTGGGAATATTCCTCTACCCCTGATGGGCTGGCAGCCTTGGAGGGAAGTCAGTACATTGCTTATTGATTGTATTTTCCTCCTTCTGGCAGCCACAAGAACAAGCTTGAATGCACCCCAGTTACCATGTTAGACCCAAACATGTAGAGGCGATATGTAGAAAACCTCAGTGCTCCCTGAATAAGAATTCCTGAATTTCCCTTTTTTTTTCTTTTTTTTTTTTCCTTTATTTCTTTGCATGGGGTCGGATGCCACAGCAATCCTCCATGTCACTTGCAGTCCAGCATCAAACAGGCTTTTGGCCAGTACTCAGTGTCCCATCCCAAGGCAGAGCAGAGGTGGAGGTGTTTCAGCATGCATTACCCTCTGTCCCGAGCTGGCAGTACTGCACAAGCTTCTCCTGAGGAGGACTCGTGGCTCTGTGACTGGGGCAGTGAACAGTAGATTTAAAGTTCTTGGATCTCCAGTTTAACCCGCAGATTTTCCAAGTAACATTTGCTCAGTAAAACATTTCCAAGAGTGGGATTTACTGTCATAATTAATAGGTTATGATTAGGTCAATAACTTTCATCAACCTAGCCGGGAGAGAACCTATTAATGAAACTGTAAAACAACGTAAACTCTACGGAGAAGATAGGAGAGAGAATTTACAACTTCCCAGAAGCCCTAGTAACTAAAGGGACGATTTACAGGAAGTAAAATGAACCAGGCGCCCATAAAACACAACCAAAATTATACCCATATCCAAACAAGACAAATTAAAAAGGTTTAAGTGGATTTCTCAGCCCAAATAAAACAGAGCATCTCAATTGAGAGGAGACATTTCATGTTGCGTTTTATGGAGTGCAGGAGAGGAAGATGCATGGAAATGTGAGAGCATATCAAACAGGTCGATAAGAAATCAGTGGCATAGCCTGACACTCCTGATTGCCCCTTCAGTCTCAGCTCATAGGATGTGGTCCGGTGGTCACAGCCAGCTCTAGAGTAACAAGGCAGCATGGTCAGCAGCCACTTCTGCACCACAGTCTAAATTCAGAGGTCCTACATTAAAATTGAGAAAGCCTGGTATGAAGCACGTTCGTCCTGCAGCCTGTGGAAATGGGTCCTTTCCATTTCAGATGGCCTGAGAGGACATTGCCCAACACTACAGCGTTAACCACTTCAGTCACTGCCCAAAGTAGCAGACTCCTACAGACATGTCACCACATCTTCTGACTGCAGGCCCCAAGAGAGCATCAGATCTGTCCTCTACTCCCTTTTTTAGCTTTCCAAAAAATAGATTGCCATTTTCTGGGTGTACAATCCTCAAAAAAAACATGTTCTAACCCCAGAGCACTTTCTCAACTCCACAGTGAGGACCATGGCCAAGAGTTCCCTGGGACCACAGAGCAAACCTTCTCTATGCAGTGGTGCTTTTCCAAGGCTAACCATGGACTTTCTCATCCTGGGCTTTCCTGTGGGTGATACATCTTCAGCTTAACTTCTCAGCTCAGCCAAGCCTTTTGAAACGAGACCTTTCCCAGAACAAAATCTAACTCACTGAACAGACATATGATGTCTGGAAAAAATGCGTACATGAGACATGGATTGCTGGATGGTCCCTGTACCAGCCATCCGAGGGATAGTAGGGCACCAGTGACATGAGGACAGCACAAATACTTGCACAAGCCAATTTATCCCTGTGCTTAGATGCAGACCTACAATAACAAAACATCTTCCAATTCTCCCTTTTGATTGCAAGTGTTGTATACCTCCCAGTCACCAGCCATCTGTTACCTTCATTATGAGAAGCCAGCAGAGGCCATGTTAAAGTTTATTTCTTCATCAACATATGGGTTTGGGTGCCAAAACCTACCACTGTGATCAACTTTTCCAAGGTCTTGGATATCACAACCTGAACGATATTACTTGGATACTACTGTCCTGAATGAATGTTCTCTGCAGCTGTGGTGGCTGTGGTTAAAGTGTTTTGACTCCAGACCCTCCAGGAATGGACAAAAATCCCATTGTTCTGCACACTGCACAAATGACTTTTTTTAAACAAAACTTCTTGATTTAAACATCTACCCCAGAGACTTCACCACAACCCTCTGCAAGTTCCTCCAGTGGTTAATTATCCTTACTCTTGTAACTGCGTTTATAAAAGCTACTTAATTTGACAAGACCGATTTCCCATAACCCCTTGCTGATTAGCATCATGTTCCTGTAATTCTTTATTAATCGAGTCCTTGTGAGGTGTTCCTTCATTTTGCCTAGAATCAATGGCAGGCCATAATTATCCAAGTCATCCTGTTTATACCATTTTACTGTACCAGCACGACATTAGTTTTCTTCTATTCCCCAGGATTGCCCAGCCCTCCAAGGGATCTTGAAAACCAACAGAAATGCTCCTTGGCCGCTTCTTACAAAACACTTGGATGTAGTTAAGACCTGTTTTTTGAAAGTTTAGTGTTTTTAAGAGGGGCTATTTGGTATGTTCTACAGTTAATGCTGGCCTGTAAACCATCCCTTCACTTTAATCAGATACAAATCTGCTTTTCCCCCCAAATACAAAACAAATATCTATTGAAAATGCGTGCTTTGCACATTTCCCTTCCAAGGAGGAATCAATACTGTGGTTATTATAGCTCCTTCTGTTCCCAAAGTATTTAAACTCTTTGCTGTCCTCAGCTCTACTGGCCAGAGACGTCTCATGTCTTTTTGCTCATCTTACTGATTTTCCACATTTCTAGTGCAAATTCAATGTCCTCTACATTTTTCTTTTTTTTTTTTTTTTTCATTTGATGTGTCTCTTGCCGCTTTTCCTTTGCCTCTAAGCCAAGCCAGTTTTTCAAACTAGTGTCACTCTTATTGGAGGGATTATTGCTTTGGGGGCACTTTGTTGTTTGTTTTTGTAAAACATTCCCTATCATCATTCACACTTTTCCATTCCATTCTTTTTTTTTTTTTTTTTTTTTTTTTTTTTTTTTTTTACAAGTTTTTTTTTTTTTTTTTTTTTTTTTTTTTTTTTTTTTTTACCAGAAGATTTGTCTTTTAGGTCATTTTGGTTTTCCATGATCCTGACCCTTGTAAAATAATGGATGAGCTGTTCTGAACTAATTTTGTTTGAACACGACAGGTGCAAACAAGGATGGGCATTGCCACCCAAAATCCAGTCACAGGCATTGTTCTAGCCAGCCAGCACGCCTTTGCATGCCAAGACAAGGTCCAACAGAGAGTTCTACACCTTGATTGCAACCAGATCTGAGGTTTGCAATTGGCCCTTGTAATTTTTGGAAAATCCCAAGGTTATCTGAAGGCTGGCAGTCTGACAACTCCAGCACACATTGGTCCAGATGAAATTCTTCAGCAGCCTTCTCCTTCTCACTGATGCATTGCAGGTTAGTGCTTAAGGTGCTGGTCAGCCCATTTTGTGGTGGGAAGTGTTGGCAAGGTGCAGACACCATCAACACAGCTCCTGCCCTATCTGTTAGGACATTGACCCATAACCATTCCAGATCATTTGCATCTGAGCTGCCCATGGCTTGCAAACAGATAATGTTGTTTTGACACTTTCACCATTTTCCCCCGTTTGCTTGCTCAAAATGCGTTGTAACGAGAGACGTAAGCATACCAGTGGTTAAAGCGGGTGGAACAGTATCCTCAAAAAGTTTCCATGGAAGCATTTTTTTTCTTGCAAAAACAGAAATTTTGGATGAAAAGAAATTTTTCCACTTATTGCTGCTTCAGGCTTCCACTAAACATTTATGAACTCAAAACCAGTTTATTTTTCAGGCTTGGACTTTGTCAGAGGGAAAGTGTTTCAGCTTACATTGTTTTGTTACACTTCACCATCTACCTTCTTTTCCTTTCCTTTTCCCCCAGACTGCCCAAATAAAAAGATTCTGTGAACTTTTTTTCCCTGTCCTGGTGACTGTTATTTATATTTCTAGTCCCTTCTCCCCTTGAATCCGCCAGGCTTGCAGTAATTTGAGATTCACACTCAGAGTAACTGAGTCGCCACTAACGTGGCAAAGACTCTGCATGACCAGGGTGTCTGTGCTTGGAGGTGACCCTCTGGCCTGAGCTGGTGCATTTAATCTGGGGGATGCCAGAAGATTGGGAGGCATTTCTTTACTTCTTCAGCCCCTTCATTCCTCCAGAACATCCTCAAATTAGCTACGGTAGGTGAATTTGCCAGTTCAGTGCAGTAGTTTCCCATAGGGGTGAAGTCTCAAAGATAGTAAGGAGACATTTCCCTTTCTGTTCAGCATCCTAGAGGTTAACACATCCATCCTGGATGCAGAAAGCCAGTGTGTTTTATTTAAACATGGAAGAAAACATGCAGGAGAAAGTGAGGGAACACAGACCCCAAAACTTGTGCTACCTGATCAAGGTACTCACCTGAGGGAAACTCAAACCCCATCTGACTGGTTCAGAAGTGACAGCCAAGTGAAGTGACTGGTGGAAAAGAAGATGGAAGCTGATCTGAGGTCTCTGAATGGACAAAGTTTCTGCACTGGTCCTTCAACAGCCTCTGCTGGAGTTTCACTGGGTCATCTCTTTTGCTTTGCAGTGTATGGACTGCTTGGGGTCTTTAAATTGCTTTTGCAATTGCTCAGCTCCACTGACTGAAAAATCCCACCAGTATTCAGAAGACCACTGGAGAAGAACATGTGGGTTCCTCCTACAGCTGAGGGTTTGTGAAACTTCATCCCATCGAGACCCTTAGTTGGAGACTGCAAAAAAACAGTGAGAAGGGCAAAGAGGGGGGAGAGCTGCAGCTGAGAGACCTGTCACTTCAGTTCACCGATGGAGATTATTTTTTTCTGATTTTCTAGAAGCGTAAATGTTTTCTCAGACCCGCCTGCTGGGGCTGGTATTCTTCCCACAGATGCATGTAGCTGACCAGGATGGGTCATGGAGAAAAGCAGGTGATAACCCAGTTTATCTGGTCCTTGCATCCCTTCCCAGCAGCCCATGGGGCTTCTCATACTTTCTGTGGGGGTGAACTGGAAAAGGGTCAGGTACATTACATGCAGTCAGTCAGAACCAGTTGCAAAATAAAGAATCATATTGCAGGAGAGTGTTGGTGTTAGGCATGAGTGAAGTTGTATCCCAAAACAAAGGCATTCAGGACTGGTCGGAGGTGTGTTTAGCAGCCAGGCTTTTAATTGGTCAGCTTTTACACATAAAAATGAATTATTACACGTGTAAAAACATCATTGCACATGTAAAAGTAAATTATTGTGCATATAAAAACTTTACTGCACATCTAAAAGTAAATTATTGTGCACGTGAAATAGATTTCTGCATATTTTTTTCTTGTACCTCCCAATCATTATTTTCTTAACATTTGTAATCTCTCATTTTGAACTTGTTGAAGTTACACGAAAGATGCCTCCCCTCTTTGCTTTAGCAGTTTTAAAACAGATTCGCAGCTGGTCTTTTGAAGAGGAGTATCAAAAATATGATTTGACTTCCAAAGAACTTGTAGAGGGCTTGGTGTTCCTGGAAATCATCCCTGCTACCTTGATTGCATGGATTACTTCCTAAGCAGGAAGACGAAGAGGAGACAGTGTCATACGGTGCAGACAGAGCAATGCAGGTTCATGCTCACCAGCACCAACTCTATCAGGCACATGTGAGCTGGGGGAAACAGACACCGAAGCAGCAAGTCAAACTCCTCTAGACGAGCACTTGTGTGCAAAATTTCTATGCCTGCACATGAATTCCCGGCATCTGCGTGTATTAATTATGATCACAAAACTGCCTGCAGTAGTCTGATAGCCACATGCCTTCAGATTCCTGCCATGGACAGAGCCTGGCTTTCTGCACCGGGGTTAAGATGCATGGGTGATATCTTTCCCCTCTCTCTCACCTGAGTTTAAAAGCTTTGGCCCCAAGAGCGGACCAAGATCCCGTCACATTTTGCATTGCTGTACCAGCACAAAACAGCTCCTAGGCTCTGTGTCTAGAACCTCTGTGTCTCTTCCCCATGGCAGCTGTGTGCAGGAGGAGTGTGCAAACGTGTTGACGTGCCTCTTGAGATCATTGACAGCCACCATGGATCTGAGATGTTTGGTTCAGTGCACAGCTCTGTAGCTTTACTTATGCAGGCCCAGGACTTGGTACTGTACCAGCATCAACATCCAACTGGAGCTTCTTTACCACATCTCTGAGTGGGGTTAGTCAGTTGTTTTGCAGATGTTTTCACCATCCAACCTCCACAGCGGAAGCTGCCTACAGGTTTCATGGGTGGGGTCCTCCAGAGCTGCACAATGAATCCCAGAGGGCTGGGCAGCTGCATTTCCAGCATCTGAAAAGCTGGAAAAAGCCTGGGATCAAAAGGATCTCAGACTCACTTCCATCTGCCAGGAAAAGCTGGAGGAGAAGGAGCCACAGGGAAAAGTTTCAGCAGAAGTTGGTTCAGCCTCCCATGTCTGAGTTGTACACCATACCACAGTTTTACTGCAAATTACACCATAGATATCCCACCAAGACTGCTTCTGGTCTTATCTCTAAGCAAGCACCAGTCGTTCATCCAGTTATGGTGAAAAAAGGAAGACTGAAACCTTAGTGAATCAGGCAAGGATGTCACCAGTTTGGGACAGAAGCCTTAACACACCCAGCTAGGATTTCATGTTGTCAGAAGGAAACAGCAATGGTGGGAGGAGATGTCATGACGTTGGCCTAAAAATGACACATTGTACCAAGACCTCATGATATCCTAGCGTCCAGAAGGAAATTTCAGCACATCAGAGATTGGATCATTCCACTACGGAGACATCAGCATGCTAAGCAGATGTAGTACAGCATTTCCCTTCTATGCAAATATTGATCTATGCTGTAAAAGACCGATGTTATCCAGCCATGACACCATTCAGAAATATCATGCAATGTTATCACAACGAGATGTCGGTGACATCAAGGCTGTGAGCTGATCCGGTGCAATGTCCCAGGGTAACACTGCCGTTACGATGTTTCTCATCCCCAGGAGATAACTTGGGATGTTTGTTGGGGCCTGCCATCACACGGTGTCTGCAAACTGGAATGAGCCATGATAATTTCATTAAGGTCTACAGTATTAGGCTACAACAATGGAAATATGTTTGAATTTGTCACCCTATCTGAGTCTGCAAATTATCGAGCAACCTCTCTACAATGGGGTCTACTTTGCCTGGAGGCTGAGGTTGTCCTGAACGATAGTTTGGGTGGTGAGAAATGGGAAGTCTCACTAGCTCGTGCTCCACAGTTGGCAACATTTGCTGCAGTCTGACAGTATCACAAGCCCTGCTGACACATCTGCTCATACGCTTTCTGCAGATGACTCAGGTGACACAAACCACTGATGCCAAGTGGAGCATCCCATGAAAGTGGAAACAATGGCCCATCTCCTCTCTTCACCCACTGCATCCTCTCCCATAAATCCCAGGGCAGTTCAATAACCTATATTCCCAGCCCTTATTACTTCAGTGAATAGTCTATAGAAAGCAGTTGATATACATCCTATCCATAAAGCCTTTGACACTTCTGATTAATAATCTACAATGGTACAAACTAGAACGATGTAATTTCTCGTGTCGTGCTCTCTCCCCTGCTCCCTCCCTGCCCTGGCCATGCTGAAGGCAAAGAGCCCTCCTTCTCCTCTTCTCCCTCCTCCTCCCTTCCCCCTTTACTCCTTATCTGACGAAATCATCAAATTTATGGCCAAATTGAAATGAAATGCAATTTAGTTCCCGTTCTGCTTTCAGTCCATCACCTCGCAGGCCAGTCCCGGAGGATCTCCTAACCTAATCGCCGGATGGCAGTAACTTCATTAGTGCTGCCAGCAATCCCCTGCTTTCTGCTGCGTGTGGCTTCCAGAAATCATGGCTGACACCTCTCCCTGGAATTACTGGAAGCAAGAGCTTTCTCAAGTTTTTCTGTTTTATTTCCGACTTGTGCCCGGTCAGCATATTTCCTTCCTCGGGGTGATCAGATCACCACTGCTTGGCTGGGTGCTTTCCACCCAAAAGGCATCTCCAGCTCCCAAGGTGCAGGTCAAGGTGGAAGCATGGGAGAGGTGGGGAGAGACGTTGAGATGCAGCACCCGTAAGCACACATTGCCACATCGCCTTGGGTCCTGTGGACCTCAGCAAAATGGTGGCCAGGGAAATGGACAGAGAGGCAGCTCTGTGTGATACTGGAGATGATGCAGCTCACACCAAGGAATGAGCATGAGCATCATGGGGGAGAAGCCCTGGTACTGTCAAACCCATCAGCCCACTATAGATATCCCAGCACTCCCTTGCATTGCCTTGTGGGTCAGTCAAAACACTGGGAAAGACAGCCAGGTGGATGTTTATCTTCCCTGTCCCCTGTCCCATGGCAAGATCCACTCTCCTTAAGCCCTTCTTGACACGTTTGTCCTCCAAACCTCCAGCACTGGTGATACTACCCTTCCCCCCTCCTCCCAGCAATTAATCCCAGCCCTTCTCTATCCCTACAGCTCTAAATCTCCTTTGCTGGCTTTTAAGCTCCTTATTACTTGTCCTATCCACAGGGAAACATGTGTCCCTCCCCTTCTTGCAGAAGCCTTTTACATAATTGCAGGCTGTTATCCCATCTCCCTTCAGTCTCTGGACTAAACAATCTCATGTCTTCCCAACCCTTCCTCACAAGCCACATTTTCTTGGCTTTTGAGGAAGTTTTCTACAGAATCCCAAGCTCCTACACAAGTTGGCTGGTTAGCTGGTCACCAGCCTCTTGCCAAAGGCCCAAGAGGTGCCTCTGAAGCCAGGTTCCTCCATCCTCAGCTCCCCAGCTGAATTTGCCCCCTTGCTTCAGTTCAGTGCCCAATTTGCAGAGTGCCATATGCTGTTGTGGGTGCGCACAAGGCTGGTGGGTTATTGGCAGAAGACATTTCAGAAGTTCCCAGACCTGAGGGCATGTTGAGCTGCACTGAGGAGTACCCACGTCCTTCTCTACCTTCCCTTATCTGCATGGTCCCCTCTATCTTCCTGGCACTGCTGAGCCACCCCATGGTCTTTTCTTAGTGGGTCCTCATTTTCCCTTCACCGAGGGTGGGTTCAGAGGTGGGCTGACCCCCCTCTCCTTGCACAAGGGATGCTTAGAGGGTGCAAGGGGCACAGGAGGGATCTGACACCCCTCTGTGATGGGGTCACCCATGGGAGATGAAACACCCATGCCTGCGCAGTGCCAGGAGCTGGTATTTGAGGGTGCAGCCAGCCCATGGTATTGCCATGCCAGCCAGATTTGACCTCCGAGGATGCTATGGGGGTTTTCCACAGTGCAAAGATCCGGTGCCCCTCAGGTTCACACGGGACAAGGAAAGGCTGTGGTCTGACAAGGAGCTGGCTCTCCTCACTCCCACCTCTCACCTAGGTCTTCTTGCTAGTGATATCCACAGCACTGAGATTGCAGACGGTTTGGTTGGAGGCAGGTGAAGTGACTCAGTGGTTGAGGACCCCTGATCTGTAAATCATTGCAAAATAGTCTGTGCCATCCCTTGGGACAAACACTCACAAACACCCTTTCACAGGCCAAACAAACAAAGCAAGGAGAAATAATAAAAGAATGTTTAATGTTTCATCTAATTTTGCATTGGTTGCAAATGAAGGGCTTTGGGGGAATAATACAGAAGCTGGACTGTGGCCTTATTCCTAAAAAGTTGAACAGTCTCCCAATTAAAAAATTCAAGAAACACAAGAGAAGAATTCTCCCGGTTTCTCCCAGCCTGCTTTCGAGGGTATTTTTAAGTGCTTAGTCAATATTAAAAGGGAAGGGCTGTGTTAGGGTGAGAAACTGAACCCAGATGTGAAAGTCTTCAGCTAATTCCCTAAATCCTTGGCCAGGGCCAAAACGCACACAGGCATTTGTTCCTACAGATGCAGACACACATATGTACACATGCATGTATACAAATATCTGCCTGGGGTTCATCAAACTCCCAGACATTTAGCTTTGGTTTGGATTTTGAGTCAAAACTTGTCTAAGTTACTTCATTTCCCACGCCCGCCCATACACACACTTGCTCCGAGAGAAAGCCCATCCATATCTGGGGAGACATCAGGCTGGAGGAGCTGTTAGCTCATGAAGGCAGGAAGCAGAAAGATCCCGAGGAAGGCAAGTCTCATTAACACAAGCAGCTTAGCAAGAAAAACGATGCAAGCAGAAACGTCTGGAGAGATCAGGAGGGTTGCTCAGAGTTAAACGTGCTCCTGCCTGTCCCAGAGCAAAGCAAAGTCTATCTGAGAACACGAACAGAAGGGTTTTTTTTATTTTTCTTTTTTAAAAAAAGGTAAGAAAGAGGTGAGGGAGACTCAGTAGGTGGTGCTCTTCCCTCTGAATACACACAGGGCCTGGGGAGAGGGTGGCTGTTGATGCCCTGGTGGAAAAAGAGCTCAAAAACCAGCTCCTGGTCCTGGGTCCTGGTCCCAGTGGTGGACGTACCACCTCAGCACCCGCTGGTCTCCACCCTAGCAGCCGCTGCATTTCAGTACATGAAAGTTTTAAAGCACAGCATCCAGCTTCTGGCTGCTGCCTAACCCCTAAATCCACCCAAATACTAAATGCAATGAATGCAAGTGGCTTGAGCCAGGAGTCAAGGTACCAAGAGGAATTCAGCCCTCGACCTTATTTCTGACACAGCTGATATTTTAACACATCCAGGGCATCTCCAGCACACACCAGGACAAAATCCTTGCAGGAATGGGATGTGTTGATTAATCTGGTGTTTTAGGAGGAGGGAATCGAGTAGCATCAGCTCCAGACCCGCACAGCCCCCATGCTGGAGGGAAGGAGAGAGTCCGATTGATCCAGTAACACAGAGCCATATATCAGCGCAGCCTCTCCCATTACTTTCCCTGATGGATTCCCATCCGATGAGCTGATCTGAAAGTGATAAAGGGAAGACCGGAGCATTTTCAACACGCCACTAACTCCAAAACTGGGCTCAATAATCCTGCAGATTGATGGCACCTAAAAAGCGGGGAGGGAGAGGCGGGCAGGCTAGGCAGGGAGTTTGTTTAATACTCACAGCATTAACCGAGCATACATTTATCTGGGTAAATGAGGGGGCAGGACAGGTACCACAGCCAAGGAAATGTCTCTCCTGGCACAAAGTAATCTGGGGCTCTCAGGTTGGGGTCCTGGGGTAAGCGAGTCAGCCTGTCCCAGAAATGGCTCAGGTCCAGGATGGGGAACCAGAGCTTGCATGCAGAAATAACAGCTTGCCTACAGTTCACTTTTTTCTCCTTCTCCCTCACTTTTCATGTGTTTGTGGGTAGTCATAGTTACCTCAGAGGCGTTCAGTCTGAACAATGGAGCCCTGGACATCGGTGGGACCTTACTTCCTTGCCCTCCTCCTTCCATTGGCATTGCCTTCAGGTTGAGAGTGGACCAAATATCCTCTCAACAGCTTCTCCAAGGCCAGACATCATGGGGAACATGTTTTCTGGCCAAATCATAGAATCAAAGAATCGTTTAGGTTGGAAAAGACCATTAAGATCATTGAGCCCAACCATAAACCTAACACTGCCAAGTCCACCACTAAACGATGTCCCTAAGCACCAAGTCTACACATCTTTTAAATACCTCCAGGGACGGTGACTCCACCACTTCCATGGGCAGACCTTTCCAATGCTTGATGACCCTTTCAGTGAGGGAATTTTTCCTAATATCCAATCTAAACCTCCCCTGGCACAAACTGAGCATATTTCCTCTTGTCCCATCACTTGTTACTTGGGAAAAGAGACATTTTCCTTCAGGGTCCCAGCAGGGCCCTTTGTAGCACACAGGCAGCTTTACTTCCTCTGCTGTCATTGCAATAGGAGCCACTACAGCCTCTGAGGTCTACAACCGAACAATGAAAGCTACTGTTGGAGGACAAAAATCTTGGGCAAGATGTCCCCTGTGCTCTGTCCCACCAGTGAAGCAAGATCTTGGAGGCAGGAGCTGCATCTGAGCCATCCTGTTCAACAGCCACCGGCAGATGTCCCAGCCTAAAAAGTGTCCCAAGACTGTCCAGCATCTCCACCACCCTGGGAGGAGTTGTCATTCCATTGCATGAGGAGCTGTTTAAAAACCCCAACCCTTTCTCTCCAGTTGAAACCCATTGCCTGATCCTTCAGCCAGGGCAAGGAGAACTTGCAGTGCTCTTCATGAACCTCGCAGGCCCCTGGAGTACCCAATGCCAGTCCCAGCTGGCATCCTCATCTTCCAGGTTCCCCAAGCTGCATCTCTGCACTTCCATCATCACCGTCAAGACCTCAAGCCAGCAGGGATTTCGATCTCAGGAGGCAGCTATTGTGCTGTAATTAAACGGCAATTGATTGCAAACAGGGTTCTTTTGTGTTTGGGATTAATGAGAGGCAAGAAGATAAATTTGGTCACCACTAATTAACCCCAATTATAGAAGCAATAAATTAGGAGCGTACCAGGCTACATGGCATCTACTGTCACTGTCTGAGCCATGGGGAGGGTCCTGGGTCCTTCCTCAATTCCTCCCTACAAGTCTGTGGAGCTTTCAGAAGTTAAATGAATCCAGAGAAGGGCTGTGGGGAGTGGTGGATACACTGGGATGTGATGAACAGGCAGTGGTCAGGATTTTGGCCATGCACGGAGCATGAGGCTGTTGTCATGACAAAAGCAAGCTGGGAGAGCCTTTTTGATCCCTAATGCCCCAACAAGGAATTGATGATTTCACTAATTCTAAGTACTAATCCCTGGCAATTTTTAAGAGCTTTGATTTTGCATGCTGGTTGAATATGGGCAGACTTTGTGGGATAGGAAAGCTGCACGTGCTCAGCCCGGGCATCATGCACTGCCTGCTGCCAACAGCGTGTTATCCTGCTGGATCCTGGGGGTGAGGTCCATGAACAGCTGGAGAGGGAGTGAGGTCAACCCCTGCTAGATCCTCAGGCAGTGGGGAGTACAAAGCTGAACAAGGCTGGAATTGCAAATATTTCCTTCAGCTCATTTCAGTCCTGGGATTGAACTGCCATGCTGGGTAGTGGTCTGCAGTACCCCACTCATGGTGTCATTCCCCAGGCCCGGGAGGGGTCGTTTCCTCCCTGCTGCCTTCTTCTGGTTTGTGTGACTCCAGACTCCGTCCTGCCTGCTGCCCAAAAGCATTCCCAAAGCATTTCTGTCTTTAACTTCAGCTGTTTTCATAGCTGAACAGCTTTGAGGCTGGGCCATTGACCCCTGCGCCAACAAAGCATTAAAGTGGATGCTTAAGGTTTTCCCAGGACCCAGGGCCTTCCAAGCTTTTCTTTGCATGAAAGCCCTGCAGTTGCAAAAAGGATTCATGCCACAGTCCGAGGGAGAGCAAGCCCTGGTGTTTACCTAGGTGCAAACCCCCCCATCCTGCGCAAGTGCTAAGGGCATCACAAGAGCTTTAGGGCACAGAGAGGTCCTTGTGCTCTCAGAAAAGCACCACAGTTTTGGGGAGGGCTGCAAGAAAATCTCTGCAGTGGCCCAGCCCCCCTCAACAGCCTCTATCAGCCTCCAGAGAGGAAGCCAGTTCCCAAATCTCAACCTAACATTTGCAGCACCATCCCTGGCAGAGCTGTGGCAGGCGTAAAGGGCTGGTCCCCTCTTGAGATTTAGGGCAGGTTTAATATGTGAGCATCTAGATGCGACCCCAGCTCCGTCTCAGCTGGGGATTGGAGGTGACGATTTCCATGTCCCCACCAGCTGCTGTGTCTCCAGTCCTGCATCCCCTTGTGTACATCCGAGACCCTGGCCCTGGTGCCTGGGGTTGATAACATGCTCTTTCTCACTGGGAGGAAGAGCAGAGGGTTGAATCACAGCCTCTGTCTGCAACCAGCCTCCCCCCAACTCGCTTTTTCCTATTGCCATTCCCACCTGGGGGGTGCGTGCACATCCAGAAAGGGGTCAGCAGGAGCCGGTGCTCAGAGGCCAGGGCAGATCTCCATGGCTAATGCTATAATCCTCCCCCCTTTCAGGCAGCAGGAAAGCCCAAGCCAGCAGGATCCCTGTGCAGACAGGGTGTAAAAAGCTGTGGCAGCTCCAAAGCAAACACTCCCACATCTTCATTCCTTCCACCCTATTGGCCATTGATTTCAGATAAATATCCGTCCGGCCCTGACAGGGCTCAATTCTCCTAATTATAGCCCTATTGACATGTGATCTTTAGCTGCTCAGCTTGTCAGGAGCCATCTATCAGGCAGACAGATTTCTTTGGCTCAGGAGGAAATGAGATGGGAAGGGGGGAGAAAGGAGGAACAGGGACTAGAGAGGGGGGGAAATGGCTGTATTAATGTGCCAAAGAGATCCTCTGGCCCAGATTTCAGTTTATTAACGAGTATGTTGTGGAGGGCCCCGAGCACCAGCCTTTAGGGCAGAAGCAATAGGAGAGTTAAGGTTAAGAGCTCCTGGGTTGCGAACAGCGCGTGTGTATCGCTGCAAAAGATTGCTGGGCATAAAGTGCTCGTATTTCACAGGTCTTTTCTCTTAACATGCAGATTAACTGATTTTCCCAGGTCTGGGCATCCCAGAAAGAGCAAAGATGCCTCCTGCCAGGCCAACACTTACTATCAGCCATTGCTTTCTGCGATCAAGCCAAAGGAACTCCTTGCTGCAGGATGTTAAAAGTTTGCATGGATAAAGGGCTCATTCACAGAGGGAAAAAATCCATTCCCTACCAACATCTCTGGTTCACGAGGTTCCTGAGCACAAATTGTTGAGTGCAGGGAGAGCACTCTTGGAAGGCACTGCTTGTTCCTCCTACCTTGCATTTCTGCAGGCATCAGCTGGGGGCTGTTATCAGAGGCAGATCACAGAGCAAGACAGACCCTGGTCTTGACCAGCTCTGGAGAGAACGAAACTGCTGTTTTCTTCTCCCAGTCTCAGCCTTGGACTGGAAAGATAGGGATAGGCCTTGTACCCAAAATGGATCCACTGGGATGCAGAGGAACATGGCCAGGAGCCCTGGATGGGGCACAATTGGATAATACACACCTTTTCCATCCTTCCTTCTAATGCTCTTATACCTGGATTGCATTTGGTGCAAAACCTGGCTGGTCTGGGGGGGTCTTCCTGGTTGCTTCTCCTAGTGTATGGACTGCATGGGTAAAGCCAGAAGCTCTGTGGACCAGGAACGGCTGCTTGTATCACCCCCGGAGCCCAGTAATGAAGGAATAAATTCATTTGCCTTTTGCCTGGCCTTTTTTCTCATAACCTCAGGACTGCCTCCATGGCAGGGCAGCTCATCGGTGGCTGCTGTTATGGCATCCCAGGCTGGGATACAGGAAAAATCAGGTAGGATGGATGGGATCTAACTCTCCCCACTGGTCCTTGCCCTTGGAGGAGGTGCGAGCCACCCTGCGCTCCCCACACCAGGCAGCCGTCAGCCAACATTGCAAAGCGGTGTCAGGCCGGCACTCGGTCAGCGATCAGGGAAAGAGCCCTGTTAGCTGACTCATATCCTGGTCGGCAGTCTCTGTATTGTGAAAGGACCCAGACAGCCGGAGTGTCTGGAGATAACAGCCTTTACCGGGGAGCCCTGAGAGCGCAGGGTTCATTTACAAAGCTGGGCTTATTCGTGCCGGGCCAGCTCTCTCTGTATCTGCATTATCGATCCGCTCCCCCCCTCTGCCCCAGCCCGTCTGCAGTATCAGCCCATCCATGGAGATAGCTGTCTGCAGTACCTGCTTCCACCCCAGCTCGGGTATCCGGCAGAGCCTTACTCTTGCAGCACTTTACAAACGGCAAGGACTGGCTTTGCAGAAGTGCTGAGCACTCAGAAAACCCAGCCCCGGCAGAAAAAGCAAAACTCCAAGCAGCTCCTATCTCCTCCGCAGTAGTAAGGGAGAAAATAGTTCTGATTTGCTGCTGGGGAAACTGAGGCATGGGAAGAGGGACCAATTTTTCCAGCAACTTTGGTGCTCACTTCCAAGGCTTCAATGGAGTCACCTGCATGTCTCAGATTTCCTTTACGTTGGTCCATGCAATGACACGGCCTTGAGAGACACAGGACTGCTGCATTTCTACCACGCAATGGGATGAGGAGGAGTCACCAATGGCACAATGGTCCTGAGCCGCTGAGCTGCATATCTTGATGCAGCATGGTCTCCACACACCAGCCATGGCTGGACTTAACCCATGCCAGAAATGTTCAAGAAGGCATCCCTTCACATGCATCTCCCACACTGCCAAAACTGCTTGACAGTGCTGCTGACCCACTCCATGATCCTGTGGGACCTGCATTGCTGGCTGGGCACCATGCTGCAAAAGCCCTTGGGGTGTGGAAGTCAGCTGGCCCTGCCAACATGATTTAGTCCCTGCTGTGCCTTCATCCCAGGCATCCCTTCATTCCTTGGGGGTCTCTGGTCGAGGTGGGGACTCCCCATTACTGGTGGCTGCACAGATGAACATATGGGATGCCCCTGAGAAGAGGATGTGCTTATGGGATCGTGCTTCCTCACGGTCACCTGCACACCAGGGGTGTGTGCACACCACAGCTTGAAAGCTTTGGCTTCCAGGGCAAATCTGGATTTCCCAAATGAGGAAGACAACCCAGGGTGTTTGGGCTGGGATGGGGGATCCTCATGGTTACACATCTCTAGGCAGAGCTGAAGCCAGGTCAGCGAGACCACTGCATGATGTTTCAGCAAAATGTCTGGAGACCACCTTTCCAAAGGTGTTTTGGAGTATAGAGCTGTGGTCATTTGTCATTTGAGAGGGCAGAAAAAGAGGTGGGAAGAATGCAAGGTCAGAAATCACTGGAAAGAGCACTGACTGTCTTTAATGTTGCAATCTTTTCTCCTGCTCCCTGCAGAGAGTCCGTCCCACCAACCCTGTATCCCTGGCTGGGTTATCCATAGCCACCCTGGCACAGGGCAGGGTTGTCCAGAGCATCTCCTCTCCCCTCCATCTTCCCATGCTGATCCACCACAAATCCTCGGAAAAGCCTCATCCCTGAGCTGCAGGATGGCAGGATCCTGCAGGTAAGGAGCAGAGGTAGCTACGGCCAGCAGTGACTCTCCACACCTTCAGGTGGTTCCATATTACATTTATAGCTGCCACGTATACATTCATTCCCATGTACACATTTATAACCCGATCCCGTATTTTCCACTTTCTGTTTTGCTGGAATGCTTCTGCCTGCACGCCAGCAAAACTTTCTAAAAGGCAAGTTTATTCCCTCGCGTGGGACCCTCTGAGAAAGGACATGCAGTCCTTGAAAAGTTTCATTTTGACTCCTTGGGACCCTCACTGATATGAATTCCTACCTTTTAGATCCTCCCAATTCTTTTAGTGTCCAAGCAAAGCCTTGCTTTCAAATCACCCCAAGCAGAAACAGAATGACGTCTTTCTTGTCAAATCAAGTGGTGTGTAAACTAGAATTTCTTTGACTCCTCAGTTAAGCATGAACTTCAGAAAAAGGAGGAGGTTGAGCCCTGAGAGCTGCTGGCGAACCGAGTGCCCCATTGCTGCATCCTTTCAATCCCCACAGTCTGAACGTGGCAGTGACACGACAGGTCTTCTCAGCTGGGCTATGGTCCCAGGACAGTCCCTGTCTCTCCAAAGGTTTAATCCCAGAGGGAAAACCTTATGAAAAACTGAGAAGTCTGGGCAACACGGAGCTATTTCTAGGCACAAGCCAAAGCAGGGCAAAAACAATTTGGTGACTCCAGAGGAAAGCAAAGGGGATTCACAGGAACAGGAAAGCTGGGTCAAGGCTGGCTGATCCTGATGCAAGCTGTCCCTCGGCTCCCCCATCTCTCCCTCCATCCTCGTAGCAGGAGCAAATCAGTATTTTCACCCCGGGAAGTTAAAATGCAACTCAGACTCATTATAGGGAATGAAATAGCAATTGCAACAAGGAGGTCTCATTCTCTTGCACCAGTTTGACACTGCTGTGATATCCCTGACTACAGGGTCAATTATAATGATTTATGCAGGATCAGCATGATAAAAACAAGGTCTTAACACACATGCATGCCCTCTGGGCTGACATCACTTAGCCTGGACCAGGATCAGTGCCTGAGGGGCAAAGCAGGCTCAGCACAGCCCCCACACCATGCAGCAAAGCCCTCACCTGCCCCACACCCCCCATGGGCATGGGAAATGCAACGCCCCAACCACCGCTCCGCGTCTCGCCAGACAGTGGAGTAGCAGGTGCTGAGTCAGCATCCCCATCCTGCCTTCCCCGCATCTGACATCCATCCTGGGGAGAGGCAAAAAAAACCTCCCGCTCGACCGACACACATCTGACTGCAAAGAAAAGCGCATCCGCTCCCCTTCGCCCCCAGCCCCCCGGGCAGAAGCACCGGCAGATCCTTCACTTTAATGTTAACTGAGTTTTAGCGTTGGCCCCGGGCTCTGCCATTTATCTACAAGGTTCCGAATAGCGGGAGAGCAGAGTTAATAAATCCGCTCATGTGTCGCCTGTAATCAGGCCTGTAAATAAAGCGGAGCTGTCAGGGAGCGGCAGCCCGTGCCGCCGGGCTCCTCACCGTCCCGCGGGTCCAGGGGTGTCATGTCGGTGCTGTCCTCGCCATGGGGAGCAGGGGACGATGTTCAACTCCATCTGCCCATCCTGCAGCCCGGGGTTGCCGTCAGCTGCTCTTTCCAGGGTGGTAATATTAGTTTTTTCCTGTGCTGGACCAAGCTTCGAATGGTTTAAGGGTGATTAAAACTTGCACTCCCCAAATCTGGGAAATCTGCAGAAACACAGAAAGAGCAGATCAGCTCCTGGAAACAGGGAGACTTACTATCTCAAAGCCAACCATGAATCGTGTTTGTGCAGACTACCAGCTCCAGGATCACCCACTAAGAACTTCTCACCCCCATTTTCCCCCCAAAACTGCCCATCTGGGTCTAACCTCTCCAATAAGATACCTTGATACCTCCAAACAACATCCCAATTCTGAGAGGGGAAACTGAGGCACGCCGGGAAGGAAAACGACACACCAAGGTCACTTAGTTAATCAGTGGCAGGATCCCAACAGCAGCCCGCCGCTTCCTCTGACTGCAAGCGGAGGGGAATTGATTCCAGCCAAGTCCCCCGGCAGGCGCGGGGACTGCAGAGAGGTTCGGCAGAGGAAGATTTCCTGTAAGATGGGAAGTTTTCCTCCCACTGTGCCCTGCTCTCACCATTCTGGTCCAGCTCTGGGAGGCAATCCAAGCGTTACATATCTTTAATTATTAAGCAATCACCCATTGTAGTTACTTATGTGCTGCGGAGCCTCCAGGATGCTCCTGCCAGCAGTACCAGGGCGTAAACCATCCCTCAGTGCTTCCTCCGCAGCGGCTGAATCACCCGGCTCCATTAACTGACATCCACCACAGCCCCGCACGCAAGCACATCCCTCTGCTCACCCCCCTTTCCTCTGCCAGCGGCCCCCCCTCCCCGTCCTCACCGAGCCCCTGGGAGCCCTCCTGGCCACTGCTACCGATCGCAAAGCAGTTACAGGAAGGCGGACAGAGGTGCGAGCTCATCCATCACGGCCCAGAAGGAGCCATCAGGCTGGGGAGCATCCTGCAAATCAGCAGATCACGGCAGCGCTGGGGAAGGGCCCGAGAAAAACTTCCTTGTCCCTTCCTTATGCTTGTAGGCTGGATTTGCATGAACTCCTCTTCTCTTTCACCACAAATCCTGAGTGTCCCTAAATTGCCATTCACCAGCTGGTTTGGGTAGGGTCTGGGTCAAGCCAGCAAGGAGAAAACTGCAACGGACCCTCCACCAGCAGCATGGGCAGCCCGTGTCTTGTGGCTTTCACCTGCAGGAAAGATTTATTGGACAGGGAAGCAGCTTAGATTGGGGTGGCTCTTGGAGAAGCCCCAAGTCAAGGTGAGCTTTCTCTGTGCTGGTGGTATCAGCTTTTCAAAAAGCTGTAACAATGCTTGTGCCATTTTCCTAAGGCATGAGGGATCGGCTTGTACAAGCAAGGAGCCCGAATAGGTAAGTTGCTCCAAGGGAAGACGCTCTAAGAGGGTGTAGCAATACACCCCGGCCTCTGGCCACCACTCTTGGCAAAATTGAGACCATTTCAAGAGCACCCCATGTCCATTCACCCACCGATAAATGTCTCTCCTTCCTCCTCTCCTTCCCCTAAATCCCTCCAGCACAGAGTTAGCATGAAAGATGCTGTGGTCAGAGCATGGGAGGGAGACTTCTATCCACAATTACATCTGTCCTAGATACCACTGTCCCCCGTGACTGTTGCTGGCCTCACACCACGCTGATCTCCTCCTCATCTCCAACAAGAGCTGTGGAGCAAAGCAGTTTTCAGCAGCCCAGGGCAAGGTGAATCCCTTGCCTTCGACTTCCTCGGAGCTCATGCTTGCCAGAAGAGCTGAGCAAATATTTTTCATGGAGCATCAGAAAAATGCTGTTTGGGCAAACTCCGAATGCTTCCAGAGCAGCACTTGCAAAGGAAAACTCTTCAGAGGTTTGCAGGTAAACTGGAAAGTCTGGGTTTGGTTTATTTATTATCGTAGCATGAAACATTGACACAAACATGAATCACTTTTGGCTTTCAGATAGTAAACCTGCCTGTTTCCAGGAGGTATTATGCCATTCCCATATTCACAGATTCTAAAGATTTCCCAAACTTGGGGAATGCAAGTTTTAATCTTCCCTAAACACTATTTCTGAAATGTCAGTGTCTTCTGAGGGTCCAGATTCCTCTTTCCAAGCACTGAGCAGGCAGAGATACACAAGAGGATGGAAGAACATGGATCTACCTTACCATCCCAAGCTCTTTGACCTGCTATCCAAGCGCACGAGATAGTTTAGAAAAAGGTGTAAGATTAGGGCTACTGTGCAGCAAAGCTTTCCAGGACACTCCCAGCCTCCAGCATATACTCCAGGACTTCCTAAACCAGAGGTGGGTCACTGTGTTGAACCCACACGGGTCTGCGGTCCAACCTTGCACTGCTCACACTGTCTTGAGTTTCTCTAGGGAATTAGACTAAGACTGTGATTCTCACCCCAAAAGATGACAGCTCCCACCACTGCACAACCCGTGTGCCAGTGTCTGTGACAGACGAGTGACTACACCAAAACGTACTTGCAACTCACAAAGCAGAATTCCCTGTCCCAGCAATGCAAAAAAGGGGTGCAGGCTGACAGTGAAGTGCTTCACTGCTGCTTTGCACATGAAGAGGTTTGAATCGAGACATTGCTCTTTAAATCTCTTAAAATAAACAGGTTGTTTTTTGATTGTAGTGCACTGGTCTTTGCTGTTTGATGTAAGCTCTTCAGCAAAAGTGAGATATACTCAATGTTACTGACCTGGAATTCGTTAATCATTTTTTCTTCCCTGGCCAAAGAGATTTTCCCCCTTCAACAATCCCCTTTATCAGGTAAATGCCCAACAGTTTTCTCTACATCAAGGTAAATCCCAGCCATTATGCCAAACAGTTCCTCAGACACTCACACTGGGAAAAAAAATTGTTATTTTGGTAAGCTTTTAATTTCCTGTCTTTTGGTGCCACCAGGCATCTTAGATGGTCTCTGCTTATGCAGAAGAATAACTGGCTCTTCCCAACACATGTCATCCCCTGGACTGTGATGGACTCCATGGAGCCAAGCAGACCTCTCCTATCTCCGGGGCTGAGGAGAGAGCTTATTCATTTTCCAGTGTGACAGTGGTGAAGTACTCCTGGGGATGATGGTGCAGCTGATGACTGTTCAACATCTTCATCAGTGACCTGGATGAAGATGGATCCTCCACAAGTTTGTGGGTAACAGTCAATTAGGAGAGGAGACTGGCACAACGAATGGCAGAGCCTTGGTCTAGAGAGACCCTGAGAAAGGCTAGGACAACAGGAACGTCATAAAGGTCAACAAGGAGGTGTTCAAAGCTCTGTGATGGTGTTGGAGTGACACCAGACTGGGAACTGACTGGAAACCAGATGGGAACTGTCTGGGACAGTTGAGCAGCCATGGTGCCATGGTGCTATGGAGTGACAGCTGATGCCAGGTTGAACATGAGCCATCAGTCACTCTCATCCCAAACAGGGCAAAACACATACAGGGCTACAGACTCCAGGAATCTTCCTATCAGCCACTCTAGGATTGCACCAGTCACCGAAATCTTAAACACCACTGTGTCCCACCAGTCACTGACTGGTCTGGACCTCATGGACCTGCAGCATCACAGCCTTTCTCCTCTGCCCTGAGCCCATGCAGCAGCCTGAGGTCACTGCATGGAAAAGCCCCTCAGCAATGTCCTGTACAAGGCGTGAGGTCCAGTTCCCAAAGACATTTCCTTGAAAACACACAATCAGATGCAGTCTACCCCGGTCACTCAGCCCAGCACAGCTCTCCTCCCTGCCACACAGAGAGATCTGCTTTATATTTAATGAGGTGGGAAGTACCGATGAAAGCCTGACCAGATAGGAGCTTTGGCACAACAGTAAATACAGCATCCTATAGCTCAACCACCTCTGGTGAGTGTCTGCCCATCCACCCTTGGATGAGCTGCATGGATGGAACTGCAAGCTTCATTCATCTAGACAGTGGTGAGAAGAAAGAGGACAAGCTCTGGAACATGGCCAGGGCAGTGGGAGCCCAGCACAAGGAGGGATCAGATGATACCAGGGGTTTGCTCTGTCATTCCTTTGGAGGCCACCTAGACAGGGTCATTCCAACCCAAGTGGCTCGTACCTGATGGCTCCCCAGCAGCGTGCAAGGAAGGAAAGGGCTATGTTTGTCCCAATCAGGCAGACTACAAAGAAAATATGTGAGCCCACAAAAGAATTTACTGAAAAATGAACACAATTAGGGAAGACAAAATAAGAACCAAATCATGGACGCTTAGTTCCCAGGTCATAGCAAGAAATTTCCCTCAGATGGTTGCATATCTTGCCTTATGCTGCAGCCAGCATGAACAAGAGGACCCCGATCCACAGAGCCATTTGTGGGGATGTTGGTATACCCCTCAAACAAGGGCAGCGACGTTCAGTGAAGCAGCCACATGCTGACTGTTGTGGTTTAACCTGGCAGGCAGCTAAAACAACACACAACTGTTCGCTCACATCCCCCCGGTGGGATGGGGGAGANTATTGCCTAATAACAACCTAAATATCAGTGTGTTATCAACATTATTCTCATCCTAAATCCAAAACACAGCACTATACCAGCTACTAGGAAGAAAATTAACTCTATCCCAGCTGAAACCAGGACACTGACACATTGCTGCTTTTCAGCCAAACTTCTCTCCAGAAAAAGGCCCCCAGAGAATGGAAGAAGTCCTATGGGCGAGGAACTGCGAAGGAACCTGTCAGTGTTGTATTGAAAAACTGAATCATCCACCTACCCAGGCACAGCTGAGCAAAAAGACATCCAAAAACGAGAGAGTTTGCGAGGTCCCATTGATATGCATTAACTTTGCCATTTTCTGGCTTTGCCAGCCACTCTTTGAGGACAACATCTTGTCCCTCCAGGTCGTTTGCAGCAGTTTCCCACTGGTCTTCACCGAGGAGCTCACCATTGCCATCATCACTGAAAAGGTGGGAAAACTGGTGTTCAAGGATGGGAAGTGATTTGACCAGGAACTCCCACAGCAGAGCCAACAAGGGAACTGTAATGTCTCAAATCCTGTTCCCTTATGCCCTGTCTGTCCTGTCCCTGAACTGCCTTGCCTTTTCTGGAGAGACGTGTTTTAAGGAACCTGTACAGAAACCACCCCCGGGAGTCCTTCTGGCTCTCCACAGGCTTGATTAGCTGGAGTTGCATTTCCAAGGGTCTCACTGGACTCCTCCAGCTCAGGAGGGAGCGCAGACCACTCCACAGCCTCAAACAACCTCTTGATGTTAAATTCCCCAATCTCCCAGTGCTGAATCCACCTTGAAATTGGCCTCAAACCCTCTCTTTGCAAGCAGTCAGGAAGGGGGCTTAGGAGGGGAGGCAGAAGGGAGAAGAAATTAGGTACATTTTCTGTGAGAAGAATTAAAAGCAAGAAAATTCAGCTCTGCAGCAGAACAATGGAGCTGTGTCTGGGAAATGCCCCGTTGTGAAGGAGCAGTGAGGAGAGGTAACCGTGGGGAGCAGGCATGCGAGGTACCCTGGCAGAGGTGGGAGGACTCCAGGAGCACCACTGGCAGCAGCAAGTTGGGCATCTTGCACAGGTCATCCCTGGCCAAGGTCAAAAGCCAGGGTCCAAGGGGGAGGCTCTGATGGGGTTTCCTGGCAGGGGGAGTGCAGAAATACAGGAGGGATTTAACCACAGACATAAGAAATATTAAAAAGCTGTTTTCCCCCTCCTTTCCCACTGTGTGTGCATCTCAGGTGTGGGATGGGCTCTTCCCATGGAGACAACCTATACCTGGGATGAGGGAAGGTTCTATTTCAAGCTTGGGGGACCAGATTTTTGTGAAAAGCTGGGGAGTATAGAGAGGATTTTATCTAAACTGTTTGCTCTCCTCTAGCATAACTCTGCCCATCACTGAAGTAGGCACTTTTGGCTCTCTCCAGAGAGGAACAAGAGCAGCATCCCCTTAAAATCAGAGCTTGATAGTTGAGCAACCATAGTATTATTGGGTTGGAAGGGACTTTAAATATCATCTAGTTCCAGCCTCCCTGCCATGGGCAGGGATACTAGATCAGGAGGGTGATTCTGTACTGCTGGGACACAGAGACATCAATGTCTTTCTTCAGTTCTCCTTGCAAAACCTGGGCAAAGAGGTGGATTGGTGACATTTTCAAAGCTGGAAACTTGATCTTCATCCAGCCCTGCTGAAGGCGGGGAAAATGCCAAATTTCTCTTGTGCCAGTTTTCCCAGGGAGAGTGGTTTACAAATCTCCTTTCAGGACATATGAACTGATTTGAGGTGATAACTGGAAAGGACCTAAGTCCAGTTAGGGACTGGGTACCAGCAGTGCCTGGTTTTCATTGCTCACCCTGAATCATCCTTTTTTGGGGGGAAGGCTATTTCTCCCTCCTCTTTTCTCCCCCTACTTCCCCCTCATCTGCTCCAAGCTTGACAGGGACAGGTCAGTCAGTCCGTCACTGCTAATCTCTGGATACTTTTAGTGTCACTCTAATGACAGCACACCTCTCTGCCGAGTCACCAAGCCACCGCAATAAAAGCCTCTTAAGACCAGCAGCCCCTCTGAGCAAAGTGGTTTGCCTGCTGCCGGGGCCCTTCCTTCCCCCTGGAAATGGCATCTGGCCAATTAGCCCTGCCGCCCGTGACAAGAATCGGACGTGAAACCTTCCACTTTTAGATGCATTAAAGCCCTTTGCAGGAAGCGCTCAGAAATGCACTGCTTGTCCCCTTCGCCTGCCCTCCCACCTCTCCCTGCTCCCACCCTTCCTCTCTTCTCTGGGGACCGAGCAGCTCAGAGGATGCTCTCAGGAGGACTCAGGGTGGTTTGGCTCATTCCCCCCCACACGGTCCCCCTCTGTTTTGTGGGTGATGAGGACCTGTTTCCACTCTGTTAGGCTATTAGGGCTCCATGGTACATCAGGATGGCTTTGCCATATGACTGTGGGCTTAGCCATGGCTTGCCATAAAAGAGACCTAGGTCAGTTCCCAGCAGCTCTATCCAAATCGATAAATTCAAGGGTGCCCAGCCAGCGCTTTGGATGCAGTTACCCTGTTTTACAGGGTAAGAGGGTTAGATAGTGTAAAATCATCCATTTCTTACCCATTGGCCTTGGGAGCCAGCACTGGGAACGTTTAACTTTAATAGAGAGATAGCTTTTGTGGCTTCCAGCCCCAAAACAGATCTTCTTGCCACCCCTGTTCACAAGGAAAATGGAGTCAGATGGCAACCAGGGGCCGTCACAAGACAATGCTCTTCCAAGCCCCGTTCTTCACTGGGTTTTGGCTGTTTCAGTGCTTGGTTTTCACCCCTGTCACCAGAAATACATGTGAGTGAGAGGGCAGCACCCTCTTGGATGGGATGTGAACCACACAGCACGGTGTGTCTCTGTTTGGGGTGAAAATTTAGGGCTTCCAGCCAGCTGCCTCAGCCCCACTCTATTCTGGGCCTTCTGCTCCCTCCTCATGGGAGCCACCCCAATTGGCTGCAGAGCTATGCTGTCCACTGATAAAGAGCTGATGAATGAAGTGTGCAATAATATTAATAATAAATAAGCTTGTCTGTTGGTTTAGAGGATTTTGTTCTGCTGCAGGGCTCATCAAGGCATCCATCGGGACCTGTTGCATTCAAAGGCAGCATCGCGTCCCTAAACCATTAGACTGTCTCCATAGCGGTGTACACCACATTCAATTGCTTCAGACTTCATGTGTTGGTACAACCCCTGAACCCCGAGTCTCAGCATCACGGGATGCAAGCAGGCAGCATTAGCTCTAGCGCAACTCAATGGCAGCACAGCTCTCACAGTGTTTCCCCTCATTTCACCAAATCTGGGTTTGCAAGGTAAAAGGTTGATAGCTCAGTATGGTTCTGTTCAGCTCAGCAATTCGGTTGCGTTCAGAGAAGTGCACCCTGGGGAAGGTGAGATATGTTATTCCCATGCCCTGGCGCATGTCCCAGGCAGTGTAGGGATGAAGTCAGCGGGCTGCCAGGGGCAGATGGGTGTGCTGAGAGTTGTAGGCAGCCAGCGTGAGCTGGAGCGTGGATGAACCAGAACCAAGAGGCAGTAAGTCACCAGGAGTCAGGAAGGGCACAGTGGGAAGCTGGGATTGCACGATGCAGCCCCAGCCATTTGTGGGGTTTGTGACTGACTGTGCAACTTGCTCACTTGACTTTATGCAAGGTCCTGGATATGTCTCAGGCTCTCCCATTAGAAAGCAATTTCACCGATCCTCCTGAGTCACTGGGGCTATGACTGTATTAGAAATCAGGCAGTTGGCAGGGCACGTGCTCAGGCCCTGGAATCCAATCACTGTGAAATTATTAGTGCAGTCCCTGGGCACCTGTGGACCAGCCCAATTAGCTGCCTCCCAAATGATTCACAACAACGATCCTGCAATCACCATGGGCCAAAAGGCCATTCCCAGTAGGCCATTAGATATGACCACTGTGTTGAGAAGGGTAAGAGATCTTAACGAGGCAAATATGGCCATTCCATGCATGTGGCCTCTGTGCCACAGGCTGGTCCCAAGCATGTTTAATTTACTAATAAGAGATGTATCCTGGGAAGCTAAAATCAATCTTTCTGACCTACCATGGAAGAATGAAGAGCCAACACCTCAAGGCACTTTGGCACCTAACTCCCAGCTCTCTGAGGATGACTGGACTTAAGGGTTGTCAGCTGAATGAACAAAGCAGGGCAGACTTGTTCAGACTGGAAGATCCTTTTTTGTGTCTTTTGCTTGTGGTCCAAAAAGACACAGGAAAATTCAGCTCCCAAAATTGTGTGACATCCATCAGAGCTGGGTAGGAGACACACAGTCCCCAAATGTTCAACAAGCAGAACGCTGGGGAGAGGATCATAATGATGCTCACCTGTGTCACAGGTCTGAGTTGCCCTTCCTTCACCCATATGAACCCCTTTCTAAGGACAGGTCTAACCTCCCTTTGAAGCAGGAAAGATAAAGCCCAGTATTGACTAGGAGAGGGTTGTCCCACTATACAAATCAGAGAAAAGAAGAGTTCAACTCATCAAAGACATCCTGAAGGTGAGGACACTTCCCAGAGGAAAGAGATCTAAAAAGCCAAATGGGTGGTAGGCACCTCCACTACTGTCAGCCATCAGAAAATTAGTGAGCTTGTCTAATTCCAGCTCAGCTAGCTGACAAAAAGACACTGGCAGTGAAGGCATGGTTCTTCCTGTCTACTTGAGGAAGACCTCAAGTATCCCAGGCAAGGAGCTGTCCCTAGAAACTGAGAGAGATCAAGCTGCAATTCAAACTGTGCAGAAGCCTGCTTGGGCATCTCCAGCTGTAGTTATTGTTCTCAATAAACTTTTCATGTTTGGGAAGCATTGCCTGTTGCTGCAGGAGAAAAAGACCAGTGATCATTTCTCAATGACAAATGCTATGGAATCACCTTTTCCTAAAGTGAAAATCAAGATGTCCAAGCAAAATCAAGAGGAACTCTTCTTACCGCTGAGTAGATGCCCTTCCTCCTTCCCATGTTTTGAGCAGCCACGTGGTGACAGTTGCCTTCTTCCTAGTTGCCATCATGCTCTTCTTGGCAAGAAGGGAGGAGACTAGGTCAAGACTGTCTCTGTTGGAAGGGGGTCCTACACCAGAGCCATGACACCCCATTTTGTGGGGCTGGAGAAACCCCAGGAGCCATAGAGGGGATGAGCAAGCAAGGGTGATGGAAGATGGACAGACCTGAGAGCTAAGGGACGGTCCTGGCTTGAGGGTCACAGTGGCCAGCAGAAGGCCAGGTGAATGAAAGCACAGGAGCTCTTGTGGATGAAAACACAAGCCCCAGAAACCACCCTGGCTGCCCCACACCTGTGCCTCTGCATCCCACATCCCCATCTGAGCTCCCCACAGCACATCCAGGAAGCAGCCGAATTTCCTTGGATCCTGCCTCTTTCTCCGGCTCTTTCTACATGGTGCATCTCAAGTGCAGTCAATTAGAGCCATGGATCAATTAAGCATTAACGGGCAAGGAAGATAAATTACTCAAATGGGCAACCCCTGAGTCCGGAAGGGAAAATTCCCTGGTGTTGATTCATGTGGATTCTCCTCTTTTTCAGGCCTGACTGGATGCTCCTTTGGCTCTCAGCACGAGGCCTCACACAGGTATGAGGTGCCATGCAGTCTGCAGCAGGGTTATTTTTCCCTTTAGACATTTCACTTGGATTGCATGGGGAGACCCACTCACATAGGGCTTTGTTCCTTCCCCCTCCTCCCCTCCTTCATTCTCCCCAACACATTCCCGGCAGCTTTTTGGTTTGGGAAAAGCTTTGCAAAGTGAAAAGAAGCTGAACTCATTCCTGCTTTTCCTGCCCCAGAAGACAAGGTTTTTGAAGACGTACATCTACACTGTCTCTTGCCAATGAAAGCCCAGGCAAGGGAGAGTGTGTGTATGTGTGTGTACTTGTGTGTATTTCCATGTGGATATTACCAGTCCTGACCTGGCTGGACTGAGTCTGTTTGCACATTTGAATTTGCACTTCCCTAGCAGCTGGAAGACTGAGTGGGGAAGGTCTGATGAAGGGTATAAAGGAAAAGAAATCTCCCTCGGAGACTCCATTTCTGGCACAAATCTCCGTGCTTAGCAGCTTTTTCCCAAATTATGGCTCCCGGACCATCCCTTTCTATACAGATGTGGGGCACTCGATCGCTCCTCCACTCCTGTGCAAACACAGAGACCCAAGCTCAGGGCAGGATGGGAACATCATCTCCTGAAGCCTCACGGGGATAAATTTTATAGCTCTTGTGAACCTGCACTAAGCTGCATCGCATTCAGCAAGGTGTCCTTGTCAGAGACCCTTTTGGGTGCCCGGCATCACCCAGTCTTGAGCTGGAGCAGTTTCAGATCGCGTTTGCCTATTGGAAGCCCCAAGTTTGGTTCCAAATTTATTCCCAAGATACAGGGGATGTAAAAGGTCCCTGGTGTTTAATATCTTGTGGGTTTATTTATTATATTTGGCTCTACATCTCCCTTGTTTGGAGGTGCCTGGACACTGAGAATTTGCAGCCAGGGCAGGCAAGAGAAGACAATGCAATGAAAGGAAAATCCTGCTCTTCTCATGGCAGTTCCCGTGTCTGTGCCTGCTTCATCCTTGCTTTTCCATTCCCTTAAACCTCCACAAGCCCTGCTTACACGAGCCGTGCACATGCAGAAACTCTTCCTTCCCCTCCACACTCCTCCTCCTCCTCCTCCTTTCTCTCTCTCCCCCTCTGGCTGCTTGAGAAATTCAAACCTTCTTCCTATTAGGAAGAAAAAAGGATGTGCTATCAGGTTGAAAGAGAAAGCAGAGGAATGGGTTAAAGGGGTTTAAATTGGAGTTTTATGGATATTTCTCTCTCTCCTTTGTGAGCGCATTAAACTTTTCTTTCGTTAAAAACCAAGAGGACAGGAATGGGAAAGGAGAGGAGAGAAGGGAAAGAGAAGGTGGGGGGAAAAAAAGCCCTCAGATATTCATGTGTGACACAGCTCAGGGAGGTGAGACGTACGGCTGATTTGCTTAATGCTGACAGGTCTTTCTTCTTATTGGAAAGAAAACACAGCGGGGATCCTAAAATGTGCCGTGTAAAGGTCCATGGCAGGAGCATTTCCAATCTTCCTTGGTGACGCTGCGGGCCAGGTATTCACACAGGCACATCAGGGAAAAATAACACAAAAAGTTCTTCAGTAGACTCCCATTAACCCACTCCCTATGGTAATGTCAAGCCTAAAGCCGTTCCAAAGCACCCAGTGCTCCTGCACTAGGCGGCACGGGGATGTGTGTGTGCATAGGTGTGCGTGCCAGCCTGCCCACGTTGGGCAGACAAAAGGAAGAGGGGGGAGAAAAAAGGGAGAAAGAGGNCATATGGGGGTCTCACAGGCTGGCCCAAGGAGGTGTCTCCCAGGAGAGAGCAGGGGGAGTATCTGGGTATTTGGCAGGTGGGGTTCCTTCCGGGGGTCCACCAGCCCATCTCTTCCCGGTG
This sequence comes from Aramus guarauna, assembly GCA_013400195.1. Classification (NCBI taxonomy): domain Eukaryota; kingdom Metazoa; phylum Chordata; class Aves; order Gruiformes; family Aramidae; genus Aramus; species Aramus guarauna. Next base: position 1,827,275 of record VXBL01005558.1, read on the forward strand.
CCCTGGGTTGCTGTGACTCCCTCCCCTGGGAGAAGCACCCTCTGGCCATCCTGACTATGCTGCCTGTCTCCTCTGATGAGCGGATGGCTTGTCCTGGGGGATTGCACATTTGCCTTTCCTCACGTCAGCGCAGCGGCCGGGGGGACGTGTCACAGCAACATCATACACAACACACAAGCTGACACAGCTGATGGCCCCTGACGCTGGGACAGCTGAGATGCTCAACAGATAATGACAAGACTCAAGGGCAACCTCCTAGCTGCGGATGAGGCCATGAGGATGACTGGTATGTCACCTATCCAAGGGGAACATCCACCCACCATTCTCCTCTCCACACCTGTTGGCACTGTCTCACTTGTGACAAAAGCTGGAGCAGATCTTTGTAGAAAGTCATGAGAACAGATGCATATGTGGCTGTAACACCAAAGTCACAAGGAGAACCTGATGAGAAGGGATAGTGGAGGAAAAGGAGATTTAGAAGCAGGATGGATAATTGCAAGGAACAAGAGTCAGGGGGCTCAAGGATTAAGCCAAAGCTGGAAAGGTGGTGCGATTTGGATCTGGGAGCTATATGCTGGTGGGCACAAGCTGATGGCACAGTGCAAGTTGGATGTTTTTCTGAATGGTCGGGCAACACAGCAGGAGTGGCAATAATGCAGAGGGAACAGTTTGCAGCTCTCAGCAAGGGTCAGCACCTGCATAGTGTATCAGCCGTTCAGTTTCTCTGCTCTGAGTGATGAGAAAGGAGCATATAGTAAGTCAGATCACAGTGTTGCAAAAGCAGCACATGAGGACACCTGAGGGCAGAAGAGATGTCCTTGCTGGAGCCACCAAAGAAACAGAAGCACCAAAGCTTCTTCATAGGATTCGCCTCACACCCACCATGTGAATGTTGCTTCTGTAGCATCTTCATCCAAGCCAGGCATCCTGGAGTCCCTTTTGCCTCATAACTAGCCCAAAAAGTCAAGTTTGGGGTATAGTTCATGTCATTTGTTCAGACAAATCTTCTCTACCTGCCATTGACTGTCCCACCTCTTGTGCAAAGTGAAGGAGCTCTCTCACTCCTACTCCCCAGCAGCTCCTGCATACAAGGTCCAGGACACACAGGCCTTTGGGTAGGTGGCATTCAGGTGCCACGAGCAAAGGATCCGTGAAGGACCCATGGAGCAGGTTCATGGCATGGCATGGCATGCCTTGAATTAGTGACTGAGTCTCTTTTGGGAGAGTCTGTACAGACCAGAACAAGCAAGAGGTGCCAAGTTACAACTAGAAGATGTACCAGAAAAGGAGTACTGTGGTGAATCCCATAGTTGTTCCCACATTGTGTCATACGTTGAGGAGACAAGACAGATGGAACAGAAAAGTCATGCTGCTCCTCTCCCCATTCCACTGTGCTGAAGTAGCAGTTTTTCAAGCAGAACCAAGGGAGGAATCTCATGGGCTACAGGTCAGAGTTACTATTTCCTTCAGCTGGAATCTGTGAGCAGATTTCACACCAGGCTGGTGTCCATCTGAGAGCTGGAGATGTGGTCAGGGGAGGCTTGAGCACTTTTCCTATCATCCTTAAAATGCATAACAGAGAAATCAGGACATAGACCACATAAAACCATGACCGCCCTGGTTTTATCCGCACTAACCACAAAGGGGTGGTGGGCACACAGCTGACCTGCAGATCCCTGAGGTAAATGAGGAATGTCCCACCCTGATTTCTCTTTCTGCTACTAACTCACTTCTCTATGCTTTACATTCCCATGCCTCTAAAATGGAGGTTATGGTGTTGACCTCCTTCATCGAGTGCTTGGGGATCAATTGATGAGAGGGATTGATGGTGGTTCCTGCTTGATAGCTATGCAGATAGCTAGCTGGTGAGATTTCAGCATTCAGATATGTGGCCATGTGGCCCTTCCCAGCTGTTTGGCTAATGTTTCCAAGGTTGTTGGTGTCATTTAATCCTTCAAAACCCAGGCAATGGTCCAACAGCAGAGCCCTGTCTTTCTGAGAAAGTCCTGCAAGAAGCATTAAAACACCCTGTCTAGCATCCACCCTAGTCCATGGTAGCCATGGTCCTCATCATTGTCAGCTTCTCTGGCTTCTGCACATGGAGATGATCTAAAACAGCAGCTTTAGTCAGCTGATGGTCCTTGTGTGGCTCACAGAGATGCTTCCCATCCCAATCCCAGCCTGCCTTGGGATCACCATGTAAAGCAGCCCTGTCCCAGAACACCAACTATTCTTCTCTAAAGACATGCAACTCACCTCCCAGTGACTTTAGGGCTTCACCACTCCAAACTCTGCCTTGAAAATATCTCTCTGTAGTCATCCACCAACTGGCACGGAGGCTGTAAATCAGGAAAGGCACATTGCCATCACCCAACTACCATGAGAGTGGACCACCACACGTCCTGAGGTATGTCCTTGTCTGTATGGGAAGGATGGCTCTGGAGAGTCCTCAAGAAAAAAAGGGAAATCTCTGACATTGTCTGGCTAAATCAGGTATTTGGGAAATGACTCCTTGTCCTTCCCAGGATTTTATGCCAAGCTGTGAGTCCCTCATGTTTCTCTTTTGGGGAAGTCAAAGTTTTTTCTTACGAGTCATGGACTTCCAAAACTCTTTTTTTTCCTGGCATCCCCCAAGACTGCAGCTCCCTGATACCAGTTTGGCCCTGGACCTGCCTCATCATTCCCTCTACCCCCTCCTACAGGTGTCAGCTCTGCCCCTTGAACAGAGATGATGTTAAAGGAGAAACATTCAGGAAAAAAGCCTTCCCCCCAAGCTCTTTTCTACTGGCAAATATTAGGTCTGCTTACTCCCACTGCAGCTCTTTCCATGGTGAATCTTGCCAGGCAGACATACAGGCAAGATGAAGGGAGGGACAAAGGGTTTTTCCAGTTCATAATTAAATCTTGGAGCAGCCTTAGAGGTGTGATTCTCCCTGGGCTGCCCATACCTTGTCTCCCCACAGGGCTTGGACAGAGGGGATGCAGCCCACTGGTCTTTACTGGCATTTTCCCACTCCCCTTAATTTCACAGCACGGAACTGGGAAGGAGCAGGTGACTTTGCCAAGCACCCTCGCCCCCATGTCCCCCTGGGAATCTCTCCCTTCAACCTCCCTTCCCTTACCCACCGTTACCAACATGCACCAGACTGGTTCAAGAGAAGGACTTGGTCCTTCTGCTCTGCCCTCCTGCCTCATCCCACCACCAGCCCGGCTCCCACCCCACTGCAGAGGAATCAGGGAAACTCCCCATCACCACAGACTCAGCTCTGTGGCTGCATCCTCCCTTGGTCTCCCCCACAGTCTGTGACCCCCTCTTGTGCTACCACCCTGGCAGTGAGCAGGTACTTCTGGGCAGCCCTATTTTGTGCTGAGGGGAGGGTAATGCCCCTCTCGGCTCACTCCTTCCTCCTCCTCCTCCCAGGAAAGCAAAGTCCCATGCAGAAACAAGCTCTGCTCCTCTCTCCTTTCTTCCCCTTTTCTCTCCTCCCCTCTCCATCACTCCAGTTGTTTCATCCTTTGAGAACTCTCTGCTTCTCCCTATGGGACCCACTTTAAAAAACAAGGGGAGGGGGGGCGGGGGGAGAAGGAAAGAAAACTCCATTGTCTTGTCAAAGGGAATAAGTGAAAAGTTGCAAGTATCTCTCTGCAGGTTTTGGCTCCTGTGTGTTCTCCTTTCAAACCCTGCCAGCCTCAGGGGCTGTCATTTCGCCTTCATCTCAACGGATCGACCCGTGGTTTCCCACCGCTCCCCCTCCCCAGCATCACTGAGCGTGGAGCTGCCAGGCTTTTCACGGCCACCGCCAGCTTGATCCTATTGACAGGTCTCTTCTCTTTGCTTCTCTTTCAAAGGTGGGGCTCGGGGTCCCTTCCTTCCTCCCTTCCTTTTCCCTTCCTCCCCTCCCTCCCTTTCTTTTCCTCATTTTTCTTCTTCTTCTCAGAGGTGCGCTGCCGAGGTGCCGCTGTGCAACGACTTGACAAGGCCACACGCAGCGGAGCTGGGGCCCAATTATAAACCCCTCTTTAAGAGCGGCCTTCATTTAGAGAGCGAGATCAGAGCTGTCGGAATATTAACAAGCTCTTGCCGGCAGCGCGGCATCCAGCAGCGGCACGGAGGGGCTGTGTGTCAGGGAGGTGTGTTGGGTGGGGTGTGTGCACCAAACCAGGGTGATGCCCTGGGCAAGAGCTTCCAGGCGTGGGTATGCTGTTGTGCAACGGGTGTGACAGAAATGGTGTTGGCTAAACCAGCTTGTCCCAGTCAGGCTGGATGGATTTGGTGGGGAGGGATGGCATCATGGATGTGTCACTCTCCTTCCACCAGACATCACTTAGCCATGGGGAGGCAGCGTGGTCTTATGGTTGAAGCAAGCAAGAGCAATTCTGTCACCACCTCTGAAGATGGCTTTGGGACTTGTACCCTGGCTGGCACAGTGCTTCCCAAGGTGCTGGGGAGTCACCCTCCCACCACCTTTCCTCATCCCTGCAGCTGAGAGGGGATTTTTTTTTTTTTGGACAATCAGCAACAAATTGGCTGTCTGGTCTCCTATGACTGCCGTTCATCCAGCATTGCTGTGGGTGATTACAAGGATTGGCCCCAAAGCCAATTAAAGCCTTAAAGGGGAATCAGACAAGAGGTGGGTCCGAAAAGATCTCCTCCACAGTGATATCACTTGACTTCACTAGCAAGGGCTCGAGCTACACCACCTAACTCACAGAAGGCAAAGGCAGGGACTAGGAGAATGAAGAACTGCCCACTGCAGGAGAAGATCAGGTTCGAGAATATCTAATGAACCTGAAGGTGCACAAGTCCATGGGACCTGATGAGATGCAGCCACAGGTCCTGAGGGAACTGGCAGATGAAGTGGCTGAGCCACTCTCCACCATATTTGAGAAGTTGTGGCAGTCCGGTGAAGCTCCCACTGACTGGAAAAAGGGAAATATAACCCCCATTTTAAAAAGAGAAAAAAGAAAGACCTGGGGATCTACAGGCCAGTCAGTCTCATCTCTGTGCCTGGCAAGATCACGAAGTAGATCCTCCTGGAAACTCTGCTCAGGCACATGGTAAATAAGGAGGTGATTTGTGACAGCCAGCATGGGTTCGCTAAGGGTAAATCGTGTCTGATAAATTCAGTGCCCTGCTACAATGGGGTTACAGCATTGGTGGATAAGGGAAGAGCAACTGAAACTATCTACCAGATATCTACCTTGTGCAAGGTATTTGATGCTGTCCCACATGACATCCTTGTCTCTAAATTGAGAGACAAGGATTTGACAGATGGACCACTCTGTGGATAAGGAATTGGCTGGATGGTCGCATTCAAAAAGTTGTGGTCAATGACTCAATATCCAAGTGGAGACTAGCGACGAGTGGCGCTTCTCAGGGCTCAGTATTGGGACCAATGCTGTTTAACATCTTTGTCGGTGACATGGACAGTGGGATCAAGTGCACCCTCAGCAAATTTGCTTGCTGCACCAAGCTGTGTGGTGCAGTCAATATACTGGAGGAAAGGGATGCCATCCAGAAGGACCTTGAAAGGCTTGAGAGGTGGGACAGTGCGAACCTCATGAAGTTTGACAAGGCCAAGTGCAAGGTCCTGCACGTGGGTCAGGGCAATCCCAAGCACAAATACAGACTGGATAGGGAATGGATTGAGAGCAGCCCTGAGGAGAAGGACTTGGGGGTGTTGATTGATGAGAAATTCAACATGACCCAGCAATGTGCGCTGGCAGCCCAGAAAGCCAACCATGTCCTGGGCTGCATCCAAAGCAGCGTTACCAGCAGGTTGAGGGAGGGGATTCTGCCCCTCTACTCTGCTCTCATGAGACTCTACCTCGAGCACTGCATCCAGCTCTGGGGTCCCCAGCATAAGAAGGACCCATGGACCTGGTGGAGTGAGTCCAGAGGTGGCCACAAAGATGATCAAAGGGCTGGAACCTATGTCCTGTGAAGACAGGCTGAGAGAGTTGGGGTTGTGCAGCCTGGAGAAAAGAAGGCTTCTGGGAGACCTTATAGCACCTTCCAGTACCTAAAGAGGCCTACAGGAAATCTGGAGAGGGACTGTTTACATGGGCATGGAGTGGCAGGACAAGGGGGAATGGACTTAAGCTGAAGGAGGGGAGACTTAGATGAGATATTAGGAACAAATTCTTTATTACACGGGTGGTGAGACACTGGAACCAGTTTCCCAGAGAGGCTGTGAATGCCCCCTCCCTGGCAGTGTTCAAGGCCAGGCTGCATGGGGCTTTGGGCAACCTGGGCTAGTGGATGACTAGACAGCCACAGTGGAAAGACTTTCAATACCATTGCTAATAACAAACGTGCTTAAAATGAACATGAAATTCTCATCAGCAACAGGGAGAGATAAAATTCAATGAGAAGAATTAAGGAAGTCCACAGAGGACTGAGACGCCAGGGACTGGAAGTTCATAAGACTAACGAGTGCACCACAGCAGAATTTAATAGCCAGGCATATATAGATTGGCAAGGTATGGTAAGACAGGTAACACTTTTATCAGACCTTCAGCAGAGAAAACAGGTGGATTTTCAGCACACAAGTGCTTCTTCAGATCTGCAAGAGAGGAAGAAATTGTCAGGTTGTTAAAAAATTGCATTGAGTGCAGTGGATTTATGTTGATCAGCTGGACAGTTTGAGAGGAAAAGGCAGCTGCACCTGCATACCGGAGGGGATGTTAGTCCCTTGGGACAAAGGGAGGAAAGAGATGTACGCAGAGCCTATGGATCACTACAGTTAGCACCTGAGGATGTGCAGGAAAATTGTAGCACAACATTAAACCCTTGTTGCTCATAAATTCATAATGTCTGGTACGGAGCAGCTCTGAATCTTGAATTGCTCTGTGGCAAAGGTATTTAACAAGTCTGCCTCGGGGATCAGGACTAAGAGATCAGAGGCCGTTGGGAAGCATTTCCCTGCTGGGAGTTCATCAAGCAGCATTGCTCTGGTCTATGGAGATCATCTGGTCTCACTGGCTTTGTTTCCAGGAGAACATCCAATGCATTGTTTTGGGGACGGTGTCCTTGGATGGGCACAGCCTCTGGGTGGGAAAGTTGAGCTGCTGGAGAGTTTAATACTTCTTACTTTTGCATGGGGTATGGAAAGTCATTCTCCAGCGTGGGGACAGGCAGCTTCCACAAGGACATGTGCTCCTACACAAGTCCTTACTCAGCCACTGCAAGAGCTCTCGGGAACCCACATCATCCCTCGCCATGCAGTAGCTCCTGTAGTCCCAGGAGCATATGGGAAAGGCCTAAGATCAAAAAGACAAACTTTTAATGTCTTTATTAATTATCCTGTCAATACAAGATAATAGCTAATAATATTAGCAAAATAATTATACAGAAGGGATGTTGTCTCCTGCTCTATAAACCCATAAGAGCAATCTCTCCAGAAGCTATTTCTCCTAACCTACCACTTTGTTTCTCTTAAACTCAGCCAGGCTCTTCCACCGGCACATCTGAATTCTCCACTGGGAGCACTCAGATTCTCTGCCTGACTCAAAGGATCCACTTCACCTCGTCCGATGGATTTCACAAGAAAAAAATCAGGGATGAGAGCCTACCGCACAGGCATGTTTCCCACCCAAAAATCCCCCCTGAGCTGCCCAGGAGTATGCAGCATCCTCTGTCACTGCAATGACATGATGCATGGCTCCAGCTCATGAACACCCCTGAGGATGCACCATGTTGGGCACAGGCATCAAGCAAGCCCCAAAATCCATGGGGCAGCCCGCTCCCCACATTGCCGACACACTTAGAGCCCTGCATAGAGGCTGAAAGCCAGGCTCCAGCTGGGCTAATGGCATTTAGCAATTGCCTGCCAATTGCCTGCCAACATGAGAGACTCCAAGGAAGCAGGAAAAGGCACTTATCTACATGTCAGAGATGGATTCGCCCCACCGGTTCCTGCAGGGATACCAGTCCTCTCCATGCACACTGAGAAACAGGCTTTTCCCCTAAAGGACTGCAAACTCCTTGGTGCATGCAGGCATTACACGAGTCACTTCTGGGGGGAAACAGAGCTGGTGTCACTTTTATCTGCTGCCCAAGGCAGGTCTCAGGGAAGGGAAGGAGGTTGCAAGCCAGCAGGTGATTTGAGGTCTCAGTGTGAGTTAGTTGTGCAAAAGTCTCGACCAAGGATCGTTGGGTAGATGCTCTTCTGGATATCTCAGGGTGACAGTGTTTGGCCCTGAATTACACAGCACCCGTACATCTAGGGACTCATCCCTTGTAGCAGAGAATCAGAAAGGTCTGACTCCCAGGAGGGCTGAAAAAGAAAGGGAGATAGGACTCGAGCAAAGGCAATCACAATATCCTTGGGGAGCAGACAGCAGGGGCCAAATGGCGATGGAGCGGGAAGCGGCATCCCCAAAATACCTGCACAGAGGGTCGTGCACAGCTCTTCAGACCAGACAGCCCTTCACAAGCTTTTTAATCCAATTTGGACCATGGTGCTGCTGTCATCAGTTCCCACCTTCTGCGCCCAGCAAAGGCAGCCGTTGGCTGGGGCAGGCACAGTGTCTGCCAGATCTTCTAACACTGCTCGGGGCCGCGGGACATTGAAATGTTAAGGGAGCACAGTGTGATGCCGTGACGCGTTACACGCTCGGCGTTGCTGCCGGGGAGCTTTGGGGGCTGCTGATGCAGCGTGACAGCAGATTTCACCCACCCCTAACCGAGTCCAGCAACTTTGGGTCAGTAAAACTCTCCCTCAGAAGAGGACCACGTCAGGAGACCAGAGGGAGACCAGCCCTTCTCACTGCTTTTTCTGGAGGTAAACCACCAGGGTTATCAAATCCAAGTGCCCTAACACGTCCATTTGCTAGCTAGCCACAGAGACATTTGCAACGAGCCAAAGCTTCTGTCGGCATGTTTTGGAAGCCAGTGGCCATCGTTTGGTAGGATTGCCCAGGATGGGGCAGGCAGGGTGAGGGGATGCACCATGCAAAGCTTCAAGGCAGCATCTCTCCCCTTCCCATCCACACACTCCAGAGAAGCAGGGAGGGGGAGAGAGACCTGCAGCCCCAGCCCCGCCAGCTCAGCGCTTTTGTGCTTTTCTTGTCAGGGGAAAAAAAAAAAAAAAAAAAAAGAATAAAAAGACTCTTTTTGTTTTGTTTCCTCTTTTTGTTTGCTAATTTATTGTTTTGTCCTGAGCTCGTGCTTCTTGAAATCCCTTGTTCTTGATGCTCATTAAAATATTTTCGGCATGCGCGGGCTCAGTTAGTTGCTGCTACATGCTTTTTGTATTTATTTTTCTCTCCTCCCCAGACCCCCCCGCTACACAAGCCCGCGGTCAAAACGTCCCTGTGTTTTCCATGTGCTTATTACCCAGAGAATCAAGGCTCCTTAGCAATTTGCGAGTCACTCCAAAGCAATCAATTATGCATCAAATGACTTTTTGATTCTTTACCTTGTGAGAGGAGAGATGGAAGAAGAGGCTGTCTTTTTATTCTTTTCCCCTCCTCTATATTATTATTATTTTTTATTATTCCCCTCTCTTCTTCTCGCTCTCTCCTTTTCTGTGCTCGAACGGGTCTGCCTGCTGGCATCGGGATTATGACATGATCAAATGGCTTGCTCTTAATTGGCAACAACTCCAAGATTGAAAGAAGACAGAAAGATTAAAAAGAAAAGGCCACAGGAGCTGGAGCCCTTGTGTATGGCTTTAGCAGATTGTTGTAGTGTCAGGTGAGGTGGGAGGACCAGGCTGACCTGGTCACTTTGGTGTAAGGGCGGCTGGTTGGGGACAGCCAGATGAGGACAACCATGAGGACAATGGAAAAGGAGAGGGGTCACTTGTGATGCTGCAGATAAGGAGGGTCTATGTGCAGAGCACTCTTCTCCCTGTCCTGGAGCTGGCCCAGCTTTGCCTGCACCCATGAGTTCAGAGAGCAAGTGACCCAGGGACAACGTGTCAACCACAGCAAGGCTAGGACATCTCCTTCCAAGTCTCAGACGTGGGAATGGGAACAGGAACAAGTTGCCCGGAGAGGCTGTGGAGTCACCACCCTCAGAGATATCCAGTCCCCACTGCCTACCTCCCCCAAGAGTCCCCCCCTGAGCTTAGTGTGTTCTCTAGCCAGCATCCACCAACACCTCAGCTCTTGGGTGTCAGCAAAGTCTTCCTATTTAAACCACATCTGATTCCCTGTCCCCACCAGCAGAGATTCCCCAAGGAAATTTCCTCCATCTCCAGGGGACAGGAGATTCCCTGGAAGGTGCAGAGGACAAAGTCGGTGGAGTTTTCCTGGGTATAAGCTCTTCTTCCCCTCTCTCAGTTTAAAAGCTGCTGTGCCTCAGTGACAAGGACATCCAAGCACTCATCTTCAGGCAAGGCTTCAGGGAAAGACTCACAGCAGGGGAGAGGCAGAAACAGGATCTAACACATCTCAAAGAGTTTCTCCAGCAAGGTGCACAGTCCTGGACTGCCCAAAGTCCCAGGCAAGGTTTATCCATGTCCTGCTTTAAAGCCATGGAGGGAAAACTGCCCACATCAGAGCCACCAGCCCTGCTCTCCGTGGGCACCATCAGCAGGTGACAGTATTTTACCTGCAGACCCTGAGATTGCAGATGACCCTGCGCATGTCCCTCACAAACAGGCAGCAGGAGCCACGTCCTTGACCTCTTTTCCTTTGCAGTTGTATCCCTGGATTTCTTTTTCATAATTTGTGGCACCGACCTGTGCCACACTGAGTCCAGGCCTCCTGTCTTATCCTGAGTGGGAGACTCCCACAATGGGTTAAAATAGATGCATAGGAAAATGTACACTTTAGAGTGGCTAAAACAACTGTCCATCTTCTCTCCATCCTTCCAGCTCCAGCCTTACACTTTCTGGGTCTGGTTCACATGACAGAGGTGATCATACTGGGATTATGTATTTGCCAGGACAGACAGGCTGTTTATACTCATAATTAAAAAGCAACAAAACAAAAGAGCCACACAAACAAATGAGCCACACAAACAAACAAACAAACAAAAGAAAACACTCAAAATCGAAATGGAAAAGCAGGTTGTGTTAATTTGTGTTTTACCTCTAGATTTTCCCATCACAACCCAAAAGCTGTGGAAATGTGATGTGCACTGAACTCGGGGGTTTCCTCAAGTTAGTAAATGTGATTTAAAAATACCGTCCTCCTCTCTTGAAGATGGGGCTTACAGATGAGACAAGCATCACCTAATAGTTGAGGTCTCTGCCCTTTAGAAGTGCTAGCTGTACAACACATGAGACTACAACTTCTCACCAGCCCTTAAATGACCTGATGGGTACAATAAGTATTGTTCCCTCCCCCCATGGCCCCAAACATCCCTGAGGTTATCTCCCACAATAAGAGTCTCCATTGCCCATCCATTTCTACGGCTCCTCAATCAGGATGCTAACAAGCCACCCACAGGTGATGCCTCAGGCTGTGGATGTCCTTTGTAGAACACAATAAGGATCTGACTTGGATATGCTGTCCCCCCTTTCAGCAACCAAAGCCTGGGCTGCATTTGCAAGAGCTCAGCCAACAGGGCAAGGGAAGTGATTAGTCCCTTCGATGTGGCACTTAGGAGGACGTATCTGAAGTACTTTGTTCAGCTTCAAGTCCAATGGGGGACACCAAGAAGGGTTGGGAAGTGGAAGTACGGGGAGTGGCTGAGTGAACTCATCTTGCTCAGCTGGAAAGAGGGAGGTAAGAGGAAGACCTAGTTGCAGCCTTCACTACACAACAGATATTCATAAAGAAGATGTAGTCCGACTCTTCTCAGAGGTGCACAGCAAAAGGACAAGTGGAGACAATCACAGGCCGCAGTAAGGGAAAATTTTCAACCTGAAGCTTGTCAGACCCTGGAAGAGGGGCCCTGAGGCTGTGAAATCTCCATTCTCAGCTAGACAAGGTCATGAGCAGCCTGATCTATCTTTGAGGTTAGCCATGCTTTGAGGAAGGGGTTGAACTAGAGATGCCAGCACTCTCTTCTAACCTAAATTATTCTGTGACTCTGATTTACCACCAGCTGGGCATATCCACTGCAATTCAGCTCTGTCCTGCTGTCCCAAAACAAGTCACTACACAGCATTATGTTCCTCCCATCCCTCCCACTTCATTTGGAGAAAAGGGGGTTGTACATATTGCAAGGGAATTGGGAAGAAGCCTCCTTAGGAAATCGGTGGGATAATACTAGAAGGTCCAGATGTCTGGAAGCCTTCACCAGCTTACAGCAAAAGGTCTTTGTTGGGAAGTAAACAGCAATGGGAGAAAACACTCCTGCTGCAACATGTTCAGAGGTAGTTCTGACTGCTCGAAGACTGGGGGCACCATCGAGCTGGATTGTCACTAGTCCTCAGCCATTTTGGCACAGCATTCACAGCAGCCAACCTGCATCCCCTGCACCACATCAGTAACTCCAGGATGACGCAGGACTCAGGACAGAGCCAGCAGAGCATCCCTTGGCAGCCATAAACAGAAAGGAAGCAGCAAACTGAAGGGATGACAAGTTACAGCTACTATCAGCATGATGTCTGCAACACCCAGATGCTCTCACTCAGGGACTACAGGATCTGAAGAGATGGGCCAAAGGGATTAGCTCACTGGTGAAATCTGTGGGTGATCAGGGTGGAGCTAGGTAAGGTGAAGGAGAGGTAAGGTGAAGAGAGCAATAGCAAAATCCTGCATGCAAGCCGGCAGGTTCTTGACAAGGGTCCAACACCAAGGGACGCACTGAGGACATGTCAAGGAGAACATGTCCGCAGTTTTATGATAGTATCAGACAAGAGCATTTCAATATCCCATGAGATCTGCAATAGTCTCTGGCTGAGTGAATGGTGGTCTAACATGTCACACACAGACATTTCTTCCTAGGCGAAGAAGCAATGGGGTCTTGGCTGAAGTCAGGCAGTGTGGAAAAGATCTGAGTGCTGATCCCTTGAATGAGTGAATGAACCTGGCTCATCAAGGGGAGGCACAAAATCGGTGAGAAATTAGACACTTGAGAAGAGCCTGTTAAGTGAAGTGAGACAAAAAGGAAAACAATGAATGTCAATGGAGGGGTCCACACACAGAGATGAATCCCCTAGATGTAGATGTCTATGGTGCAGACACCTCAGTTCATACCCACTCTATATACTCTCCTTGTACTCAGTACAGAGAGAGAAGCATTTTTAGGGAATGATTCACCTCACCCAAAGGATGTGTTTTAAACAGGTTAGACAAAATCATTCCCTGAAGGAATCTCATTCTCTCCGGTGATGATGGATTCCAAGTATCCAGCTTAGGTGGCAGTACCTACATGCTGAATGCTGGAATGGGATGTATCTCGTCTGTCTCTGATTGTCTATGATTTAGGGACTATACCTGAGCAAATCACCTTTAAGTCTCTATTTAGTCAATGGAGAATTAGATAACATGGTCAATAAGCCTGGCATAAAACACTTCTCATCTTCAAACAGACACCTACCTTTGGTAAATGTAAAGGTACCCTGAAGTCTACTCACTGCATTGATCAGCTCTTCACCAGCTACACAAGGATGTAGACCTCCTCGTTCATAGAAATGTAAAGTCAAGTAGAATGAACCTCACTCAAAAGACTGAGCTGTCCCACTTGCCCAAAAACTGGACTAGCTTCACTCCTGCTCCCCAAGCAGGGAAGTCCAGAGATGCACTACATAGCTGTCCGGCAGTGTGACTCCATCAAGATGCATGTAAGGGTTTCCATCACATGCAGACAGCCAGATGTGTATCTGAAATACAGGGTACATGAGAAAGGATCTAACTCCTGTTGGCCAGTGGTTGGCATCTGGGAAGGGACAGGCATTTCTCTCACTGGCAGTGAACAAGAATTCCTGGAAGAGAAGTTGGAGTTATTTAGCAGGGCATCAGTGTCCCACCCAAGACATCTGGTGAAGCTGCAGTGTCCTCTCAACTGAAAAGCAGTCTTCAGAGAGGTCTGAGGTTGTGTTTGAGGTGGTATAAGAGCCTCTTCATTCAAAAATATGGAGGAGGCAGGATGTCATCCATCACTCTGTGCACAGAGCAGTCATAAAGCATTTCACTTAGTGTCCAATCAGTTTAGCTCATTAGAAGTGGGTGGACCAAACCCAAGAATGGTAAAAGTAACCATTCCCACGTACAGCAGGACCTGGGTGTGTTGCAGGCTGTACAGATTTCTTCAGCGGGAATATCACATTGGAAACAAAAGTTACTTGAAACTGGTATTCAGGGGGGAAAAAAAAAAAAAAAAAAGAACTAGCAATTCCTGCAATTTCCCAGGAATTCTTTGGGCCATGGGGGTGAACGGCTGAGCCATGCAGAGAGCAGCTGTCCAAACACACATGGTGTGAGAGTTTAACTAAGCATGAACAAGAAATGAGGGCTATGGGGAGAAGCACAGAGAAAGCACATACCGCTGCCATCCATACGTCTCTGACTCCCTCCTCAGATCTCAGAGCATCAGCCATGGCTAGTGCAAAGGAAAAAGGAGAGGAAAGGTTGTCACTGCAGTGCAGCTGTGGAGAATCAAGATACAACACTGAAGAAGTCAAGCTCCTGCTACATGGAGTCCAGACAAGGTGTGCAGGGGAAATTGGTTGTTTACTGAACTGCAAAATTCACCACCTCGGCATGAGAAGTAAGAACTCTCCTGGGACCAATATTCCTTTTAGTCTGACAAATGCACTTGGAGCTTTCCAATGCCACCTGAATGCGTGTTTGACAAGTCCCAGGTAGATCACATCTCAGCTTTAGAGCTTTGTTTCTCACCACTATGGGAAAGGTAAAAGAAAGGTTTAAATAAATTGCAAGAAGGGGAATAAATTAAAACTATTTGAATGAAACCTCTGAAGAACTGATGTCAGATATGTGAGAAGACTGGCATGAAGCAAAGGATGGTGTCAGAGGATCTGCTCTAAACACTGGTGGACAAGAGAAGAAACAGATGGAGAGACTACGAAATTTTTTACACCCCCTCATCCCACACAAAAGCTCCATTTGGAGAAAGCAGCCAAGAATATTTGGGAAATCTGCTGCTTGCTGGTCAATTCTTTATCTTCACATTGACCCATATTCAAACAGTCAGTGATGCTCCATCTAAAGAGTAGGGAAAAATTGTACTAATATGAGGGCAGCCCGAAAGCATTACCTGCAGATTACAGAGGCAAGAGACATTGTTACTACACACAGATTTTAGATGCACTCGCTTTGCATGGGTTCTTGCGACACACTTAGGAGGGCTGGACTCACCAGCACTTACAATTCTCGTGTGTGATGGGTATAGTAAAGTTAATCCATGCCGAATATTGGGGTGGCTGATTTCAAAGCTCCCTTATGGGTTAATCTCTTATGCACATATCCAATTAGCTGACTGTCAGTCACTTTCTAGTAGCAATTTAAAGTTATGCACTTACACTGATTTTGCAATTGGGAAACTCAGAAAGCGTGTTACCTTCCTTCTCAGGCACCAAGGCATCTGAGATGGGAGAAGTGTTCTAGGATGCCTTCACAAAAAGAAAGAAGTAGATTCTTGCTGCATGTGTGAAGCTTTTCTACATTGCAACGTGACTGTAGCTAGAAATAGAGTTGCAAGATGCAGTGTGGTCACAAAGCATGAGGAAACTGAAGTCATCTGGCACTGGACTAGATGGTGGAGAGCTGCAGAAGTATATTACTTACAATGAGGTACACTACAAAGATCATCTAGCAGTTTATTAGCTAACTGACCACAGATGGCAGATGGCCAGACCCCACTGTGCTGGCTTTGCCCAAACTCAATTCTTCCCTGAAAAAAAAACCTGTGATCTAAACAGACCAGAAAGGAAAAGGTAGGGTCATTCCACAGAGCCAAGGAGATTAAGTCTTCTGCATTATTCTGCATCTGCTCTAGACCTCTGAAGACCATACCTAGTGTCTCAGCCATGAGACCATCCTTCCTCCCCCATGCAGGTAGCAAAGCACTTGGCTAACATTCCAGCCCTTGCCAACCTGTGCAAGTGAGAGAAGCAAGCTGTCACCCAGCCCCATCATCCTGATGGACAGGAGCTTATATCCCACGCTGGACCCAGGAACCACCAATTCCAGCAGCTTATTCCAAAACAAAGTGTGCATTGAGGGGTTAGGTTTCAGTTTTTCCGGCTGTGAGAAGAAGAGGCTGCCAAACAAAATAACACTGACAGCTGCTCCGGGAGTCATGCGCTGCTCGGTGACCACAGCCCCTTCGCAGGGTGGCTTCCAAACAGACATTGGCCAGCAGTGCCACCGAGCACCAGGGCAACCATTAGTGGCAACCAGGCCCACGTTTGGAGACAGACAGGATGCAGCCCACCAGCTGTGAAACACACCACGTCCCTCCAGCACTATCCTTCTCCCCTTCTGCCCTCTCCATGATGTTCTCCCAAGAGTTTGCACTTCAGCATTGCTTTTGGGGGGGCCTTTGTGTCACGGTGATTTTCACTAAACTAAAGGCTTATGGAAATGCAAACTGTTCAGAAGGCAGGGTGCAGAAAAGGGCTCTGCGATATTTGGATCGTAGACAGAAGCAGTCACCTTAAAGGGAGTTTGCCTGATGTCACACACAGACAAAGAGGAAACCCAATGCACTGTACAAATCCCTCTCTTATCCTCTTCTTCATGTACTGACCTACTGCACCAAGAGGTGTTAAAATACCCGCCATGCAATCCTCTCATACACCTTGTTTCTGTCTCAAAATGCGCTCTCAGACTGATTGCTAACGACGGACTCATTGAACAGAGATTGCCATGACAGGGGACAATTAAGAGGTGCCGTACTGGGGACTGCTTAGGAACCACACTGAGCCTTACCAGTTTTCAGGTCCATCAACAGTTTCAACCACAGTGGATTGATTCAAATCTACTAAAGCTCTGACAAATCCTGTACTCCAGCTGTCCAGCCCAGAGCCACATTATGTTCAGGAAGAGAAGAAATTCTTACTGCTTCCATTGGATCTGCTGAGCATCCATGCCTTTCATCTCCAGGAACTCAATCCAGTTGTCCGCACAGGCACAGGTGTCCCATGGATCTTGTGTGAAATCATCCAATCCCATGCAAACATCTTGCATCCTATTGGATACCTCAGATGTCAGTAGACACCATCTTTAGTCAGCTGGATGAAGCCCCTGAGAAACAGATAACTCCAGATGAGTTTATCAAAACTGACATTTGAAGACTACTTTGATTCTCCAGCTGGTTGAGGACGATAGTCACCCAATGCTTTAGCATTGTTCCATCTAGCATCACACCATCTTGCTTTCTTCTCATGCTTTCTGTCATGCAAGTTTCCAATCACTCCTCACTACACTTCTACGCATTGTTTTAACCTACAAAAGGTAATGATTTAGGCAATAGCTACAATGAGTTAGAGAGTCGATCTCCAGATCCTTTCTCCTCCATTAAGGCACTTAAATTAAAGGTCTTCAGCTTGGGACTGATTTGGTTTGGAAATGGGGAGTTATCACTGAAGGTCTTTGATTCAAGTTTTTCCCCTAATTCTCAATCCAAGACAGTTGGCGTTTCATGACTATTGGGGCTGTGACCTTTCAGAAGTTAGAAACTTCATGGTTGTAGTTATCAGGAGAGACCATGGTGATATCGGTTATGTTCCTTATACTCCAATTTCCAGAAACATCTCAGGTTAAACTACCCTACAGAGGCAGGTGTGATTGCAGCACAGACCCTTGTAGCCTACGACTCTGAATATAACTTTTTCCTTAAGTTTTTCTTGCAGCAACAGGTGACGTGAGGAAGGTCTTTCCAGTTTTGCATGGTGGGGAGAGTAGCCCATGGACTAATGATGCTGTCTGAGCCATCTTCACTTTCCTCCGAGATTTCTGACTTTCTTGCGTATGTGCTTTCCAGAATACACGACAATTCACCCTCCACAACAGCAAATTAAACAAGGCTAGGAAACCAGCAGGAGCCTCACTACCAGAGGCTCAGGCAAGAGGCTTTGTACAAGCAGTCGCAGCTCTGAGAAAGGACCCGACACTGTCCAGGTGGTCTTCTGAAAGGTCAACTTTTGCAACTGCACGTACAATTGCAGAATTTGGATGCCCAAACTTCCTGGGCAAAGGAAGTCCTTGGGTCATTCCTTATTCCACACATTTAGAGGAGCTAGAGAGGTCACCCTCTGCTTGGGTGAACCTTAACCCTTGGAGGCCTGGATAGGGCTAGCTTGCCTGGTTTCCTGGCCAGAAATGCACCCCTCTCCCACCACCTCCTCCTCATATGCCTTCTTGTTCTTTGCAAAGTGGAGAAGTGAACAGATGTTTGTCTGCTTTCCCACCTAGCTCCCCCACACCCCCCCGCTGGAGCGAGCTCACCTCCCCAGTGTGGGAAAGCCCCGGAGCAACCTCCTTTGCAACTCTGCAGACTCCGCGTCACCTCACCTGTCACACAAGCTGGTGACAAGGCAAGCAACAGCACGCAAGCCGCCAACCACCACCACGAGCCAACGGGGGAGAGGAAGAGGGGGTGGCGGGGGCAAGCAGATGTACCATGAGTTGCTCCCCGAAAGCATTTCTTTTGCATCGGGAGGTGTGAAATGAAGCCCGCACCTCCGTCTCCCAGTGTAGGTACCATAGCAGCTGCCAATGGCTACAGGCCTACCACATCAGCCTTGCTATTTCTGTGAGATGTCAAACATGCAGCGCTAAGCAGTCATCTCTCCTGCCATCTGCCAAGGTGAACATGGCATGTGGATGTTAGATCAAACAACTTGACAGACTCTCATCTCCCTCTTTTTCTTCTTTTTTTTTTTTTTTTAGAGAGAGAGGGGAGGGGAGGAAGGAAACAATACCGCATTAGTTCAGAGACTTCATCCGTCACTACTGCTCTATGGCTATCAGAGCAGGAAGTTAATTTAAAACTGGGTTATCGTCCATTCCCAACCAGGATGGAAATGGTACAGGGCAATGACTTCTGCCATCACAATACCAACAACTTTCTGTGAGATTAAAATGACCCTGTTGGACCTGGAAATACCACCAGTCCTAGAGGGCATCTGCTGCTGGCCAGCATTGAGTCCCTGTTGAAAAGATATGTCCATTCTTGCCTAGCAAGAGGACTTTCAAAAGACATGGACACCAAGAAAAGATTTAGGCCTGAGAGCTGCCCCCTACAGCAAGACAAGATGACAAAGCCAAAAGCTAATAGGTGTTCTACCTTGTTATGGGATAAGTTTCCCCGTTCCTGCCCTCTGGACCACATAATTCATGGAACTATGGTGCTGGACAAGCTCAGCAGCAATGAGTGAGTCACTCTTCTCTCATTAAAATGCAAAGTCTGGAGTTATGAGCAGGAAGGGCCTACATGGCCACACATCCTTCAATAAAACCTGTCAGGGGAAAGATGTCTTCTTGTCCTCTCCTTCACAGTCCCTCACTGAAGCCACGCTAGAGAGGGAAGAACCTGGGAGAAGCCTTTCTTTGCTTTTCTTGAAGGTTCCTTGCAAGGTTTGGGGCATCTCCAGACCTCCCATGACATTTATCTGGCAGATACTTCAGCAAAAAAGGCTATGGTTTGGGAAATCCCAATGGATGGTTTGCCATGAGAAGCCCACCAAGTTCCAGCTGCAGAAGCCTTCAGCTTCATCCCTATCTTGACTTCTAGGTCTTCAAGGGTTCCATATTGTTCTTGCCCAGTGAGACTCTGACATTTCCACATTGAAAAGGCCATTAAAGATTGGAGAATGGAAAGGAGGATCAGTAACAGCTACCAAAGGAACTAGTTGCATCTTCAACTCAAAAGAGGAGTCTCTGTCAATGGCTGGGAAGACAATCTATCACCTTCTTATTGACTCCTTACTATACTTCACAGAGTCCTGAAGGAGACAGAAAATTGTTTTCTAGAAGAGCTGCTCACATGGCTGAGTCTGAAGAAAGGAAATCCTCCAGACTGGCTTTATCTACTCATGGTGCTGCAACAGGCAAGTCCCTTCTCGGTAGTCCACGTGGGACTGTGTTTAGTTGCAGCCCTTGAAGTGTTACCTATCAATTCGCAGCTTCCCATCTCTTTTAACTTCTGTCTTCCTTCCCTCCTCCACTGTCTCCAAACGCATACTTTAAATTTCCTCATTCAACCTGCATATCTCTGAGATAAAATAAAGCCCTCCTCACTCTTCGCTGGAACTTCTCAATTTGGGTATGTCTGATCTTCAGTGTCCATCTCAATTAGATCTTACAATCTAATTTCCTGTTTTTCCCACACTTCATTATACATCTGTTATGCTCTACATACTGTCCTCTCCAAAGCTTGCCCAAAACCTACCTTTGAATCCTTCTGGTAAGCCATCTTGGTACCAGGACACCAAACCCAAAGTTAGTTCCAATAAGGAAGTGGAACAACTCTCAATCATCTGGGAAAAGCAGAGTGTCTTGTCATAGCCCTTGTACAGCATTTAATATGATACAGATATGATCAGAATAATAACAGTTCTAAATTCAATGTGTTTCATAAGTGCTAAGTTGAAATTGTTGGCTCAATCAGTAGGCAACATAACGGAAAATTAGCAAAGCCTGGGCCTAAAGAATGGCTAGATAGTCAGCCATGGCTAGATGGTTGGTGTCTATGCTCTGTTGGCCAACATGATGAAATCAGTGGTCAGCTGAATTTTTTTAAAATGCCCTAACTATGGAATTAGTACAGTTTCTACAGTCTCACTGCAAACCCTTCAACTCTAAATCTACTTTAGGTGCAATGATCAAATCACATAGTTAGTGCTAACTATGCTTCAAACTTGAACCAGAGACTAGCATGCTGGATTTCCTACCACCACTGATGCTCATCCTCTCCAGAGCAGCCTGGCCTGGACTTGAGCAATATTGAAAGACCCCAGGTTTCCACATCATTCAGCTCCGAGTTTATGGGTGGTATCTAGGCCTCTTGTTCACCCTGATGCTTTTATAAAAACTTTCCTGAATTGTGAAAAGCAGACACTGTCCTAGAAGGGAAGTACACTAGGGCAAATTCATAGGGAAACTTCTTCCTTTTCTGGCTTTGCCTTCTGTTGTGAAACCTGCTTCCAGCCCATATGACTCAAAATCCCAGTGGACAATATGGATTTTGGAGGACACAATGGCCAAAGTAGACATTGGCTAGAAAAGGTGCAACTTCCCATGGCAAACAATGAAACACAGCCATCCACACTGGAGATTTATTTGGTGCAGTAGCACAGAACAGCCCTTAAAGTTTCATTTCAAAAGAAAATGGCAAATGTAGCTCACCGGGGGGGAGGGGGGAATCAAATCAAAATCAATTAGGTGCATTTGGGATTTATTATTCACATCAGTTGTAAGATCACTCACTCCAATGCAGAATCCAAGTGAGAAAAGAAATAAAACTTGTCATGTCCAATCTGTGGGTAAGGATGAGGAGGAAATATAAAAATTTAAAACAGTCTCCAAAGGCTGAACACTTAAACAAGTAAATAAATAAATAACATTTTCCATATATTTTTATGAATATATGTACATATGTAGTTCCTATATATGTGTGTATGTTTACATAGAACAAAAGGGAGATTCACTTTCTTGATGGGGTAGTTAAGCATAAGAACCTATTTCTTAAAGCAGTGGAAGAACAGATCACCTATCTTCAAAACACACCTGAATGCTTTCTGAAAGGTGCATACTACTTCAAACTGTCTCTGGATGCTGAGTTGTCAACCAAGTGATCTCATCAGATCTCTTGATGGGTCCATTCTGCCCTGAATAGCTCTGGGCCAGGCGCTTCTCAGATGTCAGTCATGATCACGTAACTACATTACACGAGCTGATGATCCAGTCAGAGGATCGGGATCCCTTTATGAATGGGATAATTCAGTATGCCCAGCCAGGCACCGACTCATGGTTTCCTAATGTGCACCCAAAGCTTTGCAACCCCATCTGATGGTCAGGTTACCCCATATGTACCTGCCTCAGGGGTTATTGCACCTTCTGCTGTTACATGAGACCAGAAGCAAAAGAAAAGGCCAGTCAACCCCTGCTTGGAGAAGACAGGCAATACAAGTATTTCTAGGCTGTAGCAATTTAAAGAGAAGTTTCTAAGGGAGGGAAGAAAAGTGGTAAGGGTCAAAAGACAAATCGTTTTTGATAAAGGTGATGCTGAGTAGAAATCTCCCTAGCTGTTCAGTCACCACCGTGACCAACTAAGCATGGAGCTTCGGAGTGGAAACCTTAGCATGCCCTGCCTGGAGAACAGGGATCAACCGAAATGTCACTAGCCATGTGGTTTTTCAGGGATTTAGTTCAAAGTTAATCCTATGCAACTTTGAAAGACTTGCAATTCACTTACCTAGCATTGTGGGCATTTAACATCGAAGCATCAACTGCTCTCAGAAAATCCCGGAGCAGTTCCTAAGATGGGATTGCATTCCCATGTCAGGCAGTCTGACCAGCACATAAGCTGTGTGCATGGGGATGTGAGTCTGAATATCTCAGTCCCAAAACACAGGAATATGCTTCTTTGTATTCATATCTAGTAGCAGGACAGAGAGACTGAGTTTATTTTCTTCTGAGCCAGCTGATTTCACAAAAACAGTGCTGGTGCTGTCTACCTGGAGAAGAAGGTGAAGTGCGTGGATCTTGTGATACAGAGCACGAAGGGATCAAACCCATGGTGGGATCATTCAGGAGCTCTGACAGACTAGACAGTGCAGATGACTGAAGGAGGGAAGGCAGGTCTCTTGTGCCCAAGCATGCCACCCTGGGGATCTCAAATTCATCTCCTGGCTGTGCCCCTGCTTTAAATCACTTCATCTGTCTGTGCTTTATGGCATCCTAAATTGGGGAAAGTTGCTTGAAGAGAAGGTTGGGAACACTTGTGTGATTGTTTGTCAAACTGGGAGACGTGAAGAGACATCCTCTACACGGATAACTGCATGTTGAATCCAAAACCCTCTGTCCTCCAAGACAGCAGAGGAAATACAATTCCTGCCCTTCTAATCCCAAACCCTGACAATTAACACTGAGAAGATTATTGGTTAGAGAAAAGCGACAGAGGGTATTTGAAACTCTTCAGTTCTGTGATCCAGGCATTTCTCTTTGTCAGAAACTCCCTGCATCGACTTAAAGTTGCTTCCCACACCTCAGGTCTTCCTTTGAATGCTAAAGAGACTGCCTTATAGGATACTTTTATCAGCTGCCATCAAAAAGTGCAGATATCATTGTCAGGTCCAAGCGGTTTTGTAGTAGGAAGGGAGTAGTTTCATGGCACAGAGCAAGTCTGCTTTTGGAGGCCACATGGTGATACCCCCGCTGACTCGTACCACTAATCACTGGATCATGGATGCATGGAAGATGTTTTGACCCTCTCTTCACAGAGAAGTGATGGCAGAAGTAGCTCTTGGGCAAAGACAGCAGATCAGTTGGAGTCACACCACAGCTTCCCCGTTGGTTGCCCACAGTCCATAACTCTATGATCCATAACTCAGAATTGATGAACACTACATAAACTGCCTCACTCTTACAGAAAATATGTCTCCACAAGGAGGAACACAGCGCATTTGACCCAAGCAACCGCAGTCAAGAAGAATGCCAAAATATAGGTCTACCATAAGACCTTTGATGAAGCATATTTCCCCTGGCAGTCGTGATAAAAACAGTCATTCCTCATGCCTCACCCCAGGTATAATCTTGAGCAATGTCACACATAAATTTCCCCTGGATTCTGTGTCAGTGCCAAGTTTTCCGCTCCCCAACCTAATCTTTTGCCTGGCCGCAGGGAATTCATGCCCCAGCACAGAGACACTCTCTGGAAGTGGCTCCATCCTGGCAGTAGCTGAAACAAGGCTTCCTTCTCTCCAAGCATGTCTGTCTGTACATGCAGCTGGCAAAATCTACCTGCTTGGCTCCCCTCTGAAAAGACCATCAGGATAAGGATCTGTGCACAGTCCCGTTCCCTACAAAAAGCACAACTCTGATGAAACCCAGCAGCAACCTAAGCAATGCTGAGGCCAAAGCATCAGAAGAGCACTGAGTCCACATGAATGACCATGTACAGAGGCACTCAGACAGTAGATAGAGATCTCCTGCTGTGAAGCACATGACAACTACACCGTATGCATAATTCAAATCCCCCAGGAGTCAGGAGCCCCCAAATACAGGAGGCAGATGCACAGAGAAGTAGAGAGGATGGACTGGATGGGAGTTGCAGCTCCAGAGAGGTGCTTGTGATTCCCTGACTCATTGTGGTTGCATCTGGGTTACCAAGTCCCAGGCAAACATCAGACATCTGTGAATATCTGGGACTGATTCTGAATGCTCAGGGCTCACCTCTCTGTTCTCCAAGGCAATGAGATGAGAAGGTCAAGAATGCCAATAAAGCAGGAACCGCGGGGTGCCCCTAAGCCACTGTGGCACCACAGAATCATAGAATTATGGAATAGTTTGGGTCAGAAGGGACCTTTAAAGGTCATCTATTCCAACCCCCCTGCAACAAGCAGGAACATGAACTAGACTAGGTTGCTGAGAGCCCAGTCCAACCTGACCTTGAATATTTCCAGGGATGGAGCTTCTACCATCCTTCAATCTTTCATTTTACAAGTTCTTGTAAAAGAATTCCCAGAGCTGGTGACCCCACAGGAGAGAAATGTGAAGCATCTTCAGAGACAGAGCTGGAGACCACAGAAATTCTCCCATGGGATGCCAAGGGACAGACAGCTTATCCACATAGACATCCTCCAAGACCTGACATTCTCATGATGATTTGTTCCATCCAGAGTTAGGGAAAGGTCTGGGAGTTTTCCACCCTGTCAAACCCTGAGGGGCTGGGATATCTGTTCTCACTACCATCACTGGAAGGAAAGCAGGGCAGCTCCCAACACCAGGAATAGCAGCCATTCTTTGCCTTCCAGGGATGCCACATCTAGTAAGTGATGGAAATCCAAGGCCACCATCAAGATGAGTGAGTAGCTCTCTGGAAATGCAACTTGTTTGGAAGCTCCAGCCCTTATCGTTAGCCAGAAGATGAAGAAAACTAACCCAAGGCTACCAGAGACCTAACTGGGGACCTTGGTGTAGGATCTGCACCTCTGAGCCCATCCACTCCCCTGGATTCATTCCAGCCACTGCTGCCATCCTTCTCTGAAAAGCAAAGAGCCTCAGCAGCTGAATCCATGACTGATGGAGAGCAGCAGCCTGACTGTCCTGGCCCTCCCATCCCCAACTGTAAATCAGGGACCTGTCAAAGGAGTCGGCCCTTTGGAGAAAGAGGGGCAGATAAATCAATCCCGCCAATCGACAGGCTTGCACTGAAATGCATTGTTGGTTTATCAGTCAATAGTTATCGACCAGGATCATGTTCCCAGGGTGATATTCTGCTCTCAGAAGGGAGCCCACACCCCGGTGGAAATGTAGGCTGTAAAAGTGCTCAGCAGCACTGAAAGGAAAGTTGGGAAGAGAGGTTAGAGAGAGGTGCAAGCTGGAAAGATGGGGAGCAGATTGGCACCTGGTATGGATGTAGGTGAGTGCTATGGACAAGGAGTGATGGTGAAGGGGGAGGAGAGGAGACAGAACATCACTGTTTGCACTTGTGACAGACATAAAGACGAGGAGAAGAGTCCACACATGCTTCACACACTCCTCCAAAGGCAATGAGGAATCGAGGAGTCCCAGTTCTCCTAGTTTCCTCCAGCCAGGTTGAAGGTCAGGCACCAAAAGTGAGGGTTTAAGGGTTTATCTCTGCACTAGGGCTTCCTCTGAGACCAGGTGATGCAAAAGACCCCATGGCCATACTACTAAATTCTCCATGTAGGGTGGCAAACTACCTAGTCCCTGGCAAACACACCCAGAAAAGGTCGGGGCAGTGCTAACTGGCTGAGTTTCCATGCATGTTAGGAACCTTTGCAAAACCAAACAGCATGTGAGATGCAGCTTTCCAAGTTGCCTGGGCAGCCTCAGCCCCTGCTTTTGCTTGTGTGCGGTTTCGCTGGGTCAAGACCAGACCGTGGACTGTTTTTTCATGAGACTGCTCCTTCCCTGAATGCAAAGCCTGGACTTCGCCGTCCTGAGAATAAAATACTCACAGGTCTGTTTTCTCGCATCTATTATTTATGGTGCATTGTATGACCCCTGATCTGAATACAGAATTATTAATTTCCCAGTGAGCTTCCCGACGCTCCTCTTTGCTCCAACATCTCTGCAAACACACAGACATGTTTCCTCTTCCCAACTTCCCCACTGGATAAATAGGTTTTTCCAGGGGAGGTTCAGCCAGGAGCTCCTCACTCACTGTCTTTTCCATCGCAAAAAAGCAGTTCAAGGCTTCCCTGCAATGCAGATCATTGCATTTTGCTGCCTGGTGCTGAACAGCCAAGACCAGGCTGGGCAGTTCCTGCTGGGAGAAAGGGAGAGGGAAGGAAAAAAGTATTGAAGGCAGAAAGGAGAGCCGTGGAAAGCAGGTACTGACGCTGGGGGAATGAGAGAGGTGGCTTTTCAAGAAAGAGCTGAGACCTTAGAGCAGCAGCAGCTCATGCCCAACTTACCCCTTCTGCAGGTGCAAGAACCACCCTGGCTCTGCAGGGATCTGGTACAGCCAAAGCAAACATATCTGCACCAGTTTTTCTTCCTCCCCTTCGTCCAGCAAGACCTTTTGGAAATCCTTCCCTAAGCAGCCCTGGGGGGACACCCCCCTGCCTCCCGGTTACAGGAACATGCATTACCTCCTAGGGACCCCTCAGCTCTCATGTTGCTCCCACCCAATTACTGTTTCAATCAGTCCCTAAATTGGCTCTTTGGGAACCCAGGCTGCTCACGGTTGGTCACTGCCCTGTCTCTTTTTAATTGGAGACTTAATCTCTTGCCGACTATGATAATGCGATTGGTATCACCAGGCAGTTTGCGAACGGTTAACTACCCGTGCCGTCCGCAGCCCATTAGACACACAAAATCTGCCAACTGCTCAGATTAGTTGGAAAAGAGTTTAGCACAGGGGGGAACAGAGAGACTGCAAGTGTGGGGGCTGTAAGCAATGATGGGGCAGGGGGACAAGACTCCTGGGTCTTCTCCTTACCACGTCGCTTAGTAGAGGGTCCTGGGGGGGAGGAAAAACCTGGGGGTTCCCTTTGCAGATCTGTAGGAAAGCAGAAAATATATAAACTGCTCATCTGAAGCAGGGTTGAGTAGCTCAGCACTCCTGGGTCCTACTCTCTGTTCTTGGGGGATTTGGGATTTAGTAATTATCTCTAGGAGTCAGTGTCCAGGCTCCAGGCAGGCGTGAGAGGTACGGACCGGAGGGTGGGATGTGGAAGCAGCACCCCAGATTTCCACCACAAATCCATCAGCAATGCTCTGCCAATGTCTTTCTTCACATAACCTGTCAAGTGGCCTCATCCTGCCCCTTTCGCTGGTGGTCACAGTATCCCAGCAGCTAAGCAGAAAGAAAGTACTTCCAGGTTCACCATTTTTAGAAGCAGGGCAGGGCATCTCTGTTAATTCCACTTTGCCATGTTGTACAGGAGGACTTGAGATCCTGAGAGACAACGACTGCAAAACAAAGCAGATATTTGAAGAAAAAAATAAATTGCAAGAGCTTTGAGTTTCAGAAATGACAAAATTCAGGCAGTTCAGAAATTTTCAAGTGCATTCATGTGACTATCCTTTTTAACAGAAAAAACTCCAGGGTGGTTTGCTATGCTTTGTAAAATCCAAGGAGCAGGGGTGGAGCTGAAGTGGCTGGGTTTTCTCCTCAAGCTTTTCCAGCATGTAGATACGAGGGTGCTCATGCAAAGGAGCTCTGGTTCACTCTATCTCAGGCAGATTGGGAGGTAAGAATTCCTAAATGGTCTTCAAATCTGTATGAAGAATGGGGTTTGTTCCCCTAATGTCACAAATCTCAACGCAGCCCTCCTTAAAGCCCTCACAAATGAACAGCTACACATGCAAGCACTTCAGGAAGCCTAGCCCTGATCCTGGCAGCAAATCTGACAGCCCATAGTTTTAATGAGGGAATAATCCAGATGAAAGAATCGCTCCTCACATGCAAAACATTGCAAGGGAAAAAAAAAAAAAACCAACATGTGCTGGCTGTACACATCTACAATGAACGTCCTATTTTCCCAGGCTCAAAGCTTATTGATTTAAGTCTTCCCCTGTAAGGCTCATCCCATGCCATGTTTTGATGTCCCAGAACAACAGCTTCCAACATCCACTATTACTCTACAGCTTCTCGGAGGAAAAATTCACAATTTTTTACATTAATTTGGGAAGTAGGTGGAAACATATTTGGAGGTTTTTGTCATTGTATTGAAAATACCATTTTTCTTTTGACTGCTATTTCTATTGGGATAAGAGCAGGGTTGGAAATTTTAGCTCAGAAGGTGAAAGATATTAGACAGTTATGAACAGGTTAAGAAGAGTTTTTGGCTTTTTTTTTCTTTAATGAAAGCATTTTTCACCAGAAAATTGCAGTTAGTGAAGGCAAAGATTAGTTCTGAGCATGCCTGGTGCTTAGAGCCTACCCTCCTTCTCCTGGAGACCTTTGCTGAAGCCCTTGATCTGAACTGAGGTGAGCAAGGACTTAATGCTTGCAGGATCAGCATCATGACTAAGTGGTCCATAAGCAAAGAATGGGGAGCAACCAAACTGGTACAGTGTTGTGGTGTGCAATCCTTTAGTCACTGCAAAATAAATGTACACACAAGCCAGAGTTGTTTAACTCACCATGGATTATCCTGCTCCTTCTCCCTTTCCCTCCTACATGAGTGTACATGCATGTGTGTGAGCTTGGGTCTTAGACTTGTTTCACGTAATTTATGTCCCCATTGTGGAGTGCACAAATGACAAGGCAAGCAAATCCCATAGCAGCCTCTTAAACAACTCAATAGAAGAGACAACATTTTCGTTTTATTGTTGTTCATAAAATTTTATGGATTGGAACTTGCTATTTTTGTTCCACAGAATGAAAGGAAGTGGTCTTTTATTATTATTATTATTATTTTTGCAAATCTGCAGTCACTAATGGAACAGCTCATAAGTGCACGAGCCTGATTCTCTTCCTCTGCAGGGAGCTGGGAACCAGGGCAGGAGAGGTCAGAAGGGAAAGAAAGAGAAGACATCGTCCTCCTTTGAACATGCAAGTTACTCTGTTATGCCAAGCTCCCAAAGATGTAGGACCAAATATAACTTTGTGGGTCAGCATGTGTGTGCATGCAGTTGTCCCTTAGACCCAAGGGAGCAGATATAGTTATACAGTGCATAAAGACTGTCTTGAGAGGTTGAAGCAGCTCCCGAATCCACCATGCTATTTCCCACAAGATGCCCAATCCACCCAGACCTGCCAGATCACACACAGCAGGCAGGGCACTCTCTGCCTGCACCAAAGGCCAAGAACTGGGCATCCCCTTCTCAGGGTTTGGTCTCTGCAGCCACCTGGAGATATGTGCCCCGGACTGGAAAAGAGAGAGGCCACAGCTTCTGATGGTGCCCAGGGAAAGGTGCCATAACCAGGGCTGACTTCCATCACCAGCCAAGGCTGGACTGCACAGCAGAAATTGGGGCAGGCTGTGGCCCCACTGCCTTGCTCCCCCAGTGGGCACAGTGTCACTGTCCTCAAGACAGAAAACCTAAGTTGAAATGAAAGAGGGTTCAGCTTGATATAAGGAGTGATTTCATGAGCAGGGCGGTCATGAGTTGGTACAGGTTGCCCAGAGAGGTTGTGTTGAAACTCGTTGGAGCAAGAGGTTGGAGTAGAAGACCTCTTTGCTCTTTGCAACCTCAGATTGCTCTCTTCCAACCTGAATTACCATTTGATCCTAGGATTCAGGAGAGGATAGCTGGGCTGAGCACATGGTTTGTGACTCAGAATGACCTGCCTGGGGCTATGGTGTCTACCTGTCCACAGCACATGTCACTGCTGGAATTGGGAGGACCAGTAGAAATACACTTGGAAGATGCATAATCCCCAGGCAGGGATCACAATCCCCAGCTGAACTGGATGCAACATCCCAGTTCATATCCATGGTTATGGTGGCATATCCATCTACCTCCATGCCTGCTTTAGAGGGGCTGAACAAGGGAATGAAGGTCACTCTGTCTCGTCATCACTGTGAGCTCTGCTAGCCCATTCTTTGTGCTCCCTAGATCTTAAATCACCTGAAGGAGCAACCCTGTTGTCCCAGGAGATGCTGCAGGAGCCAGGGGAGAAGTTCACCTCTGGGCATTATGAAAGGTGACACCAAAGGCAGCAGAAAAAGGAGTGTGATCTTGAATATCCCAGGCAAGCATAACCTTCAACCTCTACACACTTAAAAAACAGACATCTCTCATCACCCAACTTCCACCAGAGAGAGCTGCCATACAAGAGAGCTCGAGCAATGGAATGAAATTAAACCCAAATTGACTATGTGGCAACACAGGCTATAAATTGTGGTTATTGTGACCAGTGCCTGGGCATTATCCGACTGCCTATTCATCTTCTCCTTTGATTAAAACATCCCACGCTAATTCCATTTCCAAAGCCCAAGTTTATTTACGCATAATCAAATTAATTACATTCCCTCACTCCTTAATCCATTCACATCTCCTGGATGAAAATTCAGCCCCAAGATTTGACACCAAGATGTTTCTGGCAGGAACACAGGATCTCAGGAAAAGTCCTAGGGAGTGGGGAAAATGGAATAAATCACACCCTTCCCTTCATCCTGACTCCCCAGACCTTGGGGGTAACTTTTCACAGCTGGCTTAGATGAGTGTTGCCCGCTCACACTAGTACCATCTACACAGACTTCTCACCACTGTTTGAGAGTGCTTTAGTCCCTGCACTGCTAACATGACTGAAGGCATAAGTGTTAATTTGAATATCATCCCAGCTCCAGATTGGGATGGTTGGTTCTCATGTCTTCCCATGGTCCCAGAAACTCTTGACAAGGTTGGCCCAGCAGTAGAGAATACTTCACCAAGCTTGTTCTCCAGGGAGGGCATTTTTAAGTCACTGCTCATGGTCATTTCTTCTCTTGTATCACAGTTAAGAAAACTCAGTCGCTCCTTCTGATTATGTTTTCGGACTCCTAGGGCGATTAACATAAAGCCATTTGCAAGGATGTTTTCAGTGCCTGGCTGTGGACACAGGGATATTTCTTTTCTCTTGGAAAACAAGCTAAGGGACAACCCTGGAGGACATGTGAGTGCCACCAGAGTGCAAAACTTTCTCCATCCTCCCTCCATCCCTTTATCCTCCCTCTTGGGCTACCAGAAGGGAACCACTTTCTCCTGGGAAGAGGTGAATGTGACTGCACTGTTTTGCCACATTTACCTGCAAGGTCTCACCATGCCACCACCTCCACCTGCTGCATGGTCCATACAAGGTCCCTATGCCTGCCCCCATGGACATCCCCCTCCAAGCATACAAGCGTGCACAGCAGCAAGATGTTTCCTGCTGCAATACATGACTGGGTTCTCTGCTAATCCTCCCACCCTCCTCAATACCTGTGCTTGTCCGGGTGCCTGAGAGGATTTGGAAAGGCAGGGGAAATATAATTAGACGTGATGTTGCCCTCGGAGTCAGAGATGGGGCCGGCTCGTTGAAGGGCAGCGGTCAGCAGAAGGAGCGGAGTCAATTTAGCACGGCTTACAGTGCCGTTCCGGCTGATTAGGGATTTGATGAGGGAAGGGGTTTGATTTTGGTAGCCGGAGTGACAGAAGCCTTACGGTCAGTTGAGATCTTGTTTAAGGAGGGGAAGCGGATCTGGACTGGGGATGACAGATAGGGAGATGGGGACAAGCGGGACAAATTGGCATGGTTCCCCATCTTTCTTGTCGTCTCTGCAGCTCCCTGACCTAATCCAGCCTGGGCTGTCCACCAGCAGGGAAAGGCAGCCAGGAGGGCTATGAGAAGCTCAAGGGAGGGAGAGAGGGTGAAAGCAGCAGCGATAAAGAACAAGAGGAGACAAGAAAGGCAGGCAGACAGTGGGTCTAAGTGGCATCTTCCCTAGGAGCATGTCGCAGCCTCAGTCACGCGGGCACCTTCTGGGCCCTCTGCCCATCATCTCTTCCTTCATCCTTCAGCCTTCCACGCACCAAGAGCAGGGGGGAGAGCAGAGGTGGAAAAGGAGACCCAAGCTCACATGAGGCTTGTCCAACCTTCCCCTTCCTGGCTGCCAGTTTGGGGACTCGCCTCCTGGGAACAGAGGGGCTGTTGCACACACATGATTCTCCCATCTTCTCTGGGGCCAAAGCACAAGGGCACGTAGGGCCATGTCAACCCTGTGAACTTCCATTTGGTCCTTCCTGTGGTTTGCAAGCAGATCCATCCCTGTTATGCCAGCAGTTCCCTAATTATAGCCTTTTTGGGTGCATGCAATTGTTGATGTAGTCATGTCCACATTAGTCCCACGATCAGTTAGATTCTCCACTTGGAGGAATTATTGAGAAGCCCTGATGCATAGTGAAGCAACAACCACAAGGAGGTGAGTGTTAACATAAATTACCATGATAATGAGCCAATCTCCAAGGGAGATGGCCTAGCAAGGTTTCTCAGATGAATATCAAAGCCATTGCAGCAAAGGACAGTAGGATTTCTCTTACCCCTGCCCCCATCTCAAATCCAGGCCAGGAAGGTATTTCAAGGAAGCATCAATGTGCATGTCCTGTTCTTACACAGGTCGCTTGCATCTGTTATTGGCTGCTCCTGGAGATGGGCAGAAGGACCGGACGTGCCCCATGGTTAGACGTGGCACTGGGAGGGCTCTAGGCCAAATTTTCACCTTGCGGTGTTGAGCTTTCTCACTAGCAGTGATTCTACCCTAAAATATCTCACCCTCCGTTCCTCTCTACAGTCTGACCCAGAGCCAGGGAAGGGACAGTTAATCTGCCACCATGTCTTCACTTCAGTGGTGGGGGATGATGGAGAGGCACCTAGAAGTTTATGTGGGCCACGTGGCTTTGTTTGGGGAGTCACGATGCAAGTCACACCTTTCCTGCAGGTAATGAAGCAAGACTGTTAATTGCAGTCACTGTAAATAGGGAGAGATTCTTACCCTCCCTTGATTGCACAGGTAAGAGACAAGTTCAGACACCAGGGAAACTCTGCTATGAAGAACTCTGGCCAGAGCGAGCTGCTGAAAATAGCCCCAATTCCATTTTGCATTGTCACACAGAGATTAAGTGACTTTCACAGCAGCCCAGCTAGGGCTGGGTGTCAAACCCAATCTCCTAAGCCCCACGCAGATATCCTAAACATGGGACAAGCCCTCCTCCATTAGCAGGTCTCCCAGCAGCTTCTGGGAAGTGAAACTGTTAGGAGAAAACCCAAACAATGTGATCAGCTTCGCAACTCCTCCTGCCTTGCCTGTCCTGAATGTAATTTCAGTATTACTAAATGTCATGGGATTTCATCACACCTGGACAGGGAGCTTTGACCCATAACAACCTGTAAATCACTCACATGAGGAAGAGGATGCTCAGGGATGGAGCATCACCATCACCAAGGAAAACATACAGCCTCCAGTGCCCCAAAAAGTAAAATCCTTGCAGTGACTGGTGCCGTAATCCTCACTCCCCAGCACCCAACGGTGCTCAAATGAGGCTAGAAAAGGTTCAGCGTGGAAGTCAGCAGGAGTTCGGTACCGGCATGGCTGAGCCTTTAAGAAAGAAAGAAACTGCAATCTCCAGCCAGAAACCAAAGTAGGGAAATAGTCTGTGTTAATAAACAAAATGAAAGGGAAAGTTAAACCCACCCTTCTCCCTGTTGTACTTGTGATGTGTTTGGCTTTCAATTCTCTTTGACAATCCATAAGAAATTAACACCGCGAGATATACAATTATTGTCAGATGTAAGCAGGGCAATCAAAGCATTTCAAATCAATGTTTTGTCAACAAAAATAAATGAATGTATTTGCCATGAAAATTCCCACAAAATATTGGCCCTTTTTCCCCTGCAAAGCTAGGAATCTCATTTTATATCAGCTCTGAAGTTCCTTTTCATCTGTCATCATATCTTGAAACGATAAGAATTACTCTCAGTAGGGAGTTATTTCTTTGCTTCCCTTTCAGCTCAAAATAGAAAACACTTTTTTTTTNTTGAAATAAGCTTAATATCATCAGTGAAAATTCATCATCAGAACAGAAAGATCAAATCTTTCCACAACTCATATTAAATCAGGGAGCTCTCACCTGGTAACTGGTGCCTACCAGCTTCCAAATGCAGCTTCAATATAATTAAATAATAATAATCCAGAAGATACAAAGCCAGGGATCCTGGAACAGTACTTAAAACTGTGCCACCTCCATTTCAGATGACTGAATGCAGATGCGGGTGATTTATTTGATTAATTAGCTAGGTAGGTTTCTAGCAACCCTCCACTGCATTTTCTAGAGGCTCCATCCAAAGCCCACTTAAGCCAGTGTAATAAAATCTTTTGCCTACAAAGGGCCTTCAGATAAATCCATGGGCATGTGCCAAGGGTTAATTTCTGTTTCAGCTCATGCTGGGTCTACTCCACTGCAGTCCCTGGTGATTTCACTGGAGTTATTCCAGATTATCCAAAATGAAGGCTAACATGAGCCAGCCCCAGCAACATGCACCTGCCTGTGCAGAAAAGATATTTTCAAAGACATCCTCCCTCAGAGACAATCTCTTTCCTGGAGTAATTTTCCCTGCTCCCCACTCTTCCCAGGGTGGTAGAGTCATGGAAATGAGGTTTTGGGGGCAAATAATGGGGAGGGAGGTGACCTCTAAGCACCACAGATCCCCTCAAGATATTAGACTATTTGCATCAACTGGCGCAGAGTGGTTTGGCTGGCACAAAATGCCATCTCCCCATCGCGGGTGGGCTGGCATCCCTCCAGAGCCGTGATCTCATTCCTCCCACCTTCCCAGAAGTGCCCCATCTGATGCCCCATGACTGTTTGCTGCTTCCACCCCTTCCCCTGCCAGGGTCCATGCAGGCAGACACCTCCCTCCCTGCGAGCCAGCACCCTTCCCTGAAATTAAAGGCTTAAGGGTGTTGGTGGTTGCAACCAAACATCCCCTTGTGCTGGGGTGGCATGTGTGGGGCACTCATCCTCGATGCATCCCCATCCCTGTCTCCCCACCCCATCACCCTGCAAGGTCCCCAAGCCCTCCTGGGTGCCATGGAGGGACCAGGTACAGCCAGAGAAGGAGGATAGCAATGTTGGTCCCTTCTGAGTATGGGTTCTTCAGGTCAGGGCAGGTCCTGGGGTCTGTCCCCAGGTGCTGCTAGGGTCAGGGATGGCCACCACAGCTGGATGCAGACGGTTGCGATGCCAGCACACACGCAGCTGTCCTCCCGCTCAGCCAGCTCACCATCGATTCAGGTTTCCACTCACAGCATGCGGTGGTTTGGGGAGGGAGGAGGGGGTCTTTATCTTATTTATATTTATTGGCAGGGAAGGAGGAGAAACCCCCTCAGCCCTCCTGTGCTATGCAACAGGGACGGGAGCAGTGCTCCCTCGTCTCTGAGCCCAGGAAGGTAATTGCCTCTCTCGCTCCAATCCCTGAGAAACCTTTAATATATGTCTCCGTCAACTTTGAGGCCTTGTCCAATCTTGACAAATTGTAGTGGAACAAATCCTGTTTGGTTGTAATACAGCGATTTGAGGGAAGATGGATTCGAGAGAGATGGCAGGTCCCACGCAGCTGTTTAATGTGTTTTGGCTGGGGGTGCTCGGCGGCGGCAGCAGTAGCAGAGAGGAAGCACGATGCTCAAGAAATGTCCCCCTGCATGGGGAGGGACAGGTCGGGGCCCCAGTCTGGATCTTGGCAGAGATGGAGGAGGATTCCTCAGGGACATTCCTCCCCACCAGCCGGAGCACGCAGGGAACGCCAGCTGCCTTCCCAAAAAGATGACTTTGCAAGCGAGGCGGGTAGCTCTCCCCGTCTCACCAGAGAGGAACGTGGTGGTGGGTGTCCTTTCCTCAATACATCTCCTGAGGACTTCATACCACCCTCCCTCCACCCCAGGATGCCCTGGCCATCCCGGGATTTATTTTTAAATGCAACCATCCAGAGGAGATGCCCGGGGTCGGGAGAGGCGTTTCCATCAGCTGTTGATTGTCTGTTTGTCCTGCAGAAAAAGCATCCATCTGACGGCAAAGTTATTCCCCAAACGGACCAGAGCCTTGGTACCAGGACCTAGTCTCACCAGCTGGCATGGGAACAAAAGGAGGTCAGAAATCCCCTGCTAGATTCAGTCTTATTTCAAAAAGGTCACAAATTTAGGGAGGAGAAGAAAGAAATTGTGCATTACCATATATGCAATCACATGCATATAAAGCTGGAATTTTATTTTTGACAATTAAAACGGCTATAGGATTGCAGTAAGAGGATATTTTAGTTTTAAGACAGTAACAAAATTGCACTTCTAACAGTCTTCTGCATACAGGTATAACCTATTTGTCAGTAGATGAATGTTAGTTCCCATTGCAGAGCAAATAAAAGAAAATCCAAAAATGTACCACATCAGGAAATTGACAGGGAATAAGCTGTTTTACTAAATCTATGACTGAAAATATACCGAGTGATACTGCCAGTATTAGGCTGGGTCACAGTTTCAAATTTCCTATCCTGCTTCATCCCAAATCAAGATATATATATTTATTTAGATATATAAAAAACAGGCATAGATACATATATATATATAAGAATTTTTATGAAAGGAGCAGTCCTAAAAATATTTCTTAAGCCATGCATGCTTTCATTTTTCTGCATATCGAAATGTAGTGTAAATCATAAAATCAAAACAAACCTTTCTGGCTTGATTGAAATGCTGCCGTAATGCCATGCAAATTCAGGGATGAAATCTACGTGTCCTTGCAAAAGCTGCTTTTTCCCAATTTCTATTGAGTTGGCCTTTTCCAACTGAAATCTCCCATCTGAACATGTTCAACAAGCTCTGTTCACTTAATGCAAATTAAATTAAAAGTTGTTATTTCTTTTAGCTGATTAAGGTTTTTTTACAAGGTAAAACTAGAACAGGACACATGTTCAAATGGTTTTCAGGCAGAGCCTTTTACCCCACAAACCTGTCTCAGCCTTATTTGGTCAAGTTTTGCCATCATTAGGCATAAACAGCAAATATTAATGTCTCTGAGACCAGAATTTACATCCTCACTTTGCCTAACCCGTTAACAAGAAGGTACATTAACAGGAAAATCTCGTAACTACTAGTTTACACAATTAATTCTTCCTCAATTTTTTGTCTGCCACTTGTACCAATAAAGATGAAGGTTTACTTAAGTAATTCTGATCTCCTGCAAATCTTCATTCATTAATTACTGAAGAGAATTTTCTGTTGCAATGAAATTGTTAAGAACATTTTTTACTGATTCTGATTTGGCAGCACGGTTGGACAAGTAGATTGCCAGAATACGCAAACCTGATCCTATGTTTCCTCCCCAAAAGTGTTCATTGTGGATATTTGAGGAAAGAATATATGAAACAGGGCAAGTGCAGAGCAATCCTTCTCCGAACAGATCATCCCCAGTTCCATTCGATGAGTGGGTTACAGATGACCAGAGTTACAGATTGCTTTGACCTCTCAGTTTTCGGGGACATCAAGCCAAATTTCTACTGTACTACTGAAGAATGAGAATTTTGAGTATTAGGAATTTGATAATTATTGTTTTCCAAGGAACATTTTGCAAATTAGGGATAATCATAGCTTGAAAAGCTCAGTTTTGCACAGGCATCTCTACCTGGAGAGTCTCAAAAGAGAAACAGCTAAAAACGAGTCGTGCACTCAGGCACAGAAAGTTTGCAGGGTTTTTCTCACTGCCTGCTCTCCCCATGGAGGAGGCAAACTCTGCTGCAGAAGCCACCTTGTCCTTTAGGGATTTGGAGACCCTGGCACAGGAGGACCTGTTTGCCAGGGCTCCAAAATGCAACTAATCGTCGGGTTGTTTCACAGATGTAAGGAAGAGCAGAATTTAGAACCTGACTGCAGAGCAGTTTTACTTATTAGCTTGTGGTCAAATTCAGTGCAATTATGTGGTGAGATATTGGAATGTGGGCTGAGCTTTACCCACAGCAGCGCTATTTGTTCGTAACCGAAAGCAATTGGAAGGAAAACAAGCTATCTGGCCACAGACCATTGAAAGCAATAGGCAGTTGCAAGGTCAAAAGCTTTGGCTGCCTGCAG
The DNA here is from genome assembly GCA_013400195.1 of Aramus guarauna. Taxonomy (NCBI): domain Eukaryota; kingdom Metazoa; phylum Chordata; class Aves; order Gruiformes; family Aramidae; genus Aramus; species Aramus guarauna. The sequence goes on from VXBL01005558.1 coordinate 1,865,362, forward strand.
TGGATTTAGGAGGGAGGGGAATCTGCTATAACATTTATGAAACTCAGGCACTAAAATAAATACTGGAGGGCAGAGTTGGTGGGTGCTGCCCACAAAATTAAGGAGCTGTTTATAGCTAGTGGGAGGGATGCATCTTTCTTGGCAACACACTTAATTCTGGCCAAAACAGGGAGAGTATCATCACCTTGTGTAGAAATACGATATAAAACATTTTTCTGATTGTGCATGTTCAGTGTTTGTAAGCATACAAGGGATGGGAGAAGGGATCGGGGATAAGGGACTTTTTACTCTGTGTTCGTCAAGCTCTTGAGGCCAGAAATTTTGGGAAACATCTGAGCAGTCCTCCCAGGGGAATGCCAAAGTCCACATCCATCACGTGGGAGGCTGTAATCCTGAGGCACGCTGGCATCCTCAGCAACATGGGAATCCAGGATTACTTCTAAGTTTCCAGCTCGTGTTCAAACAGCCAACGTTTGCTCTCCACAGACACTGGCTCCCTTGGAAGCTCTCTGGTCTCAAAGACTTCCAAACAGAAGTAAAGTTGAAATAAAGACTCATTGCTCACTACCAAGGTACTGGGCTTGGGATGGGTCTGCTTGGGTGTCTTCAAGATTTTGAATCCCCCTGGGCATGTTCAGATCCTCATGTTGCAAAAATGGAATTGCAAATCCATATTAAATATTCCTTCATTTCCTAAGTGCACTCACTATCTTTCCAGTCCTGCCACTACATTGCACAACTAAACAAACTTGAGAGGTCCTGAAGGATCTCATGGGCATTAGCTGGCTGAGGAACTGGGACACAACACTGAATTTCCCTAAGGCCAGCTTCCCAAAGACCACATAGAGATTCAGTGACAAGCCAGGACTAGAGTCCAGATCTCAGCTGAAGACCCTTCTTCAGCTGCACAATCCTTATTCGTTTCTTGACTCCTTGTGAAAGGCTCCTAAAAACAGAAAGGGAAAAATCTTTTCTTCATAGGTCATGGGGATAGGCCAAAAAGTCCTTACGTTGAAACTACAACAGGAGGGTTCAGGTCAAGCAAATGCTTTCTAAAAAAGAGGATTTGAGCATTGGGAATTAGCCACCCCATCACTAGAAGACTGAAAAACAGGTTGGGCAGGAAAAGTCAATGAACTGACGCTCTCAGGAAACTTATTGCAGATGTGTGACTCATCACGAGTCCCAGATATCTATTGGCAGTCCTGGATGGAAGCACGGCAGCCCTGCTTTCTCTCATCTGAGCAGTGAATGCAGTGGGCAGCATCAGATGAGGACTGAGGAGACAGCCAAGGTAGGCTGCAGTGATGGACAAGCCACAGGAATGGGTGGAAAATGGGAGCAAAGGCTAAGAAACCTTAGCCACACTGAAAATAAGTCAGCAAGACCAGCATGACCCTGTTCATCTCCATCTCTGGGTGATGCTCAGAGTCCATAAATCTACATAGCCTCAGATTTGTCTGCCTGTCAGGGGAGAGGGAAGGGAGATGTACTTTATTTCTAGTCCCAGTGCTTTTGATGAGCTGCAGTATTGCCCTTCATACTCCTCCAGTCTCAATAAACCTGGCTAATTAGCATCCTGACCACTCAATTAATTAGGCAGTACACTTAATTATGACAAACTACATTATTCGCTATAGCCCAGAGTCCAATGGACATTAGCGTCAGGTTATGTTCAGTAACAATTTGATTTGAGAGGGAGTTTATTGACCAGAAAAGACATATGATGAGATTAAAATAATCAGTAGAACTAGCTCAGTGCTATTGGCTTGTCGTAGCTGTGGGCTTGGGTTATAAAGACGTCGAGGATGGCCAAATTAGTCGCTTCATTCTCATTAAGAGACACTGCATAAATGGAAAGATATTGGCAGAATGGGAAGGGAGAGGCAGCCAAGCTACAAGGGGGTCTCAAATAAAATTCAGGATGGTGGGTTTGGTTTGGCTTCTTCTTTCTCTTGGTCACGACCCTGCTCTTTGCCAAAGATAAAAGGAGAAGCCCAGAGACATTGCTTCTCCCAGAGAGCAGCAGAATAAGGCTAGCCAATATATAAATGTCCCTTTGGGAAGGCAACTACCACTTCCCCCAGAAAATATGTGTGACTCTCTGAACAGATGACATTGACCTGCCAGCATCCCAGTGGGATACATAATTTGCCACATGGCTGACCTAACCCAACCATGGTGCATCTACGTGACTGTGTTGGAGCAAGCCAGGCTGATGTCTGCTGCCCATCCACCCTGCTCACCCGTGAGCATGAGTGCCTGGCACTGCTCATCATCGCAGTGTGCACAGTAGTGCACAGACCAGCAAGGGGATGGGGCCCAGCTCTCAGTCCATCCCATCTGTCTTGAGGGTATCCCATGCAAGAAGATGGAAGGTGATGTGCAAACGTCTTTTGTTGCAAGGGTAGGCAGCATTGACGGGCAGCCAGAACTAAGGAGTTCAGGTCAACATGAGCACGAAGTCTTGAGGGGTTCAGAGTCCTTCAGTGATGCTGCTAAATCTTCCCCTTTTCTCCCCAGTTCAGCTGAGCAGCAAAACTACTATTCTGCCTTTTTTTTTTATACTGTTTGTTGTTTCAGGAATGATGACAGACAATTCAGACAAAGTAGGGATGGACTCCTCATTGCAGGTTTAATACCAACGCAGATGATGGTCTCTGTGGGTCCTGAAAGGCAGTTCCTGACCTACAAGCCTGACTTGCCAGGACAACCTCCTCCTTCTCAGTCAGCACTGAGGTTGTCCCCAGGATGTGTCTATGGTACCTTCCAGGTCACATCAGTCATCTGTGGTTCCTCTTCCTCAGTTGACAAGGCAAGGAAGGATAAACCCAGCAGACAGGCTCATGTTGCCATCAAGACTTTGTGCAGAACGTGAGAGCTGCCAACGTCCCCAAAGGCTGTGTGCTTCACCGCCAGCAAGATGGTCCTGCTGGGAGTCCTTCAACTGCTTCCTGGCTGGCACCAAGACATCAACAGTACTTTTATTGGGATGAAGAACTTTGAGGATCCCTGTAGATGTGGACAAGGAGTGAGAGAACCATGGGTAGCCCCTTGGAAATGGAGCACATACATTGCAGTAGCAAAGATGGGAAGCAGCTTCTTGTGCTTTTCTTCCTCAGAGCCAAGAAATGAAGGTAATAAGACCCTTTTCTGTGAATACAGAGGATGTATTTGCTACCCCAGTATTAGCCCAGAGTCAGTTTCCTGATTCAAGACTCTTCTGTGGAAAGAAATCAGTGAAATGGTCAAAATAGGGAGAGCTGGAACACACCAAAAGTGGGTGATACACACAAGCCAAGGGATAACCCCCATGGAAAAAAAAACAGCAAACAAAGAGAAAGATGGTTCCTCAGTGAGGGGAAGGAAGAGATTCACTAGGAAATCTGATCCAGCTCTTGGCACTTCTGTCACAGCTTGGTTCTCCCAGTATCTCCTGGTTGTGGTGGCCAAAAAGGTGGAAGGAGCCTACATTTGTGGACCTTCTGCATCTCCCTCAAAGTTCTGTAGATTAAAGTTTTCACATAGATGTGCCNCATCCTGCGCCAGGACACAATGAGTTCAGACGCACAGACACAGGTTGCCCTCAGGACTAAGGAACGTGGGTCAACTCTGTTTTATTCACCATTAGGGACATAGTCCATCCCAGGTCACACCTGAATATCTCACCGCAGTCCCAGCTTGTCACCAGCCACTTTTAGTCCTTTCCCTCCTATTCCCACTTCCTTCCCAGGTTCACCAGGAGATGTTCGTCATCCAGATCTCTTGGCCTGGCACATGCAAGGTGGAAGCTTTCCAGAGGACAATGAATCAGCCATATCTGAGGAGACTTTCCCAAAAGACTGTACCTGCTGCACAGTTTACCCCCAGCTAGTTCTTCCTCCCAAATTTTGCTGACATATAAAATATTTGTATATATTTGAATCGATGAAGGAGCAAGTATTATTAGTTTAAGATTCTTGGTAAATTTTTTGCCATTATTTGACATAAACATTTTCCTATCCTGCTATAGAAACATACTTCTCCCTCATGAGGAACCTATGAATCAGATGAGAAAACAAACCCAGTTATTTTTAAAAGGCTTTCCTGTGTGAAAGGGTATAGGAGGAAGGCATTCATATTCATCCTCAAAAAGCACATACAGATTCTATACCAATTTTCAATGAGAAAACAAACCCAGTTATTTTTAAAAGGCTTTCCTGTGTGAAAGGGTATAGGAGGAAGGCATTCATATTCATCCTCAAAAAGCACATACAGATTCTATACCAATTTTCAATGACTTAAAATGTGATTGGAAGTCTAGAGGGGCTGGCCAAGGGCAGAGTTAAGGTTCTTTGGATACTGGGAAACTCTACATCTTAACATATTGGATTTCTTTTAAGTTTTAGATTAACTCTGCATGTCTAGGTTTATTGCCCTTGGCTCCAGGATAATTGTAACATCCCTGTAATTTATTTTGCCATAATTACTTATATGCACTGCCAACTTTAACTGTGTTTTAGGACTGATGCCACAGTCCCGTGAGAGAAGGTGGTGATCCCTTATGTTATGAATGGCTTGGTCCCATTCAGAAAAATGAAGGGCATCCATAATTTTCTCAAAATGACTCCAGACTAAGGGCAGCACCGGCTTCAGTCCAATCAGGAACAACAAGGGGACCAACACTTTAGAGAAAGGGAGGTCTTCTTCCCAGTAAATGGCTGTATCCTTCAGCCTTCATTGAAGGAGAATCTTTCAGTTATAAAGAGTAATGGAGAAGAGGAGGAATAACCATTAATCCTAAAGAAAGCCTATTCAAATACAATACGTGTCCAGTTCTGAATGGAGTTTCAGCAATACACAGGGTCCAGATCTACCTTTTTCTGCTATCAAGATGACTGAGGGCAAGGAAAAAATAATTGGCACCCAACGCTACTCTAAATTACTATTACATTCTTGGGCTAATGAACAGGTTTCCTCTTAATTGTCATAAAACATCTCCGGTTCCCACAGAGCAAGGACTGTGATTTAGGAAGGACGGGCCATATTCTGTGCATGGGGTAGAGAAGCCAGATGTCTGTTTCTAAAGCAAACGTCAGCCGCTGCCACTCCCATGAGTTGTGTATGCATATGCTCTGCATGCGTGGGCTGCACTGCCTTTACGTTTGTCTGGCTCGTGGTTTCTGGGAGGAGTGGCTGATACACCAGAAGGCTGCGCTGACATTCAGTGAGATCTGAACAGGCTGGAGAGTTGGGTGGAGAGGAACCTAATGAAGTTCAACAAGGGTAAGTG
>VXBL01005558.1:1870909-1898054 GCA_013400195.1 Aramus guarauna
ATCCTGTGCAACCTGCTCTAGGTGATCCTGTTTTAGCAGGGGGTCGGACTAGATGATCTCCAGGGGTCCCTTCCAACTCCTACCATTCTGTGAATCTGTAAATCTGTCATTCTGTCTCCAACCAGTGCTGACCCCTAGGGTTTGTGACAGCCTGGCCTCAGGGCCGGCATCTCACACAGCCAGACTGTGGTTCCCACAGCAGCATCCCACACAGGCAGGCATTTAGCACAGCATCCAGGTAGGACTGCATCCAGAGGTAGCTCCACACCCTGGTGCATCATCACATCTGGGTGCACAAGGACTTGGGCTGTGCTCTGCCAAAGAGAAACTCCACTCCCTTCCCTAGATGTGGCCTTCCTAAGCTGCTCTCTAATTCCATCCTGTGTGAAAGCATTTGCTATAGCATGGTCTCAGGCATGAGGAAAGCAGACACTTGAGATAGGAGTGTAACCCTCATCTGGGCTACTAAATTAGCCAAGTGTTTGACACATGCAGTCTACAGCACAACTGCCATGTAGTGTCCTAACCGATGATGCATGGTTGATGCATCTGCATGATGGCTCTTCTTATCACAGTTCACCATGAAGAGTTGAGGCTGGCCACCTCAAGCCACCCAAACTTGGCAAAAGCAGCACTGCAAATGCTTGCCCCAAATGGAGAGGACATTTTCTCAGGCTAAGCTGTGATCAGTAGCTCCAGGAGCTGTCTGAACCATTGACACCTCGCAACAAGTCCCAGAACACCTTGTTACAGCACTCCATTCCCAGGAAACAGAGGCAAAACTCAACCACATGGGCCCAAAAGCACAACATTTTGTTTTCCCATGAACAATTTCCCATGGGTAAGGAAAGCTGGACCAAACTGAGAGTTGCTTTAGCTCCATGAAATGGAAGAAGATGGATGGATAGATAGACAGAGCCATACACATGAGAAAATATAAGACTTTCATTTCTTTTAACAGCTAATTTGAAGAAATGAAGCCCAGGAGAAAATGCTGAACTCAGAGGCAATCCCTCAGTGAGGATGAGACACAAATCAGGAGATAGGAGGAGAGTTGCTCTTCTCCCCAGATCTCTACTGCAAATGGTACAAAGATATCAGTTGGTCTACACGTAGCTGTAGAGTTTATCACTCACTAATCTCCCAGAGAGCGGAGCTTGGGGAGAAGCATTCTACTGAAAAGCTCTTATAGCCAAAAAAATTTAGTTTTAATGGTATCGAAACATTTCTCAGGTATATTTCAATTTCATTGAATTTTGGTGCTTAAGTTGCCTTCCTAATTCCAAGAAATTAAAATAGAATGAAATGCATTAAAAGAGACATTTTCATTTTGCAGCTGGGAACAACTATTCAAATTCATCTTGAAAAAAAGGGTAAAACTTGCAGCCAACTTGGAGCATTCCTAACTGAAACAAAATATTGCAGCCCGCTCACAACCAAACATCTCAATTGGCCAACATCAATTTTTTCCAGATAGTCAATCTGCTGAAGTACATAAAGAAATGTTCATTTCTATTCCAATCCAATTTCAAGAATACGGATGAACCTGATATTTTTATATGAGCCCTGCTTTAAGAACATACACAGAGTCTCTGCCTGTCCAAATTTCCCTTCTGGGTTTCTGCTGCTCTCCCTGCAGTCTTATCTCCCACTGGATGAACCCACAGATTTGGGCAGGCTGGTTGCATTGCTATCAAGAGCACTGTGCACCAGCATCCAAGTTTATCTCCCCACAACTTCAGCCTATCTCCGACTTCAGCTGATCAACTTCAACCCCTCACCAATCCCTTGTACTCACATGGTGTTGGCTCTGGCATGACTTCCAAAGAGACTTGGGGCCAACAGCTTCATATCTGGGATGGACTGTTTCCCAGTTCCCTTCTCCCGAGCAAGGATATATTTCTGGCTGCACCCTACTCGGAGATAATCAGATCATGCTATGGCTTATTTTTCCCTCGAGCACAGCTCCTGGTTCTGGCACTGAGTTCAGCCACAGAGCTTTCCCATGGACTTTAGGGTAGGACCACAGCAGGGGAACATGTTTTTTCACAGAGGTGCTCTGACTGTGGAGCCTTTCAGAGGGTCATTCCCTGAGGTCCCTCTTGCCTGCAGAGAATGACCCAGAGGGAAGGACCATCATCTGACCAAGACTGGACTGGGTCAGTGTCAAGTGCATGAGGCAGCACACTCAGGCTCCATCTGACTGATGGTTTGCATGGAAAGGTGTGGACAGGAGAAGAACAGGAATCAAAAACTTCTTCCCAACCACATCTACCTAGCACTAACAGAGGTGTGAGCAGCTATCCCCTGCAAGCCCATCCTCCTGCCCTAACCAAGGTGTTCGACAGAAGTGCTATTGACTGCCTGGAAACTGGAGGGACTTGAGCAGCCTGGGAAATTGGAAGGGAAAAGATTTCATTTGTTTGATGGTTTTTAACAATAGAATTTCACCTGGAAGCCCCATAACATCTCTCCAACCACTGCTCATCTGCAAAAGTCACTCCACCTCAACAGCTCCAGATGTTACCCTATGCAAGCAGCAGTAAAGTTGGGAAGCCAATTATGAGTGGATTCTCAGAGCACCACAAGAAGCAGCACATCATCCAGATCAGCCATCGGCAGGGGAGGGCAATATGGCAGTGAGCTAACGTGAGGGTCTGGTCCACACTCCCACCACTCTCATGAACACCATCTGCAGCCTGTGGTAGCTGATTTATGGTCATTCACCTCTTACAGCTTACAAAGTACAGTTGGAAAGAGAGATCAGCTCCTTTCACAGCACCACACCACCTTTGCTGGGTTTCCCAGGCCCCACAAGTCCCTGAAGCAATCAGAGATACCATGTACAGAAAGCTGGTGTTGAGTGATGGTCCTTGCTGTCAGTCAGAGAGGGCTGCAAGCGACTTTGGAGGTCTGCTTTGTGCTCCCTGCAGAGTGCATCCATGCCAGCAAGCCACAGAGGAGGAGGGAATGGGGCAGACAGTCTGTGCATGGGCCTGTCCCAGGTCTGGTGAGGCTAATTGGCACTTTTTAAAGGAAGACACCAAGGCAGGACTGGCTGGAGTGAATGTGGCATAGCAATAACTGATGGAGTCAAGCCCACGCTGCTGTTGTCAGGAAGATGAGCAGTTGGGGCAGGGAATCCATTTCTCCTTTGGCTTTGTAAGGCTCAGAACATGAAAAAGCCTCTCTTCTGGGTGTTACTATCATGTACATCATTAAATGCAGCAATCCTCCTGCCTAAGGTTCCTAGAGGGCAGGTCCCGTGAAGGGCACAGACCACGGTCCCTCTAGAAACAAGACACATTATGCAAAGAGAGTGCAAAGTAGTGCTTGCAACCTTCACCATCTGCTTCATCCAAATGGAGAGCCTGCTGGTGGGCAATGGGATAAAGCACCAGGCAAGGTAGAAACTCATGCTAGAATTTGAAAATGGGGAACGTGAGTCTGCAAAGGAGACAATATGACTGGGAGGAAGGGGAAGAAAGGGGAAAGGGACATACCGCCTTACAGAACAAGAGGCACTGAAGCACATTCTTCAGAGGTCTGTGGGCTGCAGAGGCACAAGAAGCAATAATTTGCTCTCCTGACCTTTTGGGAGGGGAAAGAGACATGTGAGCAGTCCCTTCTCTGTCTCACTCCTTCTCTCTCCCTCCCTCTCAGACAATCAAGTGAATTAAGTTTGCAGAGTTACGTAGGAGGCATCGGGCGTCAGATACAATTACTCACCCGCTGCATCATAATTACTGCAAATGGTCCATTAAAGGAAAATTATCATCAATATGATATTATCAGACAGCGGGTAAATGAATAAAGGAAAGTGCTTATTCTTCCATTGTCCTGTTAATAGAGACGTCTTTGAAATTGATAATGAGAAGGATGCCACCTTACTGGGGACTGTGGGCCAGAGGAATGTGGAGGGGAACTGTGAGTGATGACACACAAAGAGGACCCACCTTTTGGGATGGAGGTGCAAATGCAGATGTGCACCTTCAACTGATTGTCCAAGCAGTGGATGAGGAGAATAGACTGGGACTCTTGGACAAGGTGTATTCTTTGTTCAGGACACCCTCACACCATTGACCATTTTGCCCAAGTGACCCAATGCTTCCTTCCTCATATAGTGCTTTAAAATCAGTGCAAAAAAACTTTAAGGGAGCCGAATACACCCCAACATGCAAACTCAGGCCAGGGCCAGATCATCAGCCTCACCTTGCTGTCAGGAGGTTTTACTTCAATGCTGCATCTGGGACCAGCCGCACCTGGAGATGAGGGGATCAGAGTTGCTCATCTTGCAAACACTTTTGCACTCATCATGCTGAAATTGGGCCACAACTGTGGAAAAGCATCAACTAATTGCAGCTCTGGATCAGCAAAAGTGATGGTTTCGTGCACTGGTAGGGTCTGAGTGTTGAACACCTCTAGGAAGCTCAACCTCCACCTTCACAGCTGGGAACTGGTGTTTTGGAGGCAGAGGGTTGGGGATAATTGTGCTGGAGCAATGAATGGCCCATGCCCAGGATGGCATGAGGTGTCCTGCAGAATTAGAAAATTAAGGAGACAAGTAGATGAGATGTGGCTCCCATGTGTCACCAAGAGATGTCCTGAGTGCTCAGACCACCTGAATAAAGTCTCTCTGCAAGACACAATCCAATTATCTTGCTGGGAATTCCCAAGGTTTAAGGCAGGGCTGGGGGATGTACCATCCAGTGTTACGGTTGCAACAGTCTCTTCAGACCTTCAAAACATTGATCAAAACACACAGAACAGTGCAGGGAAACAGAGCAGAGTCCTTCCAGAGCAGACAACATGCGACATGCAGCAAGCATATCTGGATTTTGAATAGTTACTGCTGCAGAGGAATAATGCAAGAAAGGTCAAATCTCTTGTTTCATGCATTAAGACAGTGCTTTTCCACCTGGGGCCCTCAGGACACAAAAGCTAAGTTTATCCTAGGAAATTATATGGGTGCAGAATTATTTTCTAGCCATGAGGCAAAAGCCTTTCACTCTCATTGGTGGGCAGTAGATTTCCAGTAACCAGAGAAGTTCTAGTAATTAATACTGGCTAATTAACTAATAGATATAGCCAAAAGTTACTTTTGAACTATTTTTGAAGAGTAACTAAGCAAAGAAGTCTCTTTGCTTAGCAAAGCAGTTTACATTTACTATGGCTGAGGTCTGACCCTCCATTGGAATAATTTAAGGGCCACAAATGTAGGCACACGAAAAAGTCCTGCTGCAATAAACCATTTCCCTGGCAGGAGCAAGGATAAAGCTCCAAGGGATGCATTACACCACCTTGGTTCCATGTAGGCTCTCTCGAACCTTCCTTTGGAAGAGCTATTTCCAGCTGAACTTTCTGCATCTGCATATACAGAATTTTTGGGGAAAACACACAAAACTTTCTCCAACCTTCCTGTTTCCAAACTTGGGAGACCTCCTGTGTAATCAGAAAGGTTCAGTCCTAGAGTAGGTGTGTTTTACATACCCATGTCACAGAGATCTGGATAAAAGGCATTTTGATGGGCTTCATCTGGTGACACCTCCATCTCAGGCCCCCTTACCATTGACAGAGAATGAGCTGATACAGTTAGTGGAGCTGAGGGAAATTTTCTACTTTACCTAAAGTAGAAAACTACAAGTGAGCAAACAATTTACTCCTTTAGCTTTGTGGATGGCACAGATTTAAACCTCTGGTTGTAACAGGAGCCTAAACACCCTGGTCAGATGGAGACACCTATACCAAGACTCCCAAAATAGAAGGCATGAATCTCAACTTCTAAGTGACTTGGAGAAGGACACCCATGAGCTCCCCAGCTCCAGCGGAGTGGCATCTACATGTTGTGACTCCTGGTCTCACTGTGATAAAAATGTGATAACCCATTTCAATGCCTGGAGCAGGTCATCAGACCCAGAGACAGGTTACAACCCCTTGCTCCAAGCTCTAGCACACATTGTCTTTACCTGGGTATTTACAGTTGTCTTCTCTCATCTTCCTAGACAAATCTTTCTTTCCGTGAAGCGAGATAGGGCACTGTGGTCCTAAGTTATCATAGAATCATAGAATTGTTTTGGTTGGAAAAGACCTTTAAGATCATCAAGTCCAACCATTAAGCTAGCACCACCAAGTCCAACCACTAAACCACCTCCCTAAGCACCACATCTACACGTGCTTTAAATACCTCCAGGGACGGTGACTCAACCACTTCCCTGGGCAGCCTGTTCCAATGACTGACAACACTTTAGGTAAAGAAATTTTTCCTAATATCCTATCTAAACTTCCTCTGGCACAACTTGAGGCCATTTCCTCTTGTCCTATTAGTTGTTACTTGGGAGAAGAGACCAGCCCCCACCTGGCTACAACCTCCTTTCAGGTAGTTGTAGAGAGCCATCAGGCCTCCCCTCAGCCTCCTTTTCTCCAGGCTAAACAACCTCAGTTCCCTCAGCCGCTCCTCATCAGACTTGTGCTCCAGACCCTTCACCAGCTTTGTTGCCCTTCCCTGGACACACTCCAGCACCTCAAAGTCCTTCTCGGAGTGAGGGGCCCAAAACTCAACACAGTATTCCAGCAGCCGCCTCCTCCTCCAGCACATTCGTGGCTGGACACCAGGATGACAAGGACCTTTGTAAAGCCATGGTGAGGTAGATGGTCTCTGCCCAGGGCAGCCAGCCCCACTCTCTGGTTCTCCATGCTCTGCCAACAGCCTCCTGTCCCATGAGGGTCTGGGATAGGTAGTCTTCACAGAAGAGTGAGCATCTGGCCAGAGCAGGAATACGCCTGCGGGGCCAGGTTTGGTAAAGCGGCACGGAGCTTCATCGGTCTCAAGTGTAGAAAATAGTCAGTGAAGGGAGTAAAGCGGATCTGCTGCTATTCATTTCACAGCTGTAGTGGGATTAGTGGAACGAGGGCGATGGGGTAAGCTGCCCCTTTTATCTCATTCAAACATGTTGCTAATTCAGCAGAGCACCGCAGCCAGGAGCAGCTCCCAGCCTAATCCACTGTATCATTCTCACCCAGCGTGAAGAAACGAGAATTTTAATCCGCTCCCCCCCACCCCCCCTCCATCAGCTGCTCCAGCGGGCTCTGCCTGGCCTAACCAGGCATGGGGACCCACTTCATGCCTGGCACTGCTTTCCCCGGCCCCGTTGACCAGCTCTCTGGGAGCTGGGAGAGGTGGCTTCTCAGCTGCAGCTCCTACCCTCTTCTCCATGGGCTGAACTGGGCTGCCGGTGGTCCCACGCAACACCAGGCTCCTGGGTGGCCACAGGAACAAAATACCAAGGGTATCAAGGGTAAATGCGTCTCATCGCGTTTCAACTGACTGCTTTGGCAGTGAGTCGGGTTGTTCTAAGGATCTTCCAAGTCAAGAAAGACATCAGTGGTGATGTTTCTGCAGCAAAGTACCATGCAAGATTCCACAGGGACAGACATTGGCCTAGACAGACCTCCAAACCTGGGAATTTAGAAAGAGAACAAACCAGCAGGTGACAGAAGATGTGGTGTCCAGGTCTTATCATCCTCTCATCATCATCTCCTTTGATGGATAGCTGTAATTCTGCAGGGGGGTCAGAGCCCCCCTTCTAGGCAACATCTTCTTCTCCGAGCATATGCAACAAACTGTGAGAGTCTTCCTTCCTCTGGAAACACAGTCCCTAAATGAACTTCCATCACACAAAATGCTATTTGAGGTGTGTCCCTTCTGAAAACCAAACCTTCTGCGCTCCCAAAACTTTCAGCCACACCTTCATTCCCAAGGAAATACTGATCCACATCCCCATCCCACATTTTCACTTATGAATCTCAAAGCACTGTAAGAACTGAGGCATCATGGCCGGACGTGTCAGATGACAAAAATGAGGTGGAAAAGGAGGCTCTGACTTGTGATAGATCACACAACAGGCAGGCTCTGAAACTCAAGTAGAAGTGCAGAGTCTGAACACAAAGAACCCAAGTGTTTTGGCTCTGAACTTTCAAGACCATGACCAAGCATAAATTTTAACTAACAGGCACAAGTTCCAAAACTTGTGTAAACCTTACACAAATATTTGTCTCTATAGCCAGTGCTTATGCCTTGTCCTCTCCACTGACAGCATGTGACAGTATGTGACAGACATGCCTGCACATACCAGTGTGGACCAACACCTTCCCCAGGTCTCACTGGGTCTCTGCTTGTAATGTCTCTGAATCCAGTCTTAAGCACAGCCCAGTAAAACTCATCCAGGCTTGTGTACAACAGGTTAGAGACGGGAGGGTACCATCACACTGCTGAATCCTTCTTTGCAACAAACAGCATCTGCAAACAAGGCAGTGACAGCAAAACCTCCAAAAGCATCAACATTTATGAAGTATAATGTCATCTTCAACCTTCTCAAGTTCTGTCGGGTATCTTTCAACATCATTGAAGTCTAAATTGTGCTTCTTTTTTCTCCAGCAAAGAGCTAGGATGTTCCCCCAGGTTCCCTTGCATTACACCAACTGAACCCCTACTAGGTCATTCCTCACAGTGTAGAAGTCATAGATTCACAGAATGGCAGGGGTCAGAAGGGACCTCTGGACATCATCTAGTCCAACCCCCTGCTAAAACAGGATCACCTAGAGCAGGTTGCACAGGATCACATCCAGGTGGGTTTTGAATCTCTCCAGAAAAGATGACTCCGCAGCCTCTCTGGGCAGCCTGTCTCAGTGCTCAGTCACCCTCAAAGTGAAGAAGTTTTTCCTCATATTCTGATGGAACTTCCTGTGTTCCAGATTGTGCCCATTGCCCCTTGTCCTGTCACTGGGCACCAATGAGAAGAGTCTGGCCTCTTCCTCCAGACATCCACCCTTTAGGTATTTATAAGCATCGGTAAGATCCCCTCTGTCTTCTCTTCTCCAGACTAAACAACCCCAGCTCTCTCAGCCTTTCCTCATACGAGAGATGCTCCAGTCCCCTCATCATCCTTGTAGCCCTCCGCTGGACTCTCTCCAGTGGTTTCCTGTCTGTCTTGAATGGGGAAGCCCAGACCTGGACACAGAACTCCAGATGTGGCCTCACCAGGGCAGAGTAGAGGGGGAGGAGAACCTCCCTCAACCTGCTAGCCACACTCTTCTTAATGCATCTCAGGTATCATTGGCCTTCTTGGCCATGAGAGCACATTGGTGGCTCATGGAGAGCTTGTTGTCTTCCAGAGCTACCCTGGATCAAGCCAAGTACAGACTTGTCAGTCCTGGGCTTAGGGGCAGACTGAATCCCAATACAAAGTTACACCAATGTATAAGTTGGATAGATTCCTCCCACCAAACCCCTATCCCACCCTATTCTGGTGGAATAAAAAAAAAAAAAAAAATAAAATAGACAGTTGGCAAAAACGAGCATCAGCTCAAAGCTGGCATCCAGCTCAGAAAATATCAGCCAGTTTGGTGAAAGTCTGTGTTCAGGAAAACAGAGTTTCCCCAGAGGACGTGAAGTTGTCCCCCCACGTGAAGGGAGACAGCGAGGATGTGTATCAAGCTGCTATGCAAGAAAACAGCAGTTCTCATCCCAAGTCCAGGGCATGCCTGAGTGTGTAAGGTGAATGCCCTCCTTGCTCAGAGGAAGTAGTGTGGTTAAAACACCAAATCCAGACTGGAGCCTGGCTTTCTGCTTCTCCCTGTTCCTCAAGGTGCCTGCATGTCTTTGGATATGATGGGAGATCTCTACTGAAATAACACAAGCCCCACTGCATTCCCCCCAAGCCCATCCTCATGCACAGAGGAGATGCACAGCCCGTGGCAGAGCAAAGCAAGGATGAGAAGCCAACACCTCCATCCCAGACCAGACCTGGTGCATTGCAGCTAAGCGCAGCCCTCAAGCATCTGAAAAATATCCAAAGACAGGTAGATGGGCCACAGAGAATGACTGGGCTTGATACACGTTTGAACAGCACCAGGGTGATCTGAATTCCTGCATCCCTCAGGAACTGACCCAAAAAAGACAGTGCTCCCATGGGGTAGTGTCTCAGGGACACCCCACGTGACTTACCATGGGACACCCCCTCCCTCCCAGGACCTTTGGGATTGAAGCTAAAAAACCCAGACTCACCCTCCCTGACCTCAACCCCCCTGCCTGGTCCAAGGCTCCTCCCCAAACACCTCCCTCCCCACAAATCCCCTGAACCTCTTCCGATTGCACACCAATAAAAAGTGCATTATTAACACCCCTCTGTCTCCGCTCTCTCGCGCTCTCTGATGGGCAATGAAACCTCCCTGAATTATGCCGCTCGGCATGCTTACAATTTAATTACATTTAAAGTCAGTCAAGAGCTTCTGGAGGTGAGTGGCTGTTGAAGGGTTGTAGGGGAGGGGTGGGAGGAAAGGATGGGACAAAGACCCCCAGAGCAGATGTGCCTGCGCACACATACACACACACAGAGGCACCTTCTGCAAAAATCACTAGCGTCAATCTGTTTTCTGTCCCTCCTCCCATTCCTTCTCCCCTCCTGCCCACCTTACTGGGCTTCCAGGGGAGCAGACCCATAACAAAGTCCCACAGGGAACTAGGGGGGCCAGGGAGGGAGGTGAAGGAGGCTGGAAAGAGGGGGGATAAGGCAGGCAGCAGCAGCCTTCCCTGCTCCCCTCCCCCTCCCCCCCCCCACCCTGTGTCATTGAGGGATGGCACACGCCTTGGTTTTAATTAGATGGAGGTAATTGCCTCGGTGCAGAATAACATTGGTCCTGCTGGTGGGAAGTGAGAGGGGCTTCAGGCTTGGCTGCCCCCAGGAGCTGGGGGAGGGAGGGTTGTGTTGGGTGCTGCTCCGGGGGTGGAGGACCTGGCTGAGTGATGAGACTAATTCATTGCTCCAAGAGAACAAGGGCAACAGGGGTGGCTTAACTCTTTCACTGCACACTGCAAATGAGCCTGATTGTGTCCAAAAGCAGGAGAGGAGAGGGTCATGGATAGGTCCGGTGGGTGCCCCTCAGGCTCTGCTGTGACTCCCCACAGTGTGTCCTTTGGGGGAGGCTCAGAGCACCCTAGGGAGAAAAAACAGGGAAGGAGAGTCTGTCCACTAGCAGAAATCAAAGCGATATTCTCCCAAAGTGTCAGCAGAGAGGAGCGGGAGGATTGCCTCACGTCCCTGCACAGCGCAATCCACGGCCCGGGTATTGCAACATGCAGCAGGGTCCCCTGGGACAACGCAGAGCATGGCCATGGAGCCCGGCATATTCACACACTGTGCCAAAAGAGCCTGTAACACAGGATGAAACGAGACCTCCGGAGCCCTGACCTCAGCCCTGCTCCCTGGCCTCCCAGTCCCGGTGGGAAATCCCTTCCTGAGCCTTGGCGACACGCGGGTCGAGCCCTGGAGCGTGACATTTGATTGTCTCCATCGTCAGATCAGCACAGTGGCCTCAGCCAGGGAAACCACCCTGGCCTCCACCAGCACCCAAAAATGTCCATAAGCCACCTGGGACCGCAGCAGCCAGCCCAGGTAGAAATGGTGTTAAGCCTTATGCTGACAATTAGTAGACCGTAGGTCCGTGCCATGGTCCTGGTTAGCATGCAAATCCAGGGGACAGTGACTGCACCCCAGTGCATTCCCAGGTGTGTTTCCTCCCTGGAGACTTTCGTGACAGCAGATCGGAGCTGACTCAGGAGCTGCACTTTGCCCTGAGGACAACAGGGTACCGGGTCTCTTTGAAACAAGTGCCTTGAAAACTCCCACAAAGGCTGTAGATAGTCAAACATCTCCTACGCGGCCCCAGCAGCTGGGATAAATATTTATGAGGGATGTCAGTGTTGTGTTTCAGGACACACGCCAAACACTAACCACTTGAGGTTAGCAAGAAACTGCCCCCATTGGCATATTATTGGATAAGTGTCCATTACAGGGGCTGACTCCTTCCTCCGAAGCAGATGGGAGGGGATGCTCTCAGAGACAGGATATTGGATGAGATAGTGGCATCCCCGCGTTCCTGGATGATTGCTCATAAAATTAGCCAGCCCTTACAAACAGTCCTCCCTTGTCGATATTTAACTGCAGGCTGCCGGAGGAGGAGAGGCCATGCCCAGCTTCCTGCTGCTTGGAACAGCCGCTGAGCAGATTTCCTGTGGGTTTGCACCGTCCTGTCACAACCCTGTTTTTCCAGCCTGGTCAGGATCTCCTCCACCCCCCACAAAGCCACCCATGGTTTTGTGACCCCTGGCTCATGTCAGATACCGGAGCTCCATCCAACACGCAGCAAACCCCCTTGGTTATCTTCCCCTTCTACAAAACTGGATGTTTCTGAGCCTTGTGCGTACCATATACATCACACATCATGTAGACCATCGCACCAGGTGCACCAATGGGACTGGGCAGTTATGTGCTCAGCAATCTAAAGATAATTTGGGAACATTTTACGTGCAGTTGCATTGCTATCAGGGTTTCTGGCATGGTTTTAGCCCAGGTCAGAGGCTGCAATGCCTGGGGTGGGTGTGCAGCCAGGGCTGTAGCCATGGGCAGTGTGGATGTGATGTCCCAGTTGGGGATGGTGAGGGAACGGAGCTGGACGGTGTGAGCTGTTCAACAACACTGTGGCTCAGGGCCATCAAATAACACCAGGTCCCCAGGAGAGCGGGTAGCTGGGGGTAGTGGATGGGATGCCCTGAGACAGCGCTTCTTGCACTCCAGAACCTGTTTTACACTTTGCGGTGTGGACACAGCCTGGGACTCCTGATCTGCAGCACAGGGCAACCAGCACCCGTCTGGTTTGGGGACAGGAGATGGACATCCATCAGCTGAACGTCAGTAAGGAGGAGGAGAAAGGAAGGTATTAAAGTTTAGTCAGCGTTGCTGAGGCATGAAACATCATGCAGGGACCAAACTCTCACAGGCAACTATGAGATGGGGTATGGTCTTTGTTGGCACTAAGGTTGTGATACTTGCAGGAACAAGAACATAAACCACCACCCGTAGCAGGGAAACTGAGGCACAATGAGGCAATTTAGCCAAAGTAAGGAAGACAAGTCTGTCTGCAAGACCTATCTTTTATGAACTGACTGCCTGTGTTCTTTGTGTGGAGCCAGGTGGAGGAGAAGGACGAGGGAGTCAGGACCAAATCAGCAATCAGGAGGGGTAACACACTGTGCTTAGGAGAAGGACCCAGACTCAGAAAGCCACAATCAGAGGTGGAAGGGGGCCTTAGGGAGATACACGGAGGAACAGACTCAGCTCAACCTGCCCAACCTCAGCAGAAGGAGAGGAAGAAGTGGGGAAGGAGCATTTCACTGGCAAAACATCCCCTGGGATCGAATCCAAGTCTGACAGAGTTGACACCAGACCACCCCAACTCTCTTACAGTAGCAGCTGCAACATCCTGGGAGATGCAAAGCAGCCTTGGTCAGAGCAGTTATGTGGTTTAGGTGTCCTGCCAGGGTCTCATCGGGACAAAGGGGGCAAGGAGGCATGTTCTCAGTAGTGGCCCATTCCATGATGATGAAGCTTAACCTCTGCCACGAGGAATCTGCATGGAAATGTCTGCAAAGTCACTGCATGGTGGTGATGGAAGGAGACAGACAGTGAATGGGACTCTGGGCTTGAAGAGCTGCTCTGTCCTGTACTACATTTTCTGTTTGATAAGATCTTGGCCCCAGTGATACCTCCTATGGATTTAAATGTCCTTCTTTAGTAAATAGCAGTGGGTCATATATAAGCATCTAAATATACATGCATAAAATTCATTTGCAACAATAATAGAAGTGATGACCTGGCACTTTCCCTCTCTGCCTCTCAAGTCTTCCGCTGCAGCACTGAGAGGATGGATTAGAAATGGTTTGATGTATGGATGGGTGAACGGATAAGGTAACCAGAAATGGATGGAGGTGAGATACACAGGTTCCCCATGCATCCTGACTATTGTCAGTGCATTTCGGTTCACAATTATACAGACCTAAAACATTTAGGCTGCCTAAAGCTTTTCTACTTTGAAAGGTGGCTGCATGTGTAGTTGCTCAGCATGTCTAAGCCACTTTACGCTATGCTCACCCATTTTCATTGCTTTATTACATTAATCCAAACTTGCTCCCCCATATCCCCATCCTGATGCTGATTGCCATTGGGGAGCAATGGGATTGGTGCAGAAAAAGCCCAAGATCTCTCTTGCAATGGAAAACAATTTATCTCTCAAAAGGATGCTGCTATAAAATGCCTCTCTTGCAG
Organism: Aramus guarauna; assembly: GCA_013400195.1. NCBI lineage: Eukaryota > Metazoa > Chordata > Aves > Gruiformes > Aramidae > Aramus > Aramus guarauna. The sequence goes on from VXBL01005558.1 coordinate 1,885,069, forward strand.
ACCCTTACTCTAACTGTAACCCTACAGAACAGATACCCCTGAGCACTGAGAAATCACCTGCAGTGAGCTCCTGAGCACAACTCCATCACAATAGCTACAGAGTGGCCGGAGATAGAGACAGGAAAGGGAGATGGAGGCAAAAGGCTCAGATGACAAGGCTCTTGGTCCACTTAGGCAAGCAGTACACATCCATAACAAGCCACAGACCAACCACACTGCACCACAGAAAGCATCATGTGAGACAATAAAAGGATAGCTGTCTGTCCTGGTTTTGGCTGGGATAAAGTTAATTTTATTCATAGTAGCTAGTATGGGGCTAAGTTTTGGATTTGTGCTGAAAGCAGTGTTGATAACACAGGGATGTTTTCGTTACTGCTAAGCAGTGCTTACACAGAGTCAAGGCTTTTTCTGCTCCTCACACCACACCACCAGCCAATAGGCTGACCCCAACTGACCAGAAGGATATTCCATACCCTATGACGTCATGCTCAGCGTCTAAACCTGGGGGAAGAAGAAGGACAAGGGAGACATTCAGACCAATGGCATTTATCTTCCCAAGTCACAGCTACGTGTGGTGGAGCCCTGCTTTCCTGGAGATGGCTGAACACCTGCCTGCCGATGGGAAGTGGGGAATGAATTCTTTTACTCTTCTGATTCTCTCTCCATCTCACTGTGAGGGGAGTGAACAAGCAGCTGTGTGGTGCTTAGGTGCCAGCTGGGGTTAAACCACAACACTATCACAAGATGTGCCCATCCAGCCACCTCCATCACAGCCCCACATTTTCCTCTTCAAATCATCAGTTGTGCAAAGTAAATTTGGTTCCATCCCAGGAGAATTAGCCAGATTAGAGTATTCGCAGAGGTTTCCTGTTGATACTTTTCCAACACCTTGTCCCAAAGTGCTTTACAGGGGCTGGATCTGGGCATCTGTCCCTGACAATCTTAGCTGAGGGTGAACCATAGCTCTTCTAACAGCCCACAGCGACACAAGAGAGCCAAACAGGCAGTAAAGACTATATATCATAAAATAACCTGCCAAAGAGAGGTCTGGGAGCAGAATGGTGTTAAATCTGTATGTATCTATGTGATGCTTTCCTTGCCTTACCCATCAGCTTGGGATGAAGCCACCGACCCCCAGGTATCCTTGCAGCTGAGGTTTGTACTGTGTAAAACAGGGATGTTCCTGCAGGCCAGGGATAGATGGGCAGAGGGATGGGCTATGCAGCAGTAGGGATGCCCTCCCCTACCCCCAGAGAGCCCGTGTATGAATCCTGCCACCGCTCCCAAAGCTCTGCCAAGCATCTGGCACGGAGCTCTGGCCCCTCCATCCACCTGCAGCAGTAATATAGTAAGTGCTCTTTCATGTCGTGTTGCTTTGGCTTTCCAGGATCCGAGAGGGACTCTGACACATAGCATTTATCTCAAGCGGCTATTGATCCCCCAGCTCTATAAAAATGATTACACTTGACCCAAGGCTGCACTCGCTTCAGTGTCTGAGCTGGAGAGCAGGAAGAGGCTGCCCAGAAAGGCACGAGCTGCAGAGGGAGGGAGAGACCGCAAGGCAGGAGATGGGGTGCTGGGAGGTTTATTCAAAGATGAGCAGATAAAAGCTGCAAGGCTCTTTCCTTGGGGCAGGATGTAGGTGGGAAGATGCTCACCTGATGGAGCCACTCAGTTGCTGCAGGATCATGGGGATCTGAGCTGAGGGTTTAAAGGCAGTTTTGGCCAAAAGCAGTGCTTTTTAGGCAGTTTAGTAAAACTTTCAGCAGTTAGGGAGCATATAAATTGAGGATGGTCCCGCCACGTGGGAGGATGGAGATGGGGCTGGTTGGTGGCCTTGGAGAAGATACTGGGTTGTAATGACTGCTTTCCATCAGCACTAAAACACTGCAGACCTGAGCAGAATGAGGGACATGAAACAGGAATTGCTGTGGAAATCAGTAAGTGGCAAGGCCAGAAAAGCAGCCAAACAGCCCAGCCCAGGGGTCCCTCCTTAGGAGGACTCCTTGGGATCAGGAACACTTGAGTCCATTGGAGCAAGATGGAAAGAGCAGAGGAGATGGGGGAAGACAGCAAGAGAGCACAAACACAAGCAGGGTATGTACCCACTGTGGAGTCCCTCAGCACATTGTGAGCGGTGCTGCTCCTGGCATTGGGATGGGTTTGCCTGGACTCAGCACCGGGGTCTCCATCAGAGCCACAAGCCCTGGGGTCCCTCTGCAATCACAGTTTGCAGAGCTGGTGGTGTTTGAGGAGCCTTTGTCAGACAGATACACCCTGGTATATCTGATCCCTGCTGAAGGCAAACCCTACTTGCCCTGCCAGGATGGTTGCTGAAAAGATAGAGCCTCCTCCATCTGCCCAGCCCACTGGAGCACAAATGTGCCCACAAATTGGTACCCAAAATTGTGTGTGTCACAGGGCGTGCTTGCCTCTCTCCTCCTTCTCCTCCAAGTCCAGCCGCAGGCTGATGGCTCCTGCCTTGCTCCTGGTCCCCATCAGACACCTCTGCATGACTTTTCCTTGCATAGTATGAACAGGCTGTGCACTAAACATCAGAGCCCAGATGAAGAGACATCTGGAAGAACATGGAAGTGGACTTTCTCATGGCAAACTTAGTGGCCACAGGCTGTAGAGCTGTCCTTAGCAATGCAATCCTTTATCCCATACTAGTGCAAGGTCTTGATGCAGAGTTTCAAGCCAGGAACCTGCACCAGAAACCAACAACCAGGAAAACAAGCCATGGACCAACTTATGGACTCACTACTGGATTCAAACTTGTTGGTGGAGATCAGTGGAGAGGGTCATGGTACAGCACAAGGCCATGCGACCTGCCCAAGAGGCTTCTCTCTGTGCTTCAGGAAGAACTGCTGGAAAACACAGGCAGCCTGGCTTGCAAAGCATGAAAGATGCTTGAGGAGCTGAGACTATGAAAAAGATCTCCAGCACCATTGCTGGAGGGCAGTGTGGATGGACCCACTGGGTTTTAGGATGCAAAGCAAAGAGTTTGGCGGTACCGAAATGAGCTGTACCATGCACTTGTCTCCAGGGCTAGAGAACAGTTGCTAGGGACTGGAAGTAGAAAAGCAACAGTGGGGGTAGATATCGCTCAGCCAGGCGAAGATAAAGGGTGAGAAGAGACAAAGGGGCCTGGGAGCCACTGCTGAGGATCAGGTGCAGAGACAGTAAGTCCCCAAGTGTCTTCATGGCTGCTCCAAGCCAACCCTCAGACAAGGACAAGTAGAGAGAAGAGACCTCTGTGCAGCATGATGTTCATCATGAGCTGTACCAGCATTAGCCCAAACACCTGGCAGGACAAACCTGGCATGACAAGCGACTTAAAGTGTTCCAATACAGACTTAGGCTGTACCTTATCCAGCAGTGACTCTGGGGCTATCAAGCCCACTAGACTTGGTCCAACACAAGCCTGATCCCACTGACACCATCACAGGCTGCCAGATTGACTGGAAATGGGAAGGGACCTTGCAAGGCTCTTCAGTCCCTTAGCCTGCTTCTTCTGCCTAGATACTATCCCGGAGCATGAAAAAACCCTTCAAACAGAAACTAATCCTTTTGCAAACTGCCCTGAATTAGGACCTAAAGAAAGAGACTGGCTCAGAAGTATGGCACTTGCCTGGAGCTCCCAAGCTGAGACGGAAACAGAGGGATATCACCAAAGCTGATGTTCTGCAGAGCTGGCTGTGCTCACTTATTGGTGCGCTGAGTTGGGGAGGGCTTTGCTTCCAGCACAGGAGGGTTATCAGGGGATTTGCTGCTGTTGCAAAACTTCTGCATGGATTGGGAGGGAGAGGGAGAGGTTTTCCAGCAGTCAGCACAGCACGATTTAGCATCTGCAGAGTTGAAAATGACCCTTGCGATTACACTTACTTTAGGGGACCCGGATTTTAGATTTCCCTGTGTGCTGGATAGAGATGCTTGCGCTTGCTCTTTGGGGGAGGGTTATGTGGGAATACAAAGGACTGGAGACGAGACCGGCCATTACTGCAAAAGTCATTACTTCAGAAGGAAAAGTCTGCACTGCTCACAGCTGTAATTAACAGTCTCCTGGGAATTCACCACCCTGCGGATTCAGGTCTGAGAATGGGATGGTGGGAGCACTCATCTCTCTCCCTTGACTGTAGAAGGAGCTAACAGTGTTTCCTTTGGTCCTCAGTTTAACCCTCATGAAACCTTTGAATGTAAGGATCTGGACAAGCCATGCATCCCTAAGACATTTCTTTAACCAGGCAGTAGGAGGGCCAAGGCACCAAGCACATTGCTGTAATTTCACTGTCACACAGACCTGTGCACAGAGAAGGTCCTACTCATGGCTGACCCAAGGAGACCTTCTTGGGATTCTGATTGCAAATACAACCCCAAAAGAAGAGCAGACCCAGACCCTAGGTTATGTGTAACCAAGAAAACAACTTTTCTTCGAAAAGGTGCAGAAATGGGTTCATCTACTGGAACAAGGCAAAGTCCTATTGCTTTTGGGGTAAAGTCCAGCAAAAGCCATAAAGGCACCACATGGGCACAGGGGTGACCCCAAAATGGTCACATTACATCCCTCCTAGTAATCTGTGTATGGAGTTCCTGGAGATGAACAAAAGAAAAAGAAAGTCTTATGAAAAGCTTTTCCTTAAAGAACAATTTAGCTAAAACCAGGGGGGTTGGCAGTTGGACTAGAGGACCTTTAAGGGTCCCTTCCAACCCAAACTATTCCGTGATTCTGTGAAAACCTTAGACTTATCTCATGGAGGAGGGACCTCTTCTGGAACACAGAGGAGGAATTGCAAGGGGGGAAGGTAAAGTATGGGATGAGAATAAAAACCTTCATAATGACAGGAAAGGTATTTGCAGAGAAACATCAGCATCTCAGCTGGACCGTGTTGAGCACAGAGAAGTCAGGGATGCTGAGGAGAAGGAAAGAGTGAAAGGAAGAAACTGCTGGTCCTGTTTGCAGTACAGAGACAGCTTTAGGGCAGTCCAATGTTTCTGAGTCGACTTAAGCATTGCTAAAGTTAAGGGCAAATGTTGTCTTTTTAAAACAAAGAAGCCACTGAAGTCCTTATCCAAGATTAGGACATGGTTTGAATTGTGACTGAGTCTGTCTGGGCACAAGAAAATTGAAAAAACAAGTGAACCAAGTGAATGCCGCAAGGATGTGCCAGGCACAAGCCTGGGTAACGTGGCCTGGAGATGCTCTGGAAAGAGTTTGATCACTCCCCAACATGCAGAAATTGTGTTCAAAACCAGCCGGGCATGCACACGGGCAGTGCATGGGGCAGCTGCTCAGATTGCGCAGCGCAGACCTAAAGCGTGCGTGCCCACAAGCTGTGCACAAGTCCACGCACACACACAGAGATGCTTGCATACTCCCCGTGTCCTGTAAGGACTTTACAACTCAGGCACCCCCAGACATCCTGCAGGACTCTCTGCACCAGGGAACCAGGATTGTCGTAGAGAACAGGGCAGGACCCCAGAAAGGACAGTGCTGGTGGGAGCCTGTGGGGTCCAGCAACAAGATCAGGGGGTGTTTTCAGAGAAACTCGGGCTCCAACCCTGGCACACAAGGCTGACCCAAGGGGAAAAGCTGCTCCAGGCCATCCTCCATAGCCCAGCTGGCCATGCATCCAAGTCATACAAAAACCCTCTCGGCTGTTTCCCAGTGTTGGGGAAGGGAGGTGTACATCCTTTCTGGCCTGGCTGGCAAGTACATCTCAGCCAAGCATTCCCCCCCCAGGGCTGCCCTCCACTGCTGGGGTGCAGGGAGCTGGATGCAAGCCATGTCTGGTTCTCAAATATCCCCCTCCTCTGCCCCCCAGCCCTCCCCTCCTGCAGGGCACCTGCCACGGGGGGTGCTTGGCTTCCTCGCCCCAAGAGCAGCGCCAGGTCCCCGGTTGCTGTTAGAAGACACCCTGGCTGGCACCCAGGGCTGATACTTGATGCATCACCACCTCCTGCTGGGAAGACACTAGCTCAGCCCCCACCCACGGGCTTCCCCCAGGGTTACCACCAGCCCTGCAGCAGGAGACTTGCCGGTGCACAGAGCTACGTTGCAGGCAGCACCCCAACCATGAGGTGCACGGCGCTTGGATCAGCCCCACCATTCCTGCATGCCTGACCATAATGAAGTCGTGCATCCCCAGGAGATCCCGGCTGGAGAAGGACGAAGGCTGCATGGTGCAACCAGTTTTACAGTAGGAATACGTGCTAGGGCGAGCCATTTGCAGATCACACGAGCAGGGAGCTTTTTGGCTCAGCAAGGGCTTACGTCATGGAGAGAAGATGCCATCTCTTACCCAGGGGCCTCCCAGTTGGAAGGAGCATCTCCAAATTCCTGGAGGTGCATGCTAACCGGCACAGACTGTGCTGGGAAACATAACAAGCCACGAGCTGCAGGGATCCGCTTACACCACCGGGACTGGCGACCTGGCAGCGGGATGTACGAGGCTCCAGCAGCAGATATCTTCTCATGCAGGGGGACAAAATATATCAGACTCCAAACTGGCGCAGCCACAAGTCCCAGCACCAAGCTAAGATTTCACCCTAGAGGGACAGGTGGGCCATGGACCGCAACTAGACCATTCGGCACGGCAGGCAAGGCTGGAGCAACAAGCTCAATCCACCCACAACATCGAGAGTGAGAGCAAGCAAGCCAGCCGTCACCATGTCCCCCTTCCTATCCCTGTTCCCATGCTCCATTTCTTAACCTATTAGACCTCATGTGCCATGTCTCTGTCCCTAGACACTCTACTGCGTGGTTGCACCATCCCATAGCACACCCACAGCACATCAAGGCTGTACGGCCATCCCTTGGGTCTGCCCTTGGGTTTGCCCTTTTCCCTCCTGCCAGACCCTTCGCACCCCATTGCTTTTGTGTCAGCCCTGGAGCTCTGCTGGGAGCCGTTGCCTCACTCCCAGGGCATGGGGCAGCCTGAAATGTCCTTGGCAAACTGGTACCAGCACCAGCTCTCCTGGTCATCCTTTGCTCCACAGCCACTTCTCTTCTGCGAGCTAGCAGGGGCTCTGAGCCAGAGCCCTTAATGCACTCAGGCTGGCTGCTGGCTCAGTTACTTAATAGAGTCCAATTGTCTATTTTTCATTATCGAACAATTCCCTTTATTGGGCTTTTTGGCTTGTCCAGGAAATTCAATCAATAGGGTTCCCAAGGCAAATGCTGGCTTTGCGTCCTCTTCCTGTCACCATAGGGACCTGCTGTCCCTCTGTGCCCGACCACCCCATCGCCATCACTGGGGCCAAACGCTTGGGAGCTGGAGGGGGTCTCTGGCTGCCTGGCCATCAGTGCACGTCGTGCCAGTGGGGATGTTGCCTTCCCAGCATGGGAAGCACGGGCTGCTCACCGAGGGGTGATAACCACCCCCCGAGGAATTTGGGGGCCTGCTGATTTGGGGGAGGGGGAAAGGGGATGTGCAGGCATGGGGGATGCTGGTGCTGGCTGGAGCATGAGAGCTCTGCTGAAATGGTCCCAACCAGAGCTGCCAGCTTCACTCTTCTGGCTAGCACAGCCTGGTTTTCCCACCAAATCCCTGCCCACCTGCTTTTTGGGGTGACCTGGGGGCTTTCCAACTCAAGCAAATGGCAACCTGCATTACCCTATAGTGTAGAGAGACTGCTATACCTCCTAGAAAGGGAACCGCACGTGACAGCACGTCTATGCAGCCCCAAACAGCATCGATGATGCTGATCTGGGCACTGCTGCGTGTGCACAAGGGACACATCCACACTTCTCCGTTAAACAGCCCTAGGACTGCGTGTCACTGTAGCCACACTGCAGCTCTCTTACCTTCCAGCACAATGTGGGTATGTCCACGCTGTGCACTGCAAATAGTCCTCATCCCACCCTAACACCTCAAACACACTCACAAATCACTGGAGACAGCATCCTCTGGCCTGGGCCCAATGGATCAGAGCAGATGATGGAGCTTCACTGCCCGGGAACGTCTTCTCATGCTGTTTAAATTATTGATATCGATGTAGCTGATGGCAGCCACCAAGAGGAGAGAGACCAGGTGAATCCCTGCAGTGTGGCTGCCCTCACGGCACATGGGGAAAGGCATAAGGGTTAGCGGTACATGAGCCGTGCTGCTATCCCTCTTACCAACCAGCGCACCTCATTTTACTGGGCCCATCTCGAACTGGACAGGCAGCAGAATGCAGAGATGGAGGCTGGGAGAGATGTTCTCAGAGATGCACTAGGTTTGGGTTGTCAGCCCAAAATGATCGCTGCATTGCGTGCCCTGGGTTGTTCATCTTTCAGACTTACCTTCTGGAGTCAGGGGAAGATGCCAGCATGGTCCCATCTGCCTTCTTCCTCATCATGTCTGCTGATATGACATTCCCACCCGTGTAAAGAAAGCGTGTCATCATGGCAGGGGGGACAGACCCAGTGCCAAAGAGAAGGGAAGGATCACGCCCAGGAAAAGCCACCATCAGGTATCACTGGCCCTGCTAGGAACTGGGGACACTCAGCATGAAACATGCTTGGAAACCAGGCATCCTGACAGCACAGACGGCTCTTAAGATATTTCTACCTTGTGAGGCTGCAGGGAAATGATGGAAATCTTGCTAGGAGTGACCCCTAAAGGCTGCAAAGCTGAAGAAACCCAAAGAGAGGGATTTTCTTAAGAAAAGGAGAGGATGCGTGAGCAGAAGGGTGAAGGCTCGTGGTTTGGGTATGTGGCCACTGCCGTACAGGGACATGCATGTGTTTGTGTGCGTGTGCATGTACATGCATGGGACGCACTGCAACGCCTGTGTCTGCAGAACGAGGGGTCTGGCATGAGGTTTTCTGGGATGGGGGGTGGCCCCGATGTGTTTTTAGAGGATGCTGTTTCTCATCGTGTGTCAGAAGCCCTTTCCGGATCCTGAATGGGTCATTCAGAGCCATCAGTGGCAGCAAACAGTGCAGCAATGGCAACCAGAGCAGAATTCAGCCAGATGCAAACTTTAAGGCACCTGCAAGGCTGTTCCTGTGCTTGCCCTGCACGTGTGCATGCTCACACCCCTTCCCAACACCTCCTTGTGCCTTCCTGATGAAATGCATGGCTTTGCACACATGGCCTCACATGTGCAGTGCCGTGTACACTCACATACACACACAGTGCCTCCCAGGGCCAGATCCAGGTGCCCTGTAATTACACCACATATCCCAATTTGGGGCAATGTGGAATGGCTTCTGTTCAAAACTTTGCACTTCTTGGGGAAGGGCTTGGGGCCATCACAGTGCTGCGTGTTCTCCTGGCAAAATGCTGATGCTCAGGAGTCATCTGGGATCTTCCTGCTGCTGTCATCACAACTGTGTAGTGAAGGAGCAGGATACGGCCCTCAGAGACATTGCTCTTCAATCCTGGAAGGGGAAAGTCAAAATGCCCCAACCTGGGGATGTTTTTAAATGTCCCCACAGCTCAGTTTAATCCAAGAGCCAGTAAAACTAAAATCACTCATTGTGGGACACTGGCAGGGGAAGATTAATGTGTTTAAACCATGACAGCTCACAGGTCAGAGGGACATGTGCTCCCGAAACTGTGAAGCAAGAAACTCATCACCTGGAGGCCACAGCCAGGAGAGTCCCAGGAATGGGAAAAACCAAGTAGCCCGTGCAGTGATGGGGTGTTTTGCATTCCTGCTTTGGGGTGGGTTTGCTCTTCTTGTTCTCCTCTAATCAATCATCAAAACATCCTGTTCCTTTCTGGGCAGCACTCTTCATCTGTGGTTGATTTTGGCACAGCCCTGTCCCACAAAGTCCCCATTTCCCCTCCGATTCATTTGGCCTCCTGGTGCACAGGGGATCGTTTCTGTTCCCTGACAGCAGGAACCAGATTTTCTTCAAAAAAGCACCTCTGAGACTACCAGAACATGGACCACAAAAAATCCCTGCAGTGTCCTATACTACATGTGGTACAGAGCACTGCAAACACATTAGGAGGAACAGGGCAAGTGGACCGAAAAGGGAAGAGAAAACTCAATTTGGAGAGGTCCTTGCTCTGCACGGTGCAAGGCAGCGCTTAGCCGATGCTCTGGGGGACAGGAGGTCATGGTGATGGGCATGTTTAAAGCCCAAGCATAGCCAGATGCCATTCCCCCACTGCAATTCACCCAATTTAACCAGTATTAGATTTCCTAATAAGTCAAATCTCATTTAAATTACATACCTCGGCCTGATCTCAGCTTTCCCTGCAGAACCACTCTCCCAGGCTCTGCTCCTGCCAGGGACCATGTCTGGGGGTGTCTGCAGACCCATGTAGCCACCACGGACGTGTCACGGGGTCCCTTCACTTCTGCAGGATCCTGGCACGTGAGGAGAATCCCTCATTGGGATGGGTCAGGAGCCAGGCAGGAGGGCAGGTCTGTGGATGGACAGGCTTTCACCACGAGGCGCAGGTGCAGACACCGACCTATTCTGGGCATCTCATTTTCAAACTCCATTGATCAGTTTTCCTTTGGCTCTTCCCCAGTAGACACAGCCGTCCTCTTGACAGGATGGAGGTGTTCTTCTTCCCCTCCAAAAGTCTTCGCCTTTCCAAACCACCCTTGCCATGGGTCACCTCGAGGACATGTGCAGGGAGCTCTGAGCACCCACTGCTCACGTCAACATCCCCTGGAGCCACAGGTGCCTTCAGCCCTGGGCACATGAAGGGAAAATAGGGCCACCAAAATAAGAAGGTGTCTTTAAAACATGAAAGCTTCTGCTCTGCAGGAGCAGCTGGGACACACCTCAGACTTCAGCAGACATGTTAATGTTAAATATCCTCTGCTCTCCCCACCTCTCTCCACCCATGCCTAGAGGAATTAAAGCAATGTCACCAAAGTTAATCATTACATTGATTTTGCCTACAGCAGCTCCATGCACCAGGTGAGTGCCCACAAAACCCTCTGGATGCTGCTTTGCAGAGATACCTTCTCCTTATCAGAGCCATCAGGTTCCTCCTTGCATCCACTTGTCAAACTCTCCTCTGAGGAGACACAGGAGCTCTGAGAGCGACAAGGAGACACATGTCGACATCACTGCACTCATCACATCACTGCCATTCATCACATCACTGCTGCTCATCACACCACTTGTTGCTCGTGCAAAGCCCGATGCCTGACACCAATCCTTTCACTGGATGTCTTGAATGAGTGGTGCCAGGAGGACCATCCACCTTGCCAAAAGCCCAAAGGTCAGGTCACCATGATCTTGCTGCCTGGGCAGGCATTGGGCAGAAACAGGGTACCTGCTTTGGACGAGGAGACGTTCCAGGTGTTTACCTGCTCCTGGCTGTCCAGAAAAGACTCTGTGCGCCTGAAGAACCAGTGGGAGGGCTTGATGGACCCTTGGGAACTGTCTTCTCCTTTAGACCCTCCAATGAAACTGTCTGGTCCAGGAGACATATGCAGACCTCAGGGCACCCATCTTACCAACCAGTCTGCCAGGAGTCCATAAGCCACTGGGAACAGGCAGAAATTGTGGTTTCTGCTCCAAAACAGGCATGGCAGCTCCCAGCTCCAGCTAAATGCAATCAGAGGGATGCATCCAGGCAGGCTTGTACTGGGATGTGTGCGCAGGGCATCACCCCTTCCCCAGCACACAGCCAAGTGCTTTAGCCATCCACGAGAAAGCACCTGGCCAAAGACACGCAGAGGGGATCCCAGCAGCCCCATCCTGTGCCAGCTCCTCCAGCAACCCCCCAGCCCTGCACCTATCTCCCCACCATGGCCTCTTCCCCTACCTGTCATGCCTCTTTACTTGCGTGGCCAATGAAGAGCTACTCAGGGCTGATGCACATCTTGTGTCAGAGCCAGAGGCTGGCAAGAGGGAGCCCCAGGCAATCTGAGGATTGAATGTACTCGGGTTTATTGGTGGGAAGCAGAGCCACAGTTGTTATTTTCATGGGGGTTACCTGTTGGAGCATCTCTGCTGTGTGTCCAGGGAGGATGGGGTCAGACTGGTTGTGCAAAGTCTCTTAAAGGTGAGATTGTCCCATTCCTGCTGGTCTTGCAGCATGGTAGCCACCCCAGTTGCATGACCCTGGCCACCAGCTGTCTCTCTCATGAGGACAATTGGTGCCCAGATGCTTTAAGCTTTGGAGAGGCTGGGAAGTTAGTATCCTTGTTGAAAATGAGTGCTAGGAAATCAAGGGGTCAGAGGTTACCCTGTGGAGTGAGTCCTGGTTCACACCTGGTCAGTCAAGCACTCCCCAGTATAAATCCAGGCTAGGATAGGTGCCTTTGGAGGACTTTGGATCTTGACAGGCTTGAAAGGTGGGCCCGCGTGAACTGCATGAAGTTCAACAAGGCCAAGTGCAAGGTCCTGCACATGGGTCAGGGCAATCCCAAGCACAACTACAGGCTGGGAGGAGGATGGATTGAGAGCAGCCCTGAGGAGGACTTGAGGGTGTTGGTGGACAAGAAGCTCAACATGACCCAGCAATGTGCACTTGCAGCCCAGAAAGCCAACTGTGTGTCCAGCAGTGTGACCAGCAGGTCGAGGCAGGGGTTTCTGCCCCTCTGCTCCTCTCTTGTGAGACCCCACCTGCTGTGCTGCATCCAGCTCGGGGGTCCCCAGGACAAGAAGGACATGGAGCTGAGCAAGTCCAGAGCAGGCCACAGAGATGATCAAAGGGCTAGAGCACCTCTCCTACAAGGACAGGCTGAGAGAGTTGGGCTTGTTCAGCCTGGAGAAGAGGAGGCTCCGGGGATAGCTTAGAACCCCTTCCAGTCCCTAAAGGAGGTACAGAAAAGCTGGAGAGGGGCTGTTTACAAGGATGTGGAGTAGCAGGACAAAGGGGGAATAGCCTGAAGCTGAAGGGGGGGAGATTTAGATGAGATATTAGGAAGAAATTCTTTACTGTGAGGGTGGTGAGGCACTGGAACAGGTTGCCAGAGAAGTTGTGGTTGCCCCATCCCTGGCAGTGTTCAAGGCCAGGTTGGATGGGGCTTTGGGCAACCTGGGCTAGTGGAGGGTGTCCCTGCCCATGGCAGGG
>VXBL01005558.1:1908774-1933727 GCA_013400195.1 Aramus guarauna
AAAAAAAAAAAGTGTTAGAGCAGCTTAGTGAGCTATCCACCATCAGCTGAGCTGTGTGTACTTTTCATCTACAACTGTGTGGTTTCACTTAGGCCCTAATAGACATCGTTCACACTAAAGCATTTTGGTGGCTGAGATCCCCAAGGACAGGGGGTCACCACAGCCCAACTGATGAAAGAGAAAACACTAAATAATAGTAACTCCATCAAATGTCTGAGACCAGCGTGTTGGGTTCAATGCAGGAATGACTGTTTTGAGGTGTCCTACTAACCTGGTGCAGAAGATGTTGATATCAACGCATCTCACAGTGAAATGCAAGAGAGTTTGATAAAACTGAAGATCTGCCCTGCACAACTGTGTGTCCTACCCTTAGGGCTGCCTCTCTGTGCAGGAGCACTCCAGCCTGTCCAGATGTTCATCAAAAGCCACCTTTTCACCCCAGGATCATGAACTGAGACACATAAAAGAAAAAATCACAGATTTGCAGGTGAGTGTGACTGGTACTCTCTGCTCCTGACCCCTGGTAACCACCTCAGTGACTTATCAGCTAGAACAACGGGGCCATATTCATTTTACAAACCTCCTCCAGTGAAGCAATTGATCCACTTCATCTACAGGAAAAGAGCAGTCTCGTGCAGCACTGCAGGGTTCAAAAGACACCTCCAGGCAGTGTGAATCCAGCTGGGGAGGGCAACACAGCTCCCAGACAGCATGTGGCACAGAGGCAAAAAAGAATTTGACACTGAGATACTTAAATGACAGCCTTGGAAGAAGATGGATGGATGGATGGATGGATGGATGGATGGATAAATGAACAGATGGAAGGGTGGATGAACAGTCAGATGGAAATATGTGTGGATTCTATATTTTGCAAAGTCTTGATGGTATGCATAGTTTCACTTAGGCTCTGAGATCCCACCAGACAATGCATAGCCCTTTGAAAGGGGACATGTTCCATGTTCTTCATGCATGAGAAGTGACGACCAGGTCACCTGCCAGGTTGCAAACCACCCCCACATTGTGCCTAGCAGTTCCCATGCCCACCAACCAGTCCTACAGAGCACTGCCACTACTCCTGGTCCCCAGAGCTAAGGCTATGCCTGAGATGCACTCAGGTATTAAATATGATGTGACAGCTGCCAGCCAGCAGCATCCCACCTTCAGCAAAGGACTGTTTGGAGATGCACGATTGCCAAAACTCTCTGCTCCTACCTCGCTGTGGCTGGATGCAAGCTTGGCCTGGAAGTGCTGCAGGATGTGGAGATCTTGCGTAAATCTAGTCCCAGGTCCAGGCATGGGGCTGGAGCGAGCACCTGACATCGTGCACCCAAATATGAGTGGCGAGGGTCCACATGGCCTCTCCAAGAATATCTGTGAAGAAGGAGAACACCTCTGGGAGTCACACTAGCTTCTCTTGGAGTCATTAGGGAGAAGCAGGCATTTTCAGGTGTGATTCATCTGGCTTTCTACAGACATCAAAGTTCAGATGAATTGCCCCTCCAGCAGGGCCTATTCTTCTCTTTGGCAGCAGAGGCAGCCACGATGAGCACAGATAGCTGCTTTTGGAGGAATGAGTCCCTCTTGGCATCTTTTTTTTTTTTTTTTTTTTTAAACAAGAATCAAGTAGCACATGCACTTCCTCACTGAAAACACCCATCACTTTCAAAATCCGCCATGAGAAGAAGCTGTCAAACTTCTTTGACACTCCTGTTTGCACACAACTTTCCTCCACCCTCTGGAAAGCTCAGTTCCAGAGGAGGATCACCTCCCCGCTCTCCCACCGGCTGTTCACATGGAGAAGAAAAGTGTCCCAGCCTCATGGCAGAGGGATTACAGCCTAAATCTATGCTAGCACCTGACATTTATTGAAGCACCTACATCCCTTCCTGGATTTGGAATAAAATCACTGGCTTGAGGGGAGGCGAGGAACCTGCAGCAGAGGCAGCACTCGAACTCCTATCATCTCCTGGATCTCAAGCTGACAGCATCACCAAAAGCCCACCTTTCTCCTCCCCATGCACCTGCCACTCCAGGAGCGGTGCTCGCCCTAACAGGAGGCAGGAGATAGCGCTCCTCAAATTATTCACGCTGCACCCCATGGCAGGAGCTGGTGAAAGGAGGTGGGAGGGAAAGAATGAAGAAAAGAAAAAAAAAAACAACCACATACAACAAGCTTGTCAGTTGACTTCTTAAGCAAAAGCCAGCAAACGGTGCAGTCAGGTACCGAGTCGGGTTTCTCCCAATTAAATTTAACAAGTGACGCCCCTGAATCTTTCATGAGCATTCGGAAATTTTAGCCCATCTGTCTTTATGCGCGCACACAAATCTCGCTCCTGCTTGTGCTTTTAAACACCACGATACTCCAGCGATCGAGCCCTGCCTTTTTGTACCGCACCCGGGGGACTTCAAACCCCTCTACACCAAGTGGTGAGGGGGTGACGGTGCTGGAGGTAGCCAAAAGGGGCTTCATCCTGGCCATCTGCTCAGCACGGTTTCCTGGTGCTGCCGCGACTTCCTCGGGAGAGGCATCACTGCCTCCGTCGCCACTGCATCCCCCCCCTTCCTCCTGCGTGATCGATTGTCACTTTAATTATCTGTCGGCCCTGCGACGTGCCGGCAGGTTCCCCAACCTGAGTCAGGCTTCAGAGTGGCTCCTGGGTCTCGGCGTGTTCGTGTGCCGCCTGCGCACAGCATCGGCTGCTTTCAATTAAAGCTCGGAGCTAACCTGAAAGAGGTTCGCTGGCTGCTGGCGGGGGCGAGCAGTGAGGCGGGGAGAGGAGGGGAGGGCGAGGAACCGAGGGAGGAGGATGCCACCGGGGTAATAACAGAGGGCTGCAAGGCTGCAAATGCTGGGGTGGGATGGTGGAAGCTGGGGAGACCTTGCCCCATGGGCTGGGGAGCAACACCAGCATTCCAAAGATGCTTGATATGAGGTGTCTTTGTAGAGGAGGAAGACCACGTATTGTCCCTCCCATGGGCTGCCCTGTCCTGCTGCTTCATCGGCAACATGGTGCCAACAGCACGAGGCTAGCAGATATGGCCCAAGACTTCCTTGGTCCTGGGATCAAGGGATTTTGAGACATGGGGAGTCCTCTGTGATTGCAGATGCTTGGTCCTGGCCTCACCTAATGCCCATTGCGTGCAATGGGTCTGCATAGTGATGGAGGGGGTGAATGCAATGCTGGCAAGTGGTGGGAGCAGGTCTCAAACTAGGCAGGTAGAAGATGGGTCTAGGGCTTTGGGAACATAGCAGGTTGTGTCTGCAGCTTTCTGCAGCTTTGGAGGCTGAAGGTGCAGTAAGAGGAAGGAGAGGCTCAAGTATGGCCATGACAAAGAGCTCGGATGAAGAAGTCAGCACAAGGGTCTGGGGGAGTTAGCAGGGTGGTCATAAACCCATCTTGGTGGTATGATGGGTTACGCAGGCACCTGGCTCACCCACCCAGGCCCACTGGAGCTGGGTGCTGAGCATTGCAGAAAGCCCATACCATGCAAGACCCACCTCTGCCCTTTCTGCCCTCAGAAGATCCTCTCATAGGAGGTTCTTCAGCTGCTTCAGCAGCAAACTGCACTGAAAAAAAAAATCAACTAATTCAACTCCATTTTGACCCGGGAACAATAAATTCTCATGGGTCTGACTTGTGCATTGGTTGGCCCACGTTGGATTCATGTCTTCTCCAGGACACGAGCAGCCTCTGGAGCCCTCAGGGCTACTGGTCTTTTGGTCTTCATGAGTGCTTTGGTCTGTTATTGCTGTCCTTGTCACGCTTAGTGTGATAGCACCTGGCCATCCCTCTGGAGTCCAGGCCCTCACCATGTTCCGTGCAGCATACGGACAGAAAAGGACAGGTCCTCGCCACCAGCAGCCAGCTTTCTAAACATTTTACAATTTAAATTGGATTGCACACGTTCACAGTCTAAATACACCTTGGTTATTTCTGGAGTGTGGGGTTTTTTTCCAGGCTGTAATGACTCGGGGCTCCAATAGCAAAGCTTTTGCTGCTTCGTTTCATTATGTTCAGCATAGGAGCTGCTGGACCAGGGGGGACAGTTTCTACATCTAAGCAAAGCAAAGCTCATGTGAATGTGGGCCATTTGGTCAGAGGAGCCTAGGTGGGAGGAGGTGTGATGGGAACAGCTTTCACATCAATGGAAAGATCCCTGCCAGCTCTGATGGGCTCTGGATCCGACTAGCAATAAATTCCTTCCCAGACTGGACAGCGTCAGACATAGGCTGGCTACCGAATTATCACCAATATAGTGCAAAACAGCCATTGCGTCATGAGCCCACATGCACAGCTGTTGCATCAACAAGCCTGTCCGCCCTCCTCTGGCTCTGCACAGCTCTCCAAGCCCTCTGGCAGACACAGCACCCACTGTAGACCCAAGAGAATCTCACCTGGGGCCTCGCAGTTTCTTTCCCTCCCTTCTTGCAGAGACCTCATCTCTCCTGGTTGGCTAGGAGAGCCACAGTCCTTCTCATCCCAATGCCCCCCACAGCCCCCAGCCCACCAGGCTGCTGGGTCCAAGCATCCCCAGCCTGATCCAGTCCCCATTTTCAGCCCTCCTCTTTGACACATGCTCTGCATCCTGATCCCTTAGTGGCCTGGGTTGTCCATTTGGAAGCAAATACATAAATGCTTCTGCTGTCCCACAGGGAAAGGGACGGTGCTGGCTTTTGGCTTATGCACAGCTTGGGAAAGGTGGTGCCAGCCTCAGGAGGATGCAGACTCACAGGCATGGAGAGATGAAATGGCCTCATGCGTTTCAGCAGGGGAATTTCTCAGCGAGGACAATCCTCCTTGGGCACCATTTCTCTTTGTTTGCATCCTACCTAATCGCTGGGCTGTCATTGCTGCCTCTCATCCTACCCTGGGGGCTGGCAGGACCCAAAGGCCCAGCAACGTCCCTTGCAGGTAGGCACCGACGCTGCAGGGACCTCAGTAGACAGCCAGATGGGTAGACAGATGGAAGAAGGGTCTCTTTTACCTGGAGGGCGGAGGTCCCTTGGGAAAACGGAGATGCTTAGGTTTCTCTAACTAGAAGCAAAAGGTAGAAATTTCACAGTTACATACACTGGCAGGGAGATGTACTGGGCTCTGCTGCTGTTCCCAGAGGACCACCATGAAAACCCCGCAACAGCAGGCATTTCCATCCCAGCCACCTCGGGGGGACAATCCTGCTGGCCCTCCTGGGGATGGAGCAGATGATCTAATGGGTCTTTATCATTTTCCAGCTTTCATCTTCTCCCCTTCAAAGCTGAGCTTGCATTCGGAGACCAGGCTCCAGTTCCAAGTCCCATCCCAAGCCAGCAGCATTCAGGGCCCCTTTCTCCTGAGTGATGGAGAAGGTGAAATCCAGCCTTTGAGCAGGGAGGGGCACTGAGAAATTTCCCAAGTCAACTTGTTTCATAAAGTCCCATGGAGTTTCTTGTCACTTCCTTTGTGCTGCCTGCAGCCACCAGTAGTTGATGTGCTAGATGTTCCCCAAGCCTGTGTGGACACGGCCATTTCTGAGGAAAAAACCCGATTCAAAGCCATCATCATTCCTGGAGCCTCTTGTGGGGACAAGCAAGGTCCTGGACCCTGTTTTACTGTGCTGCGTTGAGAAACCAGCTCTGGCTGCACTGGAGCTAACTTTTATGGGTTTGACCCACAGTTTTGACTTGATCACCTTCTCAGCCCCGGTCCACACTCCCTCTCAGCCCTACATAACCCTGGATGACTGAGAAGCAGCTATTCTAGTTCTGGACCATTGGGTTTTACTTCACAGTTTGCGATATGATTAGCTGGCTGCACGTGGAGCTCAGCTCAGAACTGCTTTCTTCTTGCCTTGCTCCATCCCTGAGGCTCCACCACTGGTCAATGCTGGAAGTGGGATCCTGGGTTAAATGGGCCAGTACAAGGTGCCATCTTTTTCATGATAATACTGCAAGGACTGCAGTCTGAGGTTATGCAACCTGCAAGATTTCAAAGAAGAGGAGATATCTTTTAGATCAGCTGAGGCAGCTGAGAAATGTAGACAAGCTCTCTGAAACACCAGCCCTCCAAGTGGCTGGGAGCACAGCAAAGAGCATCAAGGCAATCCAGGCTAAAGGCATGGGCTCTTCAAGTCCAGACAGCTCTTTAACCCAAAGCTGCTGCTTTCTTTCTGTTCCTGATGGAAAGAAATCCATTTCTCCAATCCGGTTACATCATATCCCCTCCAGCCCTCTGCAAGAGCCTGTGGTGAGCCTCATCAGCAAACAGATCAAGGTTAAAATGACCTAGGGGGAAGAACACCGAGGGGTTTTTTAGCCAGAAAAACACAGAGCACTTCGTTCACCTCTTTGGAGCAACATGGTTTCCTCTGAGAAGAGCTGGAGGTCTTGGACAACAACCACCATCAAGGTGTAAAAAAAACCTCTTTTCACATGCCTAGTGGTTACACTTGCTGGCAACCCTTGGATCCACAGCAACAGAGTTTCCTTACCTACATCTTGTAAGAGACTTTATGCAACAGTCTAATTCACATTCCCTTAAACCAGTCCTTCAGGCCATCTCCTGTGAGCTGACCTCCAGCCTCTGCTACACCAAGAGTATCCCCAGAGAAGTCTCAGACCCATTGCTTCAGAGATAAGCTTCAGAGAAACCCTCCCTGGTCAGCATTCAACCTTGCCATAAGTGAAGGGAAGGAGATCATTATATGCTCGTCAGTGGGACAACAGGTCAGAGGCAAGAGGTCAGATATACAAATCAACATAGAAAAACAAAACAAGCAAATCATAATGTGAAAAGAACTGGTGAAAAAGGCTCTAAGGACAGGCTGGAGGAAGGAAGAAAAGGCTGGGACATTGTAACAGGCATCCCATCAGCCAGCTGCATGCCTAGAGAGGTAGGAACTATGGTGGGTCCACATCTGAAGCACCCTTCTTGCACTCTCCTGTACACCCAGGGTGCCGGTTCGGAGCCAGCACCATCAGTCCAGTCATGCTTTGCTGCCCTCAGGGCTGGCACACATCTCTGCCTTGCCAAAATCTTGTCTTAGGGCACTTCCTAAGTCAGACCCTGGGAATGGAGCAGGGAAGATCTCTTTCACCATCCAGAAAGTTCACAAGTTAGATTTTTAGTGCAAAACACCCCAGGAACAGGCTCTGGGCAGATCCCAAGGACAGCTGCCTTGACATGAGGTAGTATCATGGCCCCAGGACACAGGCAAAACATCTTTGGTTGACTTCTCCACCTGAGAACATGATTCATCCAGCTGTAGGTGCCTGGGAAGGTGTTTCAATGCCCCCAGAGTGATCCAGCTCATGGGAACTGACGGCAGAGAAAGAGCCAAGAGTATCCCAGGTCCTGAGGGCAGCTTTGCAATGGCCAGCTGCCACTCAAAAGAGCAGTCTCTCTACTCAAACCCACCCATGTGGCCTGGTTCCAGAGCTCATCCAGCCCCACTGAAGGAGCTAAACCAGCAGAAAAGCATCTTACAGCAAAAGTCATGTACTTCATGTTGGGGAGCATCCATGGGCTCAGAGCGTGGTCAGTGCTGGTCCAAAGGGACAGGGCAGGAGCACATAGGTAGGACTGAAGGGATGTGAGATGACTGCTTTTAGACACTATCATCACAATTTAGCTGGCACATGAAACTTCACATTCACCAACACACCCTCATGATGTGCTGGGGCAGGTCATGAACACCAGCCCCTGTTGGAAACCTCTGCAGAGAGACCAAGAGAGGAGAAGAAAGCACATGATGCCCTATCTGCTGGAGATGTTTTCTCCATGTGAACAACATAAGTGCTCCAGGGACTGTCCAGCACATTGTTCTCCTTGGCACTTGAATGACCTCAGTTCCCTCTTGGCTGTCGCTACTAACCCACTGCTGGCCTGAAAGAAAATAATAAAGAATTAATCAAGACAAAGGTCTCATCGGTGTTAATGCTTCACAGCTCCTTAGCCACTGTACTGGAGCATTTCAAATGCCTGGCAGTTTGCTTTGCCTTATGAAATAATCAAGATGGAGATGCAGCCAGCATGGTGGCTTCAGCCCCAGGCATTGCTCCCACCATCATGACTTTGTACGAGCTCCTGAAATGGGCACGGAGTAAATGGCCTGCCAAGGACTTTCAAAGACTTCACTCCATTTCATCAGCAAAGGGATTGTGCTGCTCTTCTCGCTTCCCATACCAACATCTCTTTCTCTTCCTCTCACCTGGGGGATGCCATTGTCTCCCCTGTTGTTTAACTTCACGCAGCCTCAATCTTCTCCAGCACAAACCTCAAGGGCACTAACTGCTCTGGTGACATGCTCTAGGAGACAAGTCCCAAGTTCTGAAAGAAAATGTGTGGCTAATGGCCCTACAAACCTACTCTGGGGGCCACAGCATTTCCATAGCATCACTCTACCCACAGCAGTCATCACAGGGCAATATTACTGCAGACAGGCTCCACACATCACTAGTCTTGGTGAAGTACCAAACCTTTGGAGCCCTCTCAGGACCATAAGGCTGCACAGGACAACTCTGAAGTCATGACTGTCCCACCACACCTGCAGCAGTGATCAGCCATCCCCTGTCGTAGGTAGTCATGGATCTTGTTATTGTAGCATTGGAGCATCTCAAGGCCCACCTTGACCCAAAGGAAGAGTGATATGGATGGCAGACTGGTTAATTCAACAGGCAGTACACTCCGGTGCTCAAAGAACTGTAGAGCCAAAGAGCTGGTTTAGAGCAATGAACAAGCTGTTCTGAGCAGGGAATAATTGTCCTACCCTGAAAAACTGACCTTGGCCCTCTGAGGTCCTGAGATACAACATCTGCAGGTCATTGAAACATGGGCTGCAGACACTATGCTTTGTGCACCACAGCTGGATAGGACTGACAACCAGGGCTCAGCAAAATACATAAGCATCTCCCCTAAATTTAGATGTCTCCATTATACATGTCTCCACCTGAGCTGCATACCCGTGGCTTTATTCATAGTCCAGAGAGAAAAGCCAGCATTTTTATGGTGCATTCATCCAAACAAACACAAGCATTTACTTTAGGTTGGATGAACCTCCGGTGACTCTCTTCAGTGATGATAGACTGACCCAAGCTGTCTGGCCCAAGGGGAGATACTCTTGTTTCATCAGATGAAACCTGCAGTACCTGAACACCAACAAGCAGCATCGTCCAAGTGTAACGCAGCCACCCCACAAGCCTGAGTCTCCTTCAGCTCTGCAAGCGGGAAAGAAAAGAGGAAATTTAGGCTGAGGCTTAATTTCTCTTGATTTTCTTCACCTCAAGCAGGTTTCTTCTTATGCCACTGATGGCACAGTCATGGGGGTTTTTTTACCTCCATCACTGGCTTACCTCTCACAGTATCAGGTGCATATGGCTTAGCCTCTGCCAAACTGCACGGGAATAGCAAGTTTTGCACACCAAACAGTCACAAACAAATGAAAGGTAGCACACGGCCTCATGGGCATGACTGCACATGCAAGGAAGGAAGGACAGGATGTGTCCTTCACCCCTGCTATCTCCTGTAACTCTCCAACCACAGCACCAGGCAGCAGTTTGCACATATTGCAACTGGGCTTCCAGCAAATCCACCTCCAGCATCTCCATCCTAAATCCTCCTGCCAGGAAAGGAAGATCAGCTTGGAAGAGTGAGAAATTTGGGATTTGTGGGCTCCTTGTTTTGATTTCTGTGTGGCTTGTTCGCTACTGCAAAGTCAGCCTCCACGGACGCATCGCCAGCAGCGAGACAGAAGCTCTGAAGACTTGTGCGAAGGCTGATGCAGAGAGATTGTTTTCAAGTCTTGCTCACTCTCCATAGGAGACACTGCCTCTTGCTCTGGCTTCCTGAAATCACCTGTATTAAGATGCATCCCTGGTACCGTAAGCAGTTTCCAGTGGATTTTAATGGAGCACACAGACTCGGGTGCTTTCATTTCTAAATGCCTTGCTCGGGGCAGCTGTTGAGTGCCCTGACAGCATTTCATTTAGGCAAGGATTAGGGAGGCTGAGAAACAGGCAAGAAGGGGGCTTGGAAGCAGCATGAAAAGCAGTGTTAATTATTGTATGGAGGAAGGAGGAAGAAAAGACACAATGGGCACAACAGGAATGAAACTGGAGGGAGCATATCCCAAAAAACAGACCTGGAAACCCGACAGTTGAAAGGCACAAAGAGCTAGATCCTTACTCTGGGGTGCTGAGCACCTCCATCTCAGCCCTGCTGACACAGCATTAAAAAGAGCCCTTGTGGGATGAGATGAAGATGCTTTGGTCCATGCAGGACTGGATGTCCCCCACTGCATCCCTGGCCTTTGCCGCTCTTCAAGCCACCATTCAGGGCTTGCCCAGGTGCTGGGGCAAGATGCAAAGTGCAATGGA
The DNA here is from genome assembly GCA_013400195.1 of Aramus guarauna. Taxonomy (NCBI): domain Eukaryota; kingdom Metazoa; phylum Chordata; class Aves; order Gruiformes; family Aramidae; genus Aramus; species Aramus guarauna. Next base: position 1,919,126 of record VXBL01005558.1, read on the forward strand.
AACAGGGCTAGAAAGCAACATAGATGTTGCTGAAAAGCTTATTTTAAACCCTGGCTCCCCCTTCCTCTGCCCAAGACCTCCCTGTGCTTTCCCCAGACCTATCACCATAACGGGAAGTGTTATCGGAGACATGGCCACCTTCTCCTGAAGGCTTAGAGAGCCACACTAGTAAATTAGATGATGCCAGGGACTATTCCTGGGTAGCAGGACTAAAAGGCACATTGGATGAGGCCACCCCATGGCACAGCTAAATTTGGCTGGCTGGACGCAAGCCCTGCCATGCCAGCCACCATCAGGACCAGAGGTCTGTGACCCCATTGAGCTTAGCAGCAGAGGTGTAGCCAAAAGTCCAGCCTCTTGGGGGAAGGTTTAGGAGCTACATGACTCCTTTTTGAGGAGGAGATGGGTTTAATCACCGTACTGCCGCTCACTCTGGCACATCGGTGCCGAGCAAGATGTTGAACCCATGTCCTGTGCTGCCAGCCCTTGCTCCCACACCACCGGACTGCAAATCCCGTGCAATCAAACCAAATCCAAACACGATCGGCATAGACAGCAGGAGAGGAGCAGCCGCGAGTCGGTGCTAAATGTTCAGTGTGATGTAAAATCGGCCTCGGCTGCATATGCAAAACTCGCCCCACGGAAACGATGCGCATTAGGAAACCAGAGCTGCCCCTGGATACCGCACATGTCACGGGGAGATGATTTACATCAAGTCCTTTCTAGAGGAAACTGCCAGCCTTGACAGGCAACAGATTTGACCTCCCTTGACAATTGCCCCACTTTGCTCAGCTCTTTGCTTTATGGATCCTGGCCAGGTTTTGTTTTGGTTGCTTAAATATTTCTTCTTTGTGGGCTTGTTTTGTTGTTTTGGGGGGGTTTTTTTAAGTGAATTTAGAGCCATTAGAAGATGCCTGACTGACAACCCTGGTGACCAGGGATTCTTTAGCCACACAATGCATGTGTCACCAGGAGGTGCGGAGGAGTCTTATGCTTAAACAGTGGCTGCTTTTAAAACCATCAGCAAATACTCAGTCATGAGAACTGTCCCTGCACCTCTGCTTACTTCAAAACTCGGGCTAAAGAAAATTGGATATCTTAGCTGTGGTAGCTAAAGAGGCATTGGGATTCATGTCATATTGTTCTGTCCCCATTGCTTATCACGTCAGTAATTCTGCCTTGTTCTACAGTTTTGGGGATTTTTTTAAATTTCCTAGAAGCACTGGTGGTTAAGCGGGGACCATGCAAAAGGGAAAGACGACGTCAAGGAGCACAGAGCAAGGGCCAGCAATTTGTGTTCACACAGCTAACAGCTCCATGTTGATTTTAGTCAACACCTATTAAACTCAAACATCCCACTCACCATCAGAAGGAAAAAAAAAGTGAAATCTGTTTAAACTGCAACTTTCCTGATGCAGCGCTTAGGAACTGATCCACTTTTCTGCGTCCTCCGATGAATTTTCAGGCAAAGATCAAAAAGGTTGAGACTGAGTGCTTCTGATAGCCTCGAATGACAAACAAGTAGGGAGAGAAGCACACACCTCCCCAAATACTGAAAGAACAGTCAGCCTGTCTTTACCCATGATGATTTTTTTTTTTCCTTTGCAAAGTCATCTTTGTACCTTCACAGTCCTATTTCTCCTCAGCAGCCTTCACTTTGGGAAGTGGTGGCAAACCTCCAGGGCAAGTGCTTTCCTCCACAGGCTGGAAGAGGTGCTGGGACTGTGGGACAAGAGCTACTCAGCAGGGACAGGTGGTGGATGTGGTGGCCAACAGCCCCACCAGGCTGGTGTTAGGGTGGCTATGTCAACCCAGCTTACTGTTAACCATCCACAGCTGAACTTGCATGTCGTAGGATTCTGAGGGTCTCTCTCTGTGCTGGACACAACTTCTCACCCCCCCCATATTTGACCCATGGACCTGCCAGATCAGGCAAGACCAAAGCAAAGTCCAGGAGTCAGAGACTGTGCTCCTACATGGGTTCTACCAAAAACCTGCTCTGTGCAGTCGGGACAGCCCTCAGCATGATGCATGGAACATGGAAGGAACATGGTGGAGGGGTACAGACTCTCCCTATGACATGGCTTGTGAAGAAAGTGCAGGAACAGAGAGCAAAGTCAGTAACCCCGATGAGCGAACCCAAGCTGCCATGCAGAAATCAAGATCTCATGGTCAGCTGACAGAAGCAAATGGTTCACCCACTCCTCTCCCTGCCAGTAAGCGGATGATGCCAGCAAGTAGCAAAATGCCTTGTTCTCCCATAAGAGCGCTCAGGAAGGGTTTAGCCAGGAGAAGGAGACTCCTAGTGCTGCTCGGGCCACTTCTGAGCATGCATCAGGCATGGGGCTGGCATGGAAGAGTCCTTCAGCCTCTGCCCTGCACTGAGAAGGTCAAATATGATCCTTTTATAGTACTTACCATCAAGGAAATAGATTCTGTATTTTCTTTCCCTTGCTTGTTTTCTTATATTCTATAGTCCATTTTCACTTGAACAAGCTGGAAAATAACGTAGATCTCTTTCCTGGCCCTTCATCTCCAATATCTGATAGCGACAGTGCACCTACCATCCCTCCATCCTAGATTACAGTGGTGCCCCAAATCCCACCCACTGTCCCTCTATAACCATGGGCCAACGTGTCTAATCCTGTTATTCCCAAAGACCTCCCCGCCCACAGTGCTGCCCATCTGCTCACATCNGCTCTGGCTTTGTCCATAGTGCCATACTGCCCACAAACATACCTTAGCATCCTCCAATGTCCCATCCCCCCCCCATTCCCCCCACAGCTACTGCAGCCACACTACCCCAAGTCCATAAAGGGCAATAAATCCCCTGGCCACCTCCCAGCAGGGCATCCAGCATTCCCAGTTTGACCCCTCAGAGACCACAAAGCCATTTTCTTCAGCCCAAAGTCGCCCAAACCCATCTCTTCTGACCCTGCTGCTGGGGGATTTCAGGTTTGCTGGGGATTTTGGCACGGGGAGCTGTATGGGGGCAAGGGGGGGGTGCATGGAGGGTTGCTCTTACAGCTTGGGTAGGGTTAACAGCTTGGTGGCAGTGGCTGGAAGATACCACAGCAGGAGACCAGTGACCTTTGCAACCTGAATGATTCCTGGTCTCAGGTTTCTGGTGTATCACAGGGGAAGGGGGAGCTGGGGAGGGATGGGGGGAGAAAATTGCCAACACGATGGAAACATGAAAAATAGCAACAACAAAAAGGAGGGGAAAAAAAAAAAAANTGATTTTTTTTTTTCCTTTGCAAAGTCATCTTTGTACCTTCACAGTCCTATTTCTCCTCAGCAGCCTTCACTTTGGGAAGTGGTGGCAAACCTCCAGGGCAAGTGCTTTCTTCCACAGGCTGGAAGAGGTGCTGGGACTGTGGGACAAGAGCTACTCAGCAGGGACAGGTGGTGGATGTGGTGGCCAACAGCCCCACCAGGCTGGTGTTAGGGTGGCTATGTCAACCCAGCTTACTGTTAACCATCCACAGCTGAACTTGCATGTCGTAGGATTCTGAGGGTCTCTCTCTGTGCTGGACACAACTTCTCACCCCCCCCATATTTGACCCATGGCCCTGCCAGATCAGGCAAGACCAAAGCAAAGTCCAGGAGTCAGAGACTGTGCTCCTACATGGGTTCTACCAAAAACCTGCTCTGTGCAGTCGGGACAGCCCTCAGCATGATGCATGGAACATGGAAGGAACATGGTGGAGGGGTACAGACTCTCCCTATGAGATGGCTTGTGAAGAAAGTGCAGGAACAGAGAGCAAAGTCAGTAACCCCGATGAGCGAACCCAAGCTGCCATGCAGAAATCAAGATCTCATGGTCAGCTGACAGAAGCAAATGGTTCACCCACTCCTCTCCCTGCCAGTAAGCGGATGATGCCAGCAAGTAGCAAAATGCCTTGTTCTCCCATAAGAGCGCTCAGGAAGGGTTTAGCCAGGAGAAGGAGACTCCTAGTGCTGCTCGGGCCACTTCTGAGCATGCATCAGGCATGGGGCTGGCATGGAAGAGTCCTTCAGCCTCTGCCCTGCACTGAGAAGGTCAAATATGATCCTTTTATAGTACTTACCATCAAGGAAATAGATTCTGTATTTTCTTTCCCTTGCTTGTTTTCTTATATTCTATAGTCCATTTTCACTTGAACAAGCTGGAAAATAACGTAGATCTCTTTCCTGGCCCTTCATCTCCAATATCTGATAGCGACAGTGCACCTACCATCCCTCCATCCTAGATTACAGTGGTGCCCCAAATCCCACCCACTGTCCCTCTATAACCATGGGCCAACGTGTCTAATCCTGTTATTCCCAAAGACCTCCCCGCCCACAGTGCTGCCCATCTGCTCACATCACCACCCCTGTCCCTGAAAAGACTTCTGTCTCAAATCCTGTTCCGATGTCCCCCAATGTTTTGGTGCCCATGACTCTGTCCCCAGCATCCCAGGAGGATCTACCGCTCACAGCATCACCATGCCTCTATAAGACAATCCCACCCTGTTGCTATGAAAGCCCCAATGCCCCCAATATCCCAGAGTACCTCAGTGCTTAAAACCCTACCCAAATTCCCAAAATACTTTGTTGCTCTGGCTTTGTCCATAGTGCCATACTGCCCACAAACATACCTTAGCATCCTCCAATGTCCCATCCCACCCCCATGCCCCCCACAGCTACTGCAGCCACACTACCCCAAGTCCATAAAGGGCAATAAATCCCCTGGCCACCTCCCAGCAGGGCATCCAGCATTCCCAGTTTGACCCCTCAGAGACCACAAAGCCATTTTCTTCAGCCCAAAGTCCCCCAAACCCATCTCTTCTGACCCTGCTGCTGGGGGATTTCAGGTTTGCTGGGGATTTTGGCACGGGGAGCTGTATGGGGGCAAGGGGGGGGTGCATGGAGGGTTGCTCTTACAGCTTGGGTAGGGTTAACAGCTTGGTGGCAGTGGCTGGAAGATACCACAGCAGGAGACCAGTGACCTTTGCAACCTGAATGATTCCTGGTCTCAGGTTTCTGGTGTATCACAGGGGAAGGGGGAGCTGGGGAGGGATGGGGGGAGAAAATTGCCAACACGATGGAAACATGAAAAATAGCAACAACAAAAAGGAGGGGAAAAAAAAAAAAAATCAAACAGAATAAGTGAGTGCTGATTACACCGCAACACAAAGCGATCTCAAGCAAGCAGCAGCCTGCCCCGAGCTCCCCCCCCCGGCCCCTTCCTGCTTCCAACCCCCATGGAGAGCCAATGCCCATGGGGAAGGGAACATGGCACAAAAACAAAATGTGTAGGGCCAGCAAGGGCTGAGCAAACCACCCTGTCCTCATCGGCTGCCACTGAAGTGTCCCCATGACCGTGGGGTGGCAGTTCCCCAGCGCCCGCATCCTGTTTCCCCCATCCCCCCCAGCAGAGCTGCCCCCACCCTAACCACAACCACTGGGATGAAGGTATGGGAAAGGAGGTTGGAAATCCATGTGATGGAAAACAGGGTTGCAAACACATGCTTATGGTCCCTGCCCCAAAGTCCCTTGGACAATGTAATACAACCCTCAGCTAGATGGACCAAGCCACAGCCCTCCACCCCCTTACATCTGCAGCCAGGGAAACTGAGGCACTGGAAAAAGTTCTCCGAGAATGATGTTAGAGGTCCTTACTGGGAGAAGATCATCCTTCACCCCTCCCACCCATTTCCACCGGGGCTAAATTCATTACTGTCCATAAAGAGCTCAGTGCTGCCTCGGCGGGGAAGTGCTGCGTTAGTACATTATCCTAATTATCAACATGGCCTCATCCAGCTTCCAGATGATTACGGCACGAGAGCGCAGCAAAGCAACACGTGCCACGTGGGACCCTGCACTTGGAGGTGGGTGCAGCCAGTAGCATGGGTACCCCCATCCCAGTGAGTGCCCCAGATCTCATAACACCTTATTCCCCTCTCTGAACATCGTGGGAATGGTTTGGGACCTTGATGACACCACTCGGTTCAGCATCAAGTGCTGTGCAGGATGCTTTCCCTGGCCCAGATAATGTCCAAAGATGCTCCAAGGACCACCAACAAGTCTGAGAAGGGATAGGGACTAAGCTGCTTTATGCCTAGGAGGGGTGCCAGAGCAGCACCTTCCATCATTGGGACATTAGCAGCATCTCTCCTTCCTCCAGCTCACCCACCGGAGGGGGACACATCTGTCCCCACAACCCCAAAAGCACCCGGGGACAGGGCAAGACCCCCAGCAGGCAAGGGAGGAGCCACGGGAGCTCATTTCCCAGGGCGCAGGCACAGCTGCGAGCACAGCAAGGCTGCCAAAGTCCAGGAGAAAAACACTGATTAATATCGTCCTCCGGTGGATCCCGCGCTGCAGATGTGCAGGCTGCTGACTCGGCAGCTCCTCGCAAGGAGACCCAGAGCCAGCAAAGCCGGTGGGAGCAAGCGCATGTGCATGGACCCGCGTGCCACGTAGCTCCTGGGCAGGGGGGGGATGATACGGTGCGGGGGGCAAGACACAGCATGGATGCTGCCCTCCCATCCCGTAAGGTTGCACAGCAAAGAGTGGCTCCATCCTCTCATATCTGGTAGCACTCACCGTCTCAGGAGCAGCATCCCAAGATGCCTGTGACAGGCAGCTGCCTGTGGAGAGAGCTGGCACAGGCTGCCTGCAGGCTCAGGCAGGTGGCAATGAAGCCGCTTACATCAGCTCCCACGCTGGACGCTGTCCTTGCAAGCACGAAGACCAGAGACCTTTTATTCCCAGGGTTTTTTTGGTTGTTTTTTTTTTTTTAATTTTATTATAAGAAAAGCTGAAACTCCTGGCACGCTTCCACAATAACCCACCGCTGGACAGCTGCACATAACACGCACTCATATTACCCATTTCTAATTAAACCGGAAAGCCTCCTTCTCTGATGAACTAACCCATTGGAAATTAATCAGTGGTTGACCAATACCAGAGCAAAAATCAGGGAGAAAGACGTTGCCATCAGCTGGACCCTTCCTGATTAGACAGGGAGTAAAGTCTCCCGACAAACAGGAATCGACTGCCGTGTGTTGGGCCAGCACCACATCGATCCATGTGGTCACGTTTAGGAATGCTAATGAGCTTGCACGGAGGCAAAAGGAAATCATTTGTGTAAGAAAATACAGCTCTTGATGGGGTGTTGTTTCTAGGAAGAGTTGGTTCAATGCTAGCTCAGGAACTTCATCATTGGGGTGGTCACAGGGCTGGCCGGAGGAGATGCGGCAGCAGGGAAGGAAGGAGATGGTCCTTGGGTATGGGGCTGATTTCTGTGCCGGACATGGTGGTGGGTTTGGGAAGGCTGCCTGGTGCAGACCCATGGGCAACAGCCGTGCCCCTGAGCTGCTTACGCAGACAGGGCGTGGAGGGGCCGAACAGGATACATGGCCACCCCAAAAAGGGAAACGCAGTCCTCATCTGGGGACAGGCCTTCAGCTGAAGGCTGAGTCCCTCCCACCCAGCCACCTCAATCCCATTGCCCATCCCTTCAACTCAACCATCTCTGCCCCATTGCCCATCCCTCCTGGTCAACCACCTCAATCCCATTGCCCATCCCTTCAACTCAACCATCTCTGCCCCATTGCCCATCCCTCCTGGTCAACCACCTCCATTCCATTGCCCATCCTTCCCACCCAACCACCTCCGTCCCATGGCCCACCCTTCCCATGCAACCACCCCACCACCTTGGCTGTGATGGCAGTGTGAGCATGGCCCCCAGCACACCAAGTGGTGGAACATCCTTCCTTCCCCTCTTTCCCCAGAATAGGGCATGCAAAGAGCCACTCCCGGCAAGAACCATTTTGGGGCGAGCAATAGCTGTGCTCCTAATTGCAATTAAAAATGACCTCCTGAGTGTCTCCTGCTTGCCTTGCAAGGATGCAACAAGAGGGGAAGGAAGAAATAAGCAACAGACCCCCTATTGTAGGGATTATGGAGAACTTCTAAGGCAAATTATTTTAATTTTGAGGGTTTTTTTATTTTTGATTTTTCCTAATGGCAATGCTGGCCCAGGAAGGCTTCGCTGTTGAAAGGAGTCAGTACCTCTGCAGCCACCATGCTCACCAGGGATGGAGGACCTCAGTCAGGTCCCTGAGGCCTTTTTCTCCTCTGTGATCACAGTGGTAAGGCTTCGATCTCCTCTCCTGAATTCAGCTCTTCCTGGTGCGATCTGTGCAGTGAGTCACCTCCCCAAATGAGAGCTGAGCCCGGCCTGCTCTTCCTCCTTCCACAATTTCACAAGAATTACTTGCAGGGAGCCTAGACACGAGCAAGGAAGGAACAAAACTCTCTCCATCCCTCTCCCAGAGCAATGAAAGGGGGCAAACCCCAATCCCATGGTTTCCCACCCCAAATTCGCTGCCTCTGGGCAGCTGGAGCACAGCAACCCACCTGGGCAACATGTCCCTTCCTTAAAACTTAATCAGCAGCTGATGAATATTTCACAAAGACAAACAGGCCAGGTAGATAGGGTCAATCTTTTATTCATGAGCAGCGGGGAAGGGAAGGCTGTGGGTAGAGACATCTAGGCTTAGCCAGGTCATGGACATCTCCCGGCCAAGACCTCTTGCACGGCTGATGCACACCCCTGTCCTGTGGGCATCTCGGCAGCATCCACACCAGGAGATGGAGACATCCCACCAGTTCCTGCCATGGAGGGACACAGCCATGTTCCCCTGCTGGTTTTCCTCATGGCACCAGGGATGAAGCAGCATGAAAGCCCCAGAGAAGCAACATGGGGTAAGATGATTCCAGGGCTGGGGCACACTGGCAAACTTTCTGCCAGCCCATGAAGAAACCCAGTCAAAACCCTCACCTGTTTGCTAAGCTGAGCCTAAGATTAACCTGAATTTTCATGACGATCATTTCTGGAGTTGCATCCAAGGCTAGGCTTGCCAAGGAAACGTGGTTGCAGATGCTGGTCAGTCCCTCGACCACTCCACTGTGCCCAGGTCCATGCCAGGGAGCTCAGAGCTTTGGCCACTTTTTTAGAAGACCAACCCTTAAACCCAAACTCTGCTCTGAATGGAGCAATGACGGACCAACACTGATCGGGGCAGTATCCTGACCCTCCTACAAGGCAAAAAAAAAAAAAAAAAAAGCCTCTTCCTGCATCCCAGCTTGTGAACAATCCCTAAATCCCATTTCCAAATCCATTTTGTATCGACAGCCCGGGCAGGGCAGGAGCCACGCGCTGCTCCGACCTGTCTCTATTCACATGTAACAGACATGAGTCCCTCTGTAATAACATGTTTAATTAAACGCAGCCTGGCCACAAAGGCTGGCCTGACATTTAACTGGCATCTGAGAAGATGCTAACGAGAAAGACGTTAATTATCCAGCTTATTAGATGTCCGCATTATTAACATAACCCTGACGGAATTAACTTGATACAAACTATCCCACAAATATTAATTGCCTAAAACTTCCTCGTAACTCGAAGGTATTAATAAGACAGTAATTATGTATGGATTGTATAGCTGCAAGTTAATGACATGGCAATTTGATTTGTCTCTGAGAAACGCGATAAACCCAAGGAAGTGTTCTCCGAACAATCAATTGATATTTAATTAACGGACAGAACCTGTCGGCGTAAATCTAAATTAAACGCCCGCGACGTCTCGTTCGAAGTGTTATGACAAAGGCTCCCGGGATGTGCCGGCATGGCAGGGGGTCTCCCACACTGCATGGTGGGGATGCTGCTGGGAGCCCCAGTACCTCCAATCCCTCCCCTCACAATGTATGGACCATGGACGTGTTTCTCTTCCTCCTCTTCTTCCTCCCTGACCCGAGGAGTTCTTGGGCTGCCCCAACCAAGTTGATGAGAGGGGAGCACTCACAGCCCCCTCTGCTATTTAGTGTCATACTCACCTCCATCACAAGCCCGGATCCAGCAAACACGTTCCCATCAGCTGCCCTTCCACAGCTCTCGCTTGAAAAAATGATTGAAAGTCTTCAAGATTGCCTCTCCAGCCATCCCATCGGTTGAGCAGTAAGGAGAAGGGCTAGAGACTCATCGCTGGTGTTCAACCGAGCAACCGGCAAACTAAGAAAAAGTGGGAGCAATAAACTCCTGGGGTGAAAGGTGTTTGGGCATGAAAAAGCCCCCAAAAGAGACCTCCGAAAGCAAAGGACCTGCACTAAGAAGTAAGAGGGACAGTGAAGACGTAGGGTGTCCACTCAGCTCGACTTCCAGCTTTGTCTCTTGTGGTTAATGTTAACCAGGCCCTGCTTTTTAACCATATGCTATGGCCAAGTTGGAAACCCCAAATAAACATACCTCAGCTCCCCAAAAGTAGCCTGACAATGGCAGACTTTCCTTAGCTGGCTGATGAACGCAGTTCTCTTCTCCCTTTGGGTTGCGCCTGCATCGAGATGAGCTTCGCACCTTGCAGCTGGCAGTGGGCCAGCAGCCCCGTCCCCATAGCGAGGAAGATGATGGTCCAGTTCCCCATCTCCATAGCTGTTGACTCCTCTGCCTACCAGCATCATCCCCACCCCCTACCCCCAGGCAGGCAGGATGAGACCCACGGGAGCTGGGGGAAGAGCTGATCCTACTGCGCACATCACCTAGGAGAGGCTGGCGGCTCAAGGCTCCCCTTCACCCCTCCCAGCCACCTCCCCCACCTCTCTTCCCTTCCCTTTATGTAAAGTGGAAATAACAATTAGTTTATTTTTGCTTGTGCAAATTACAGCTCGCGCTCCCAGGGAGCAGACAGCTGCCAGGGCTGCGCTGAGCTGCGCTCCAGCCTCGGCCTGTTACATGAATAAATAACCTGGTGTTGGCTGGGGGGGGAGGGACGATGCTCTACCTGCTCCCTCCCTCTTCCTCCCCCCACTCTCAGCTGTGGAAAGAGAGGAAGGGGATTAAAAAAAAAAAACAAAACCCAAGGAGCCTTTGGATTTCGCTGGGTGGGTAATTAGGCACGAAGCTGATGACTTAATTGGGGAGCGTGGTAGGCAGGGATGAGTTGTGGGGCCAGCGCAGGGGATGAGGGGACTCCTGGGCACTGGGGACGGTGACACCATCCCAAGCGGCACTGCACGGGTGGCTGGAGCAGCAAAGGGACGTTGCTGAGGGGACCCGATCACCACCAGGCCTGAGGACTGGCACTCTCATTGCATATTTGCCACTTGGCAATGCAGCTGGTTTCCCTGTGCACACACGGCTATGCATCCTGCATCCCACCTCCTGTATCCCATATCCCACCACCTGCATGCACGTGCACAGCTACACCTAGATTTACACACCTACATGCACACATGGGTATCAGTACACACACCTGCATGGAGTGATGGGTAGGGGTGAGCAATTAACACCCAATAAATTGTTATCGAACATGCCTGGAGTGAGCTGGTGTTGCTGGTAGTCATCAGCATTGCATCCCTGCTGGAGACTGTTCCATTGGGGAAGGGTGGGCTGGGCAGTGCCGGGCTCCTTCTTGCTCCTCATGCATGATCCAGCACTTCCCCTTCCTCCCAGCACAGCAGCAGCGACAGCCAACACGTAGTGCAGGGACCTGCTGCAGGGGAGCATCCTATATCCCATATCCCATATCCCATATCCCATATCCCATTTCTTATACCCCATATGCTACATCCCACATCCTATTTGTCACATCGCTTATCCCGCATCCTGCAGGCCGTACCCTGCATCCTGTATCCCATGTCTAACATCCTGCATCCCACTACCTGCATCCCACATCCAATGTCCTGTATCCTTGCATCCTGCACCCCACCTCCTGTATCCCATATCCTGCAGCCCACCTCCTCCATTCCACCTCCTGTATCCCATATCCCACCTCCTGCATCCCACCTCCTGCATCCCACACCCATATCCTGTATCCTATATTCAATGTCCTGTATTCGTGCATCCTATATCCCACCTCCTGCATCCCACACCCATGTCCTGCATCCCACTGCCTGCATCCCACATCCAATGTCCTGTATCCCACAGCAGCAGCATCCCTGGGTGATGCAGACCCACCCGAAAGCAAGGAATTTGGGATCAAAACCCATCTGTGGTCCTGTTCACAGTATCCGGGGGGGGTTTCCCACATGCTGGCTGTCGGGAAGGACCTCAGCTCCCACCAAGGTTAGGGGCGATATCGGGATGCAACAGGGATGTGCTGGTTGGGGGAAGGCAGAGGGCTCTGCACTTAAGCTGGGAATAAATCCCAGCCACGGGGATGAGCCGTGCAAGTGCCGAAGTGAGCGAGCCCATGAGCTGGCAGAAGCAAATGAGCTCTCTTTTGCCAAGGTGATATATGTATATAAAAGTATTTTTATATATATATGCAGTTATACATGGTGAGCAGGGCAGCGCTTGGCTCGCAGGGATGCAGGAGCATCGAGGAGGCAGCTGGGCCCAGAGCGCAGGAGGGAAGGAGCACGCAAAAGGCAAACTTTGGCCGAGCCAGAATACAAAGCTCGGCTCGAGCCAAAAAATACCAGCTCCAAACTGAGCCAGGGCACGGCTCGCAGCAGGTCGGCCCCGAGGGTGGCCTCTCAGAGCCGGCGCTGCAAACCGGCGGGGGTTTCGTTTTGTTGGGGGAATTTATTTTGCTGGGAATTTTAATTCATTCGTGCTTTTCCAGTGCATGCAACCCCCAAATTCATATGTGCCTAGCAGCCCACCCCGCTTCCTAACCATAATTTAATATCCCAGGGCTGGAGTTACGTTACCAAGACGTCAGGACTCGTACGGAACAAGCTGCAGCAGCTCGGTGGCAAACCCGCCGGGTATTAGCATCAACAATCGAGCCAGAAGGAGCGAGGGGTACTTTGGCGATGCCGCATCGATTGGCCTGTTGTGGTTTTTCTGCCTGTTTGCAGAAACCCGGTTAGCTGCAACGATCCGGCTCATCCCTGCTCGGGGACGACAGGGAGCGCGCGGCACCGGTTGGTGGGCGGCTTTGCTGGGGGATGTAACCGGCACTGGGCATCCGTGTGTGCTTGGGTGAGATGCCTCAGGGCGCTGCTGTATTTGGGACCGTGTATCCCCCCGAAAGTCATCCTTCTGCCCAGTGGGAGAAGGGTGTAAAACCCATCAGCAGGGACAGCTGGAGGAGTTTCAGCTGTTTCCCTGCCCGTGGTACCTTCAAGCGCGTGTCAAGGTGCAAGCAAAGCTTGAAAACGGGTTTAAAAAGCTCTGCGGGAGGGTGGTATGGAGATGGCCACATGCCAACCCCCAAGACTCGTCCCCACACCCCCACCCTGAGAGCCAACCACCCCTTGGCGCACCCATTGGGGATGGGGTGAGACCATGGGGCTGCTGGTTTCCCACCCCGAGGCTGCAGGACCAGGCTGGAGCAGAGGTGCAGGAGATGCCCAGGATGGGTACAGGGGCTGTGGATCCTTGCCAGAGGGAGCACGCAGTGTCCCGAGGTCCTGCAACCCCGTGCAGACCCTGAGCTTGGGGAAGGGGGCTCCAGCCCTGCTCAGAGATCAGGAAAATGGGGAAGGGAATCTTTAAAAAGAAGTCAGAGCGGCTCAAAAAATCCACGCAGCCTCCTTTAAACACACATACGTGGCACCCCGCGAACATCCTCAGCCCTGCAGCACACGCTGACGTGCCACCCCATCCCACAACACCCCCCCCCATCCCAAAACATGTGCCGACACATTCCGACTATGCACAAACACAGGGTCCCGCGGCAAAATTCAACCTCTTGCAGTCACCCCAAAAGATGCTGCAAAACTAAGCAGGGAGCACCCAGACACCCCCCCACCACCACCCAGTGCAGGAGGGGCTCAGCCCTCCCAGCCCCAACAAGGAGACAAGTCATAAAACAGCCCCATTAAAGTGGCTTTTGACTTAATTTTTATTATTTATTCACAAATCAGTAGGGTCAGATCCAGGACAGCCACCCCCCCACAGGCAGCACAAGGAGCTTGAGCAGCTCCGAGCAAGTTGGGGTGATGAGGATCAGTGAGGGTGAGACAACTGCACCCCGATGCTGTGACGGGGCAGAGGATGAGCAGAGCAGAAGGGTGAGACTCTGCCCTGGACTCCCCAAATCTCCCTGAGGAAATGCTGTAGGACCAGGTTCCCCGTGGAGGACCACCATTAATGGGTGGCAGTAACCCCCCCCCGTGCCCTGCTCCAGCTATTCCCCTGCTTGGGGGGATTTCCAGGAGGTGCTGGGAAAAAAAAAAAAAATCAGTGAAGAACATACACACACACAAAAAAAAATAAAAATAAATCACAGCGGTGCAAGAAGTTGGGGGTCACACCACGATCTCCAAAATAATCTGCTCGCAGGGCAGCAACATGTCAGACCCAGGCTGCATCTTCCCCAGTTCGCTGCATCCCTCCCAAAAAAAAAAAAAAACCNCCCAAAGTCGGTTCTGCTCCTCCAGCCAAACCCCACCACGGCTTTTGGGAAAGGGGGCACCGGCCCCCGGGAACACAAGGGACATGGCTACGGGGAGCACGGACCATGGTGAGATCCCGGGGTGAGGGAATAGGTGGGGGAAAGTGAGGTCCCCAGGATGGTTTGGGGAAGGTGCTGGCCCCAAACCTCTTCTCCTCCCCAAACTCTCCTGATTTAATCACAGAGAAGGCAGCTGAAAGCGCTCTCCCCAAAAAAAAAAAAAAATGCGC
>VXBL01005558.1:1941110-2033836 GCA_013400195.1 Aramus guarauna
TCTGGGGTGCTGCTGGCTTGGGAAGCCCTCGTGGAGACATCACCCCACGGTGAAGGTGGTGTCCACTACGTTGCACCCCATGAGCTGGTGGTACCATCTCGGTGATGCTCCACCAGCATCCGCAGCACGAATCCAGGTGTTGCCGCGCGGAGAAGGATCAGAAATCGTTTGGGGAAGGGCAAAAATCGTGCAAAGAGGCTGGTGCCCATGGTGGGACCAGCTCTGGGCGGCGAGGAAGAGGAGGAGGGCACCCTGCCGACAGCTCGAAAAGTGAGCCGGCGGGTGATGCTAGCCAGGCACCTGCTTCCCCGGCAGGGAACCAAGAGCTGTGCCAGCAGCCCCCGCCGCAGGAGGGTTTTCCAGGAAATGTTTACGGTGTCCCGTGCCACCCTTCCAGCCAAGGCATCACCACCCTTCTCCAGGGCACGTCCTTGCCGGGACAGCCCGGCCACTCACCCATCACCGCAGCATCCCCGGTTTTCACGGGAAAGATGGATAAACCTCCTACGGGGACCCATCACCGAGGTGTCGTGGCTGTTGGCGGCGGGGGGGGGTGTGGGGGGGAACCCGTCGGGGCTCGGCGACACCTCTCCAGGGGCCGCGTTTATCCCTGCTCGGAAATTAATCACCCCCCAAGCGGTGCTTTAACGACAGCAGGCAATAAATTACAATCCTCCCCGGGAAGGGAGCAGCGGCGCTGGTGGGCGGCGGAGCCACGGCTCTCAGTGAGCTACTCGTTGCTTCGCTTAATTAGTGCAGCACCAGCCTTAATCCCCGTTAGCCTGCTCGTTACGTTAGGGAGCCGCGGCCACGGGAAGGAGCGAAGCTCCTGGTCACCATCACCCTGCCACCGGCCATCCCTGGGGACTCACATCATCGTCTCCTCCAGGGCGATTTTTAGTGGATTTAAAGGGGTTTTTTTTAGGAAAACACCACGTGAAGAAGCATCCTCTGTGGGTAACGGCGGGGGGGAAAGTGATAATAATTAAAAGCCCTGAAAGATTTGGGGAGCACAGCGGCTCCTCCACCAGCATTAGCAGCTCCTCGAGGAGATGTTTGTGCAGTTAGCGCTGAAAAAAAAAGAAAAAAAAAGNAAACGGGAGCCCGGGGAGGTGACAGGCATTAATGACATCGCGCCTTTGGTGGCACGCCACGTCCCGGTCACCCGAGCCAGGCGATAAATCCCCCACCGTGAGCCCCCGTGAGCCTGCAGACGAGGGGGGTGGGGGTGATAACAAGACCCCGTCACGGGGTGCATGCACCCATGGGTGCTCACTTGGGGAAGGGAAAACCCCAGGGGGGGACCAATGCTGCCCGGCACTGGGACCGAAACCGCAGCCGTCAGCCCCTNCGACGTTCCGACCGGGCATCCCACTCTTTTATTTACATATCAAAACCCACAGGTTAATAAAAGACGTTTAGTATCAACGGAGATGACAAAGTTTTTATTAAAAAGCAGCTCACTGTACACACACTGGGGTACGAGTGCGGCCCCGGGGACCTGCTGGTCCCTGCGATGGCTGNTTGCCGGAGCCGCAGCGCAGCTGAGCCCGCGGCATCGTGGGGGCTCCGTCGCCCACCCCACTGCCGAGCACACCTGGGTGCTGGGTCCCCAGGGAGCCCCAGCGCTCACCCACGGGGCTTGTCGCTGCCTTTTCCCCTCAAGGCTTTGCCTGAAGGTGCTGCGGTTGAGGGGCAGCAGATGGACAAATCCTGCCACCCCACGTGGCTGCTCCTGGATCTAGGCACCTCTTGGAAAGGGGAGATCCTGCAGCTGTCTCCCAAAAATCACATCCACGTGGGTGGGGGGGAACAGCCATCCACCATCCCGAAATCCCCGTGGAAATTGTACCCACGGATGCAAAAACCCATCGTGCTGGCAGCTGCACAGCTGGCGCTACTCGGCTCAGCACAATGCTCCCCACCCCGTGCTTTGCTCCTGCCTGGATCTGGCGTGACCCAAAAAAACCCCAAAAGAGGTGGTCCCATCCCCTGCTGGGATGGGGAGAGGTGGGCGTCAAGGTGCAACTAGCCACAGAAGATCCTGACGTGCTGCAGGACCATTTGGTGTGAGCTCAGTGCTTCTCCCAGCACCCATTTCCACTAGGGATGCTCTCGGCGCACAGCTCCACTCCAAAAAATCTCCCAAAATCAAGGGGATGGAGCGGGATGGATGCAGGTGGGCTCCTGGGACAGGGAGGTCAGGGCTGAGCCGTGCGGGGGGCTTTATGCCCCGTTACATCCCGGCACGGTGACTTGTGACCACCGGCCACGCTTGTCCCCAGTAGAGTGGCTGACCTGGATGCGGGCACGCGGATGATGGCATTAAGTTCCTCAGGTCCCCACGTCACCTTGCGTCCGGGACAGCAGCGGAGCCACGATCTACGAGAAGACTGATGGGCGTGGGAGCCTCTTCCCAGTCCCGCGAGCATCCAAGGAGCCTGGCGGCAGCGCTCACCTTCAATAAACCAGCTGAAAAGATAACTTATAGGCAAAATAAAACACTTCAAAGCTGCTTCCCAGCAGGAACGGGTGGCACTTCCCAACGCTGCCACCATGTTCCTTGCCAAAATGATGTCCCGGAAAAAAAACCCAACAAAAAAACCCAAGAGGAGAAGGGGGTGCCACATCTGGCCGTGGTGTCCTGAGGTAGGTGCCAGGTCGTGCCCGGCTCTGCGGTTCCTGAGCTGGTCGGCTGCCACAGCAAGTTGGGTCTTGCTCACAGCCGCGGCTTGATCTGCAGACGTTTGCCTGGAGGGAGGAAAGGAAAAGGTGATGGTGGGAGGTGGGTGACAAACATCTGGACACCCCTGGGCTTCTCCTTGCCCCGTTGTGGTGGGTTAACGCACCGGAGATGGGTACGTGCACCGGGGATGCGGGTGGTCCTCTGCCCCGGCAGCACCCACCGGCCTCACCTCTGCCACCCTCCTCGAGACGGGCGTTTTCGGAGTCCTGCGAGGATGCCGGTGGTAAAGTCCTCTTCCGTTTGGTGCTTCCTGGGAGCAGAAAGGAAAAGAAGAGGAGAAAGTCTTTGAGGTTGGGATGAGTCACCGCAGAAATCCCTTGGGATGAGGACGGAGGAGTATCCCGTGCTCCTCTGCGGCTCCTGCAGCTCTGTCACTTCACGCTTCAACAGCAGGGAAAGAGTAAAAGCTGTCCCGGAAGGCTCCGTATCGCCAATGAGAAGGAATAATTAGCGAGCAAAGAGAAAAAAATAAACGAGTCCACCTAATTGCATCCCGTGCCTCCCATCCCGAAGCCCACAGCAACGGTTGCGGCTCCCCCACCACCCTCCCAGCCCGCGGGTGGGACACGGGTCCCCACTTTGCTGCCCTGCAGCCCCTTCCCCGGCCTTTCGGGGCAGAGTTGGTCCCTTTGCGGTGGGGACGTGTCTCTCTGTGTGAGCCCACAGCTGATGTCCTCCTTGGCCATGGCTGGGATGAAGGCGGCCAAATCCCTGATGGAGGTTCCCCAAATCCCTGAGCATCCTCAGCCCTCTGCAAGTGGCACGGGATGGAGACGCTCACAGGTCCCTTCCCACCGCAGAGCAGCGAGTCTACTGCAAAATCCCCAAGTTAGGAGTGAGAAAGAAAATAAAAAGCAGCCAAACCTTCAAATTGCAGCACGAGGTGAACATCACGACCTGCTTTGGGGCTGGGCTGGAGCAGGGAAGAGCAGAGCAAGAGGTTAACTCATGCTCGGTGCTCTGGCCGTGCCGGTGAAAGGTTTGGGGACCAAACCTTTCAGCCATCCCCAGCATCCCCCCCAAGATGCTCCAGACGATGATAACTGCTTGCTGGAGCACTGCCGCCTCCCCTAAAGAGGGTCCCAGATGCTTGTATAAAGCAAAGCCCCCTGAAGTGCCTCTGGGAGGTGACTTCTTTGCAGGATGAGTCCAGGCACATCCCATGGACCAGGGTGGATGGCATGAAGTCCTCCTCCGTTTGAACCACCACGCTGGACGTGACTTTCTGCAGAGTTTCTCCTGTTTTCCCTCCCTGAATGGTGCGGAGAGGTGGTTACAGGGTTTTCCCTGCTGGACCGAGAGGTAAGCAGGAGCGTGGTGGCCACTTGGGCAAGAGGACACCGAGATGAATGTGGATGGGAAAAGGAGGAGGTTTCCCAGAAAAAAGGACCAACGGCTTGTTGAGTGATGAGGTTCAGTGGGAAAAGTCCCTTCTTGCTTGGGATTACAGGAGGTGGAGAAGGTCATAGAGGAGCTGGAGGGAATCCAGGCCAAACCCCATGCAGATGCAGATGTTCTGGAGGAACTGCACACAACTTGCCCATGTTTCTGCAAAAACTCAGTGTTGGTGCTCTGCATCACACTTCCCAACGATGATGCCCAACGTGGAGGTGGGACCATGGGCACCTTTGAGCGGCCTTGAAAGTCCAAAGGTGAAGATTTTGGGGCAGGGGAGGCAGGAGGGGTCAGGAGCCCAAGCAACATCTGACAATGGGGAGCCACCAAGAGTTTTTCTTTCCTTTTAAACTTGGGTAAACAAACTTGCTCGGAGTCTAAGCCGCCGTGGCAGTGATACATAGCTTTTGAGCTAATTTATGTAAAATAAAGAGGGCTCATTTAGCACCTTTCCACCCTTAATATAACACCCATACATCAGAGGGCTGCACAGCAGCCACGAAGGACTCGGCTATTAGTCACCGGTGACGCAGCCAAATTCAGCTTCGGGGAACGGTAACACGGAGCAGACACCCATTGCACCCTGCTCAGCCTCTGACCACCCTCCTCATCTTCCAGCTGACCCCGGGTATCCCTTTCGCATCGAGCCAGATGGTTTTTCCAGCCTGGGATTTCCAAATCCCACCTCGGTTGCTGTAATTAAGGTCCAGCAGAGCTGCTGCCCATCAACCCCAAGGGGTCAAAATCAGCGTCAACTCATTCTTGCCCTGCCAGCGACTGCGGCCCCGGTCCAACAAGAACAGTGGAAACGGCTCAATTCCCTCCCAAGGAAACTTCATTAGCTAATATCCATGCAGCGGCACGAAACCCAGGCTTTGCAATTCAAAGCAAATATGATTACAGAAGTAGAAATATAGATTTCTTTTTTTGGGAAAAAAAAAAAAAAGTGATTTTTAAATCGACCGTAATGAGCTTCCTGACTTTGGTACGGGGTTGCACGGAGTTGAGATGCTTTCAGAGCATCCACGACTAATTTCAAATGTATTCCTCCAAAAATCGAGGAGGGTAAAAGTGAAATAAAACCAAAATAGATTGTAAAAGGACTAAACTGGTCCAGTTTCTTGGATGGAAGGAGACGCTGCTCCTGGAAAGGATGGAGCAGCGGATGCTTCGCCTCATGGGGAGCAGCTGGGGACGAGTGAATACCGCATCCCAAAACACCCCGTCACGAAAACCGGAGGCGGGGAACCTGGAGAAAACGGGGGTGTCACTTAACCCACCCCAGCAAACGAAAATATATTTTCCGCTTTTGTGCATGGGAGATCCTGCAAATGGCGTGATCAATCTTGGGTCGCATCTCACGCGCCTTCACTCTCTCCCCCTCCTTTCTTCTCTGCATTTCGGCGGCCACGCAATCCATCTTCCAGGAACCAGGTATATAATTTCTAGTTAGCGAAAGCCGGGCTAAGAAACCCCTTTTTCATTACGATGATTGAACTGCTTCCAAAGAGAAGAACCGGGGCTGGATCACGAGCTCTCCGTCGAAAGCCGGGCGCCTTTTGCTGAGCTTGTCAGCCTCGCCGGAGAATTAGGACTTCCAGCGCTCTTCCTCCTGATGAAAATCAACATTTATTTTGCCTAAGCCTAAGAAGGTGTCAGGCAGATGGAGAAACTTGCCACTCTTCGCGAGGAGAAGGGAGAGAAAAGAAGGAAATCTAATAGAAATATATTATCAAGTCCGAGGAGTGGACAGTGCAGTAAATCACACTTCAGGTGGCACCATTATATTTTTCAATAAAACCTGGCCTTTCCCCAGACGCTGCCGAGTCGAGCTGCTCCAGCTGCACCCGACGGGAAAGTTAAAATTTGTTTCATCCAGATGCTGATACAGGGGATTGAAAGGGATTTAAAGGTGGGGAATCCCCTTGGATGGGGGATGAAAGGAGGTGGGTCTGGTCCTTGTCCCCAAATTCCCTCTTTGCCCACCGTTCCTGATCGCAGAGGGTTTAAAAATCGCTTTTCTCCCCAAGCTGCGAGGGCGGGAGGCAGGTGGAGGTGCCCCACATCACGGGTGGAAGATGCCCAAGCCCCAAAGCCAGGGGATGCAGGGGAAGACGGCTCGCTTGCGGCTTTCCAAACTCCACCGTCTGACTATAAAAAGCTTTGCCGGAGGGAAGGCCGGTTGTATCGATGTTTTCCCTTCCCCACCAACCTCCAGCCCGATGGGATGTTTGATCTCCATCGCTCTCCTGATGCTGCTGAGGGGTTTCATCTTCCCCCGCATCCCTCCAGGCTGGGGCTTAAGAGCTTCCCTAAGAGCCAGCCCCGTGGGAAACGGTCCCAAATAAAAAAGAAAATAATCTCATCCCCGAAGGAGAGTGGGCTAACGAGGTGGCTGCAATTAGCAGCTGTTTTAACGGTCAACCAGCTAACGCTCCGGTTATTAACACAGCGAAGGGGACGCAAAAGTTTCCACCCGATGGCTCGGAGCACCGAGATGCATCCCAGCATCTCCCTGCCGGATGCTCAGTGTTGAACACCACGAGGAGAAATCCCCCAAAGTCCACGTGCACTTTTTTCCCCCCCATTCCCAAAGGAAAAATATCCCTTAACCCTTTCCCAGAGACTGGATCTGCTTTGGAAATGCCTTTTCCTTTTGCAGCGAAAGCGCTCGTCTGAGTCAGCTCCCAGAGAACACTTAGGTTGAGAGTTGCCTGTTTTTAATAAATTAAAATTACTAATTTTTAATAAAGCTCGAGACCAGAAGGTGGGATGGAAAGGCCAACAGCAAAGGCTAAGCCCTAGAATTTTCCATCAATGATTTTTAACATGGAAAAAGCAGCCAGGGGTCTGGATCTCCTCAGCTCAATCCTACACTAAATCCACCCGGTGAGACAACCTGCACCAAAACCTCCCCCTGCTGCTGTTCCACCCAAACCTTCTGCCCCTCAAGAGGGAAATATCAAGGCTGGGATGTCAGAAGAAGCTTTTTCCAGAAGGAAAAGTGCTCAGATTATTTTTTTCCTAATTGGGATGGTTCCTAATCGGGATGTTTGAAGCTGGGATGTGCTGGGGGAAATGTCCTGCCACTGCCCAGCAGGGCCCATCTCCTGCCATGCTTGCAGAGCAGGACATCTGTGCCAGGATGTCCTCTGCACGTCTCTTCTCCTTAATTCCTTCTTTTTGGAGGTAAAAAGACATGAGAAAGACAACCACAAGCTGCAGCTGTGGGAGAGGGGCT
Source organism: Aramus guarauna (assembly GCA_013400195.1). NCBI lineage: Eukaryota > Metazoa > Chordata > Aves > Gruiformes > Aramidae > Aramus > Aramus guarauna. The sequence continues at coordinate 1,948,493 of VXBL01005558.1, forward strand.
TCACTGGGTTGCAGGCACGGCAGAGATGCTTTGTGGTCTCGTGGTACACGTTGACACGGTCGTGATGGATGTATGGTGAACACCACACCTGTCTTTTATCGGTGAGCTGAAGCTTACCCTGAAGAAGACAGGATTTTACCATCTCAGAGGGCTCTTCCGTCTCCAGTTTTCAGGTCACTAAATAACTCAGGGGGACAACAACAGGGCTGCGCAGCGGCAGTGGTCTGAAGGAGAGAAGTCTTCAGAAACCATGAAGCAAGTCTAAAAGCCCTGCTTCTCCAGACCCTCCATCACAGGCGGACAAGACTCTAAAAATGGGGGAAAAAATTAATATGAAAGAAGCAGATTTCTGTCCTGGCAAAGGAGCGAGACTTGGCAGGTCTGAAAGTCGCCTGCACATCGATCAGGGAAGAGGATTGGAAACGTGCAGGCGGCTCGGTCCAGGCGGAAAGTAAATCAGAGAAGAGGATTTTCGACGGCCTTTTGTGGGCTAGGAAGCGATGATTCTGATTCAGAGCGAGAGCCCAATTAGAAAAAGTCACAGCACTCGTCGGGTTTACTGGAAGTTTCAACTAAATTGGCCACTTTGCAATAAGAAAATTAAACGTTAGTGAATTCTCTGACGTTTGGACCTTCTCAGAGCCACCAAGACACAAGGAGATCCAACTGCAGCCTTCAACAACATCCATGTTATCTGCAGCACCCCAAAGTCTGATGGTACTCCAAGCCTGATGGTGTCCTGCAGCAGGATCAGGGCTTTAGTAGGGGATGGAGATGGAAGGACAGAGTGATGGAGGCAAGGCCTACCAGATGTAAGGCATCCCTGCAGAGGGACGGGCAAGGTCTACCAGGGAGTCCCCTTGGTGAGGTCCACCAGCCTGAGTACCAACCCATCTGTCTCTCCAGGCTGGTAAGGAAGGACCCACAACCAAGAAGACGTCTGAAACCAGTATCCAGAGTGGATGAAAGCAACCTAAACCTCCTCTGCTGCCGAGACCCCCCACCAAACAGCCCCTAAACCCGTAAAGATCTGCTGACTCAGGAGAAGATGCAATTGCTAACGACCCGAGCAGATCCGGCCCATTAACAGGAAACCAATTAGACTGATACGCGGTGCCCTGCTCGAGGGATGGGTGCAGCCCGCTACCTGCAGCTCGATAGATTTTTGCATTAGAAAAAGCAATTCTATTAGAGGTTTGTTAATTCAGTTATGAAGGAGTTTTGATGCTCTCTAATTAAACTCTCTTTGCATGCCCGACGGAGCGTGCGTTGACCGGGGGGGAGGGAAGCATCCACCTGCAGCAGGATGAGACAGCAAAGGTAGGGAGATCAGAGCGTGCACAGGAGCATCCCATCACCACCTGCCAGCTGCGTGGATCACCCTCTCCGTGACAAGAAAGATCTGCAAAGTGCCAGGAGAAGAAGCAGGAAGGTACCATGAAGGTCCACACTGCTCCTGAGCCTTCCTGACTGATGAGCCATGAGACAGGGAGGGTTCAGGGGTACCATCAGGAAGGAAGATGGAGATTTCCTGCTGCTGCTAAATTATCCTATGAGAGCAGAAGACCTCAGGGGAAGGCAGTGATGGGTAGGCTGATTTAAGGACAACAAGGTCCATCAAGCACACTCCTAACTCCCTTGTCCTTTCCCTGCAAACTTCAGGGATTGGTGTCCTGATGTCCTTCCTCTCTTCAGTTTCTCCTTGTCCCCCGGTATCATCTGCTGAGGATCTGGGAGGTCCTGTAACTCCCACGAGCTTTCCCCATGACCATCAACATGCCTTCATCTATTCTTGCTATCTCCTACCTGCCTCCTAAGAAGTTCTGCCAAGGGACACATCCCCAGCCACGTGTCCTTGACTTCTCAGCCATCACCAGCATAGACATGATGAGCTGGACCTTACTGTTGAGGTTGGACAGGTTTAAGCAGGAGGTTGGACTCGATGACCTCCCCGGGTCCCTTCTGTCCTATAATCCTAAGAGCTGGACTTGGACCTGAAAATGGCCCAGGGCTGCAAGGGAAGGAAGATGACTGCGGCACGGTCATCCTATACACACTGGTGGCATCTCCACGGGGACTGAGGAAAAGGTCCTGTCACGTGCATCCTGAGTTGACTGGCCACCAGAGTAGAACAAGGGGCCCACAGAGGACCGTGTGAGGAGGGAGACGCTCTCGTGGCAAAAGCCTTCATGGCATCTGCTCTAGCAGACCTCTGTCGTGGAAGGTCCATGGGGCACCAGATTGCTCCACCGCAACACCTCTGCCACATCAGTGAGCAGATGGCACGTGACATGCAACAGCCTCAGCGTTGGCACACAGATGCAGCACCCTGGCAGCCACACACCCATGTGGAGATCACGTAGCTGGCCCCAAAACACAAAGGAGATGGTTTATCTGCTCCTCTCATGCCTGAAACTCATCCCAGGATCTCCCTCATCCCTCCCAGCTGCTTCTCCACCCTGCAGCTCCCCAAGCCACCTGCAAACCACCAACAGAACTCCAGAGCTCTTCCTAATTAGGAGAGTACGTCAAGTGGGGAAACAGAGGCACACAGAGGTCAAACACCACTCTCCTGCTAAAATCCCTGTTCCAGGAAAGGTTTCAGTTGCTGCTCTTGCCTGCAGAGGCTGAAATTACTGTGACTGAAGATCTCAGATAATCTGCAACCATTACCCAGCAGTCTGATCTGCCCCAGGGATGCCCCACGATAGGACCAGAAGCAGCCCTGTGGAGCCATCTGGCTCTCTGCAAGTGAAAAGCCACATGGGAATAACCTGAAGCAAAGCAGCTCTCAGCCCATCGGCCCCCTCACTCTTCCCAGCCTGGTGGGTGACCAAGCCAGGCATACATCGCAGCAACCCTGAGATGTCACAAGCCACCTCACCATCCACTGTCCCACAGCCCTTATTAGACGTGTCACTGATTTGGCTCCACAGCTTGCTGAGTGTCTTGCTGCTGTGAGCACCCAGGAGGCATGGAGCAAGCAGGGGTAGAGCAGAATCAAGGAATTATTGCCAACCTTTGGGTGATCCATCAAGACCTTCAAGCAGGTTCCTCAAAAGTTGGGAGGCCCAGGAAAGAGCTTCTCCAGCACCTAGGCCAGACTCTGGGGAAGAGAGGTCCATTCAAATGACCAACTCTCCAAGCAAGGCCTCACAATAGTTGGAAATAACACCCCACCAGTAGTGGGGGAGACCCATCAGGACCCTGCTCAGAAAGGGGCTACTGTCAATGACAAGTCAATGGAGGGAACCTGGAGAAGGACTTGATAGAGGAGGAACAGAAAGGAAGGAACACTGTGTAGGACAGAACAGATTCCCTCAGCCAAGTCGTAGGAGATCCAGAGGCCATGGAGGAGGCCTCACCTGAAGAAGAGGCCATGGAGGTGGTCCCACCCAAAGAAGAGGCCACGGAGGTGGACCCGCTGGAGATGCAGCCATTGGCCCATGACTTCGTAATGGCCAAGGTCCTTTCCAAAAAGAGGCAACAACCCCTGCCAAGAAGGCCAAGACCTCTGCTACCGACCAGCCAAGACTCAAGATATTCAGAGAAGCCCAAGATGGTTCAGATGCCTCCTGAAGGTAACCAGGATAAAAGAGACAAAACTGGGGGGTTTCTGTCTGAAGAAGAGAAGACTAATAGGGAATTGCTGTATTGCTGTCTTCAACTACCTTCAACTTTGCTCAAATAATCTCTGTCTTCAGTTACCTAAAGGTGGTTGAAGATGGAGCCAGACTCTCCACGGAGGTGCACAAGGGATAATGGATTGATATAAGAAAACTATATAAAAAATTGTTCCTCCGGATAACAAAAGGCTGCAGATTTGTCCTGAAGTCTGAGTTCAGCACTGAGGTCTGCACTAAATGCTTCATTAGCAGTGCTTTTCAGGATCGGGCTAATTTAGTAGCACTATCAAAATATCCAGCACTTGCAAGACCACACCTGGAGTTCTGTGGGTTCCCCAGTACAGGACACAGACGTGTCGGAATGAGTTCAGTGGAGGCCACCAAGATGGTCGGAGTTGGAGCGATGGATGTACAAAGGGATGTTTGTGACCACACAGAGAAACCTGTTCCCTGTAATTTATCCACAAAAACGTTTCCTCCATGACCCTACCAAGAGGAACAAACTGCACCAACCAAGTCCCACCAGGGTCAAAGCTGACAGCGGATGCCAGCTCCCATGATCCTGGGACAACCTCCTTCATCCCTAACCATGAAGATGCTCCTTGGAAGGCTCCGGGGCATCGTCTGCCACTGGCTCACATCGATCAAAAGGGTTGGTTTCCTCACCTGGCTGCTGAAATAAGTTTTGGATCAAAGAGCTGGTGGCAGAAGTAGTGTTAAAGGAGATGCTGCAGGCGATGGAGACCCCACGGGACCCTCAGCGCAGCCAAGAAGGACCAGACGCATCCACATGGAGGGCTGGCAGCACCGGCTTTCTCTTTAAATTCCAGGAGCTGGGGATGGTTGGACCAGGATCTGGCACCAAGAGGTGGTCCAGCCCCGCAGTCTCATGCCCCGTTGGCGGCAGCTCTCAACCTCGGGTCCAGCCCAGCGGAGAAAGGAGGGGGATTTGTGTTTTCAAAGTTATTCCTCCAGAAGTGAAAGCTGTAAACAAACCCAGAAGCGCTGCACCTCCACGAATTCCTCCAAAGCCAAAGCGTTTGAGCGTGCTCAGCGGAGCCGTTAAAAAAGACTGTAGCGAGCATCTTCCATTAACGTTACGACCGTGAAATATGACAATAAAATGATAGCCGTATGGTCGCAAATTTGCAGCCCGCCGAGTTGCTAGGGGTTTATCGTCACTCAAACGTGCAGAGAGCTGTAAAATGTTTACAGAAAGGGTCGTTTGCAGCTATAAAATCCTCTTTTCTCTCCTAAACAAGGCTGAGTGGAGCCATTTACAAACCCCTGAATGTTCATCGGGGGAGAGGGGAACATCTGTTCTCTCCAGGAGTTTTCAGTGATCTTCTCGAACAAATTAACTAAAATGGGTGCTTTCTAATTAAATTAGCACTCGATTGGAATGGTTTGCATTGGTGCGCTTGCTTACAATTAGCGCGGGGAGGCCAGTTAGGCTCCAGCGCAGGCTATTTAACTGGAAGGTGAAATATGGAAAAGCCCATTACCTGGAAACGGGTGTCAGAGGGGTAGGGGAGCCCGTGCTCCTTCCAGCTCTGCCCTCCCGGCTGGAAAACACAACGAGGTGAAGGATGGAATGCCACCAAGTCCACCCTTCCCGGTCGGGATGCTTGGCTGGAAGCGGTTTGCTCTCCCCGTGCCGCACGGATGGGCTTTTCGGAGGATGCTTGGAAAGCACCAGCGCTCTGAAATTATTCCTCCGACCCCAAATTACAAGGCTCCTCTTGCAGGTTGGGAACCCTCCGCATGGGACAACAGCAGCAGACTCAACATCACACGTGCAGACCACATCACTCCTTTCCAGTCCTCTTTTTCTATATCCCAAGACCCGAGGCTGCAAACCCCCACCGAGACCCAGCAGGCTGATGCTGTTGCCCATGATGGTCCTTAAAAGTCATCTCCAAACCTCCTCCATCCCTCCCACACATGGAGCCGGCATTTTTCTTCGTTCTTCCTGCATTTGCCAGTATTAAAAGGGCATTTTCTCAAATTGTGACCGTTTAACCAGGCAATTCAGCTCACTCCGTAATAATAACCTGTCCTCCTCCTTATTTACTAACCCACCAATTTGTGTGTCACCTTCAGGCTTTACAAGCAGAAACCGAATATTATCCTCGGTACAAAGGCTGCAGCGGGGAAGGTGCCCCCCCTCCAAACCCCATTGCAGACACCAGCTACTACGTAGAGCTATACAAGGACTCATCCTGACCACCTGCTCAGCTCAAAACAGCACCTCAACTTCCTAAATCCTGGTGATTTGGTCACCATGAAACATTTGGTCCTTTAGCAGCATCAATGGCCTCATCCTGTGTCCTCTTGAGCTGATGGCTCGTTAGTGGTCGGGCCTCCTTTTCTCTTATTAGGTTATGGGGGTCCCCAGCTGCTGCTGTGCCCCCAAGCCCCTTCGTTTGTGTGTTGAGATGAGACTTGAATTACCGAGCGCACCTCAACACCAGGCATGGGCAAACCCAGGCACCAAACAACATGCTCGCGCCCGGGCTCACCACGCGCGATCGCTGCATCCCTTTGGCAGGGAAACCGCTTCATCATCAGATATTTTACAGCCGTCCGCAATTTCTGCCCAGTTTTCCTTTCCTATGGATCCTCCAGCATCTGCTTTCCCAATGCCACGTGCTCCCCAGGCAAAGGCGAAGGAGCACAGAGGGATACGTGCCCCAATCCTGATCCGCTAGCTCCCCGCAGCCTCCCTCCCGACATCCCTGGGCTAAACCAGCTCCTTCTACTCATCCTCCCACCCAAAACGCCTGGAAATCATCCTCGCCTGAACGTGCAAACCGGAGTTAAGAGGAAAAGGATGCCCTCGTTGCCAGGATGATGCTTCTGCCCTCTCAGCTAAGTTATTCCAGGCTGCCAAGTGCAATCCAAGTCGGTTCAACAGCTTTCTTGTCCGTGGATTAATCGATCTGTCTTCATCGCAGAGATAAAAAAACCCGATTAAGCCGCTGCTTTGGGAGCACTTCCCTGGCCCCGCCGCCGAGATCAAAAGGAAGTTGAACCAGGGCCAAGGAGAGGGAAGGAGGGAGGCACGCAGGGGGAAGAAATCCCTGGAAAGGGAAGCTGAGTGCTTTACCCTGCGTCACGGAGAGGAGCTTTCCCAGCCGGAACGGTCCCTCGCTGTCTCCACCGCGATGCGGTTTGACAGCGCAACACGCTCGCCTGTGACTTCAGGAATATGTTGTTAATCCTGGGAATTTTCTTTCCGACAGCGTTAAGGCATCTAAACCCTTCCTGGCTCAAAGCACTTCGTGGTCGAGCCAGGCAAAGCCTTGCAGATCCTCAGCACCCGCTTACGGATGACGGGACAAACACACCAGCCCAGCTTTTGGCACTGAATTCATCCCTTCTCCCAGTGGGATCCTGCTCCGGCTGCACGCTCAATCAGAAGAGGCACGGGATCAAAGACGGGGAGGGATGCTCCAAGCCCTTCGGTTCATACGGAGCCACATCTTGTGCCAGCCGAGCTGGCGGTGGGGATTTCATCATTACTGCCACAAAATATTTTGATTTCTGAGCCAGACGCTGTCCCTCTTTCTGTGATGGCGTTCAGGAGATGCAGCCGTTGCACATCCCTCCAGTGAAGGATGGGAGCTGAAAAGCAAAGCGTGAAGCATCGTCCGGACAAAAACCTCCCACTCAGCACTGGGAAGGACCAGGCACGATCTCTGCCTCACCATCTCCATCACCTCTGCTCCTGCAGACGCATCCCCGGAGTGCCGCAAAGTCCTATCCCATCCCACAGAGCTGCTGGTGATTAAGGGATTTTCCAGTGCAGGAGCTTAATTAGGAGAGGAGGAACTAAGGGAAAACTCAGAGAAGCAGAGATGAAGCTAACCTCCATCACGAGCCGCTTTGCAGAGAAACAAAGACATTTCTTCTCATCGCTTCAACAATTTTCTCCTGCTTTTTTGTCTTTCCCCCAGTCAGTTCAGTTTCAAACAGGTGAAACATTTCCCTGAACTTTTCCAAAAATAAAAATAAAAAAAGTCAAGGCAGAAGCTCATTGCTCTCACATGTCAGAGTTCATAAGAAGTTTTGCTTGTCCTAGAATTGCATTTTCCAGAAATTTTACTAATTTCTAAAGCCTATTCCCTTGCCTTTTAATAAAAGAGCAAAGCAGATCATCTCAGACTAACGCAGCTCTTCCTTCCAACTTGCAACCTGCAAACACACCATCCCACCTCCCAGCAGGGATGTTTCTATTTCAAAGCTTCGAAGCTATTTCACACCGGAAAACACGTGCGATGGATGGTCCAGAGGTCCTTCTGCAGGTCCAGCGATAAAGCAGAGCATCACTGCATCCCTCTGGAACATCCTCCTGCCGGGCACCGCTGGCGGCTCCGTCACAGGAAGGAGACTGGATTCGTCATCGGATAATTTATAGGATAAGGAAGAAGGAACTGATGACACAACATGAGGACAAAATCCTACCACGTGGTTTCAACGGGAGCAGAACCAGGGGCTCGTGCCCCTCCCAGAGATGCAAATCCCAGTTGCTATCCCAGTTTGAGCTCGCAGTGTAACTGGTTTGGTGACTCACAAGGAACACTGATCCCACCAAGACCCATGGAGAGCGGCGGGTGGGATAACTCTCCTGCTCGGTGAATCAGAGCACTTCGGAGCACACGTGAGCAAAAGCAGAGTAAGCGCTTCCTACCTGGTTCATCCTCCGGCTCGTCCTCATCCTTCTCCACTTTGCAGTCCTGGTCACCAGGGGATGCTGAGGACTGGAGGGAGATGAAGGACGGAAGCTTTTGCAGCTTGCTGCTTGGCGAGGTGTCCATCTCTTTCCAAAACTTTACATCTTGCTCCGCACTGGAGGGTCCGGGCATTTCTCCATCATCGTGGAGCTGAGCTGGATCATTCCTGCAGGAGGCACATGGGAAAAATAAGGAAAGATCAAACAATTCCACTTGGCAATGCTAGACATAGCGTCACGTGCAACGGAAGAGGCCGGGTGAACCACCAGAGCCGCACACAGAGGCTCTCCGGGCTCCATCCCAGGCTGCCACGTATCTCCCGATTTCTCAGGAACCAGCTCGGATTCAGCCGGAGTTTCTCACTCCCCAGCTGGATTCCCTGCCCCGCGTTTCCCTGCAGCTCTCAGATGCTCACGGAGGTGCTGGGCTCCCCTTCGGGTGCCGGACGGGCAGAGCAAGAGGACAAGAGCGGAGACGGAGAGTGTAGGGAGCAGGGATGGCTCGAAGATGCCCCGCTGGGCTTGGCTCAGCCCCAGCCCTGAGCCCAGCTAACGTGACACTCCAGATCGTTCGACATCTCCGATGACGGTGCCAATAAAGGAGAAAAAAAAACCCCAACAAATTCTGGAGCAGCTTCTAAGCTCGGGAGTGCTCCCTTCCCTGCGGAGGATGCCAGGATGGGAGGGGGGTGCCTCCCCGTCGCCCAGCCCTACGCTCATACCTCCTTACCTAAAAAGAGCAAGGAGTTATTTTACACCTCGTTCACACCGGGGACGTGAGCTGAGTGTCATTCCAAGGCTCTTCTGTCATCCGGGATAAGTTCGGAGAGCCCACTGACCGCTCATCCCTCTCTGCTACCTTACAAGGCAGGGCCAGGATGAGGCCCAAGACCAGGCAAGAGCATGGACCTGACCAGCACAGCTCCCAGGTTCCCCCGTTTCCATCCCACCTTCACCCCCACGTCTTGCTGCAAAGAGCCACGGAAGAGCTGAGCACCCAAGCTGGACTGATGGCCTCCTGCTAACCGTGACTTTTAGATTTTGGTTTTTAAAGCCAAATTTCAATTTGGCTTTAGTTTTAATTACATTGGGATGTAGTCATCTACTGGCAGGGCTCAGGGGTGAGGGTAGAGGAAGGCAAAGATGTGCCAAGCTCAAGAAAATCTCTCTCCCTGTCAGGACAAGGACCAACTATCATCAGCCTGCAGCTCCATCCCAGCACCAAGAAGCATCAGAGAGAGCTCAGAGAGCTTCCAAGGATGAACCAAGAACCCAGCCCAGCGTCGAACAGTTTTACAAAACTTATTGTATCTCCATGCCTATCCCCATCTCTGCTTCTTCAGGCAGCGAGTTCAGCCCCGATGGCCACACCAAGGGTTCAGCTTTGCTCTCCACTGCAGAGGTGAGGAAGAGGGATGATGGTTTCCAGTTTCCCCCAGAGCTATGGGTAAGCTGTACCCACTTTCAGCAGTGGAGTCTCCATCAGGGCTCCTCTATGTCCCAGGACGAAGGTCTACAAAAGCCTCGGAGATACCTGGAGGTGCCGAAGCCCTGGACAGCACATGTCCAAGGGTGAAGATACCCACACTCCAACAGCACCCACTGGATAGCAAGATGCGACCTATCTTCTCTTTTCTCTCCCTCAGCTCTAGCTGGAGACCTCTCCCTCAAGCATGGCCCTTGCCCAACCCTATTGCCCATGGTGGCTCTATCAAGAAGGCACCATGACCCACATCAGCAACATCTTAAAATAAACCACCACACAGACAGATACATGCCTGGAAGAGGAAACATCCAGAGCAGGCTAGGGAGAAAACTGTTGAAGACTAGCAAAGCGAGTTTCTTCTGCTCTCTCCTACCTGCCCGTCTCCTCCCAGAGCCGTCTCCACTTGGAGGAGGGGTCGCTGTGGTCCCCATCTTCAGCCTCTCTTGGGTGGCGCTTCTTCTGTGGGTGCAGAAGCTTGCAGTGGGCACCCCTGGGGCAGACGCCTTTCTTGGCAAAGTCGGGGCAAACCAGCGTGTGCTTCTTCTTGCACTGTGAAGGAAAAAGAGAGGAACGTTGGGAAAGGCGGTGAAAGCCTCATGGGGAGCACAGGTTCCTAGAGCTGAGCTCCTTCAGGTGGCACCAACATGTTGCTAAAAGAAGAGATCAAAATACTACTCCATGCCAAAATACTACTAAAAATAATACTCTCCTCTGGGAGACACTACAGACTCACCCACAACCTTCCAAGTGCTTGGTTTTATGGACCCAAACAACCAAAGTCTGAACAGCAATGATCTATCCCCAAGGAGGTGATGCTGGGAGGTCCCAAAGAGGTTAACTGGGCTGAAGAAGCTGGTTTTGGAGAGGACACGGGGTTTTCTTGTCCCAGACATGGCTGGACTTGGGCAGGAGCATGGAAGATCAGGAACGAAGTACGTTCCTTTTAGGACTTATTCTGGGATCACTGCCCGGACTACCCTCCTGACGAAGGTGGCCCAAGGCTGGAGCTCAACCAGCTCTGCCTGAGGCTTGGGAATGAGCTTGGCTGACACTCTCCTGTCCAGCGAGGCTTAACATGGCCAAGGCACAGCACTGGCAAAATCACAGCATCAAGATGTTCACCCCTAAAAGCACTTCTGTGCTCCCAGCTTGGCACTGTGGTGGCTCCCAGCAGCAACATTCACAGCTGTCCCTGCAGCCACCAGCTGTGCCAGCAGGAGGGAGATGATGGCAGTGCTCCACAGCTTCCCCTGGACAAGGCTTTCTGCTGGGAAACAGAAGTTCTTGGCATCAGGAAAGGCAGGAAGAGTGCAAGCAGGGCAGAAGAGACACCTTCGGATGCATTTCCATCTAGGTAGCTGGGAACACTGGATGGGGGAAGGGAGAGGGAACAGCCTCTCTCTAATCCCCGACTGTTCCCAACACCGTGACAGCAACACCCAACGATCCAGAAAGCATCCGATGACGTGGGATGTAGGTGAGCTCCTGCCCTTTTAATGCAACTTGACTTTGGGGGCGCATGGGAGCCATTCCCCACGTTGACCTTTGGGATGAGGCGGCAGCCCTGCTGAGCCTTTGGAGCTCTCTCCTCGAAAGGGCAGAAGGGTTCGGCAGCTCTGCCGCCTGGGGCCGATCGCTGGAGTCGGCAGCAGAGCAAGGAGCTCGTCTGCTGGAGGTTGGGGATAGCGTTGAGCAGCAGGAGGGCAAAGAATTCAGATGGACACACGGACACTGGCTCAATGGGGGGGACAGTGCAGCAACAACACCACTTTTCCACTGAGAATTCATTAAAAAACCCATATTCTACATTCAATTATTCTCTAAGAAGCTTCTATATGAAATCATTCCCTTTTTCAGCTCAGAGACCATCTGCATGGACAAGACCTGCAAACCCTATAGTTTATCTTCTCATTCCCTCCTCCCCCTCATGCTTTACTTGAAGCGATCCTTAATACAGATGGATAGTGATGGATGAAGATGCCTGGAATTACACAACTCTGGCAGATCCCAACAAGCGGATCCCAAGGAAAGCAAGAGAAAAAACGTCAGGAATTCACGTTTCATACAATATCAGGCAGCAAACCAGGGACGATGGACTCTCAAGCTTTGCAATCGCCCTTCTGATTGGCATCAACATGAAGTATTTCCCGTATCATCCTTAGAGCCAGGGCCAGCTCTAGTTCAACGGCGCCAATCTCACTTGATGGCAAGTTGGCCTGATGGTACATCAGATCTACTGTACGCTGGAAGGTTTCTTGTCCACCACCACCTCCAGATCTCCATCCATGCAATGATGGTGACCCCCTGCAAACCTCCTATTAATTACAAACCTGTCTTAAGTTGATTAGTGCTAATTATTGGCAGGGTGGCAACTCTTCAGAGCCTCTGCCCAAGGATGTGAGATCTGCTCCCATATAGCGGTTCCCAACACAAAATGGACTTGGGAAGGGGAAGAGCCAGAAAAAAGCCTTGGCCTCAAAAAACCACATGGATGCAGCACCCTTGCAGCCAGCGATGATGCTGCTATGCTGGGGAATGATGTTATTTTGGGGAAAAGCTGAGAAACATGGCTGTTTCTTCCCAGTGGGACACCCAAGGGACCAGTTACAAATCCCTGCGGAGGAAACGGTGCCGTGGTCCTGGCTGGGTGTCGGGATCGGGATGCGCCACCTCCCCGGTGTTCTCACTGGCACCGACCTCCAAGTCAATCATTGTACCAGACCACGTTTATTGGCTCCACGGCAAAAAGATACTTAATAAAGAAAACAAACCGTGTGCGACTAATCCCAGGGCTGTGTCCCCAGCTCAGGTTTCTAATGGTTTTTCCACGCCGCTCGCAGCGCTCAGCCCTTCTTCCGTAACTCCCCATCCATCGCTGCTGTTTCACGGCTGGGATGGAGAGGCTGGGATCATCTCCCCGCCAGGCTTGGTGGCTGGAAAAGCCCCTTCTGTTTATTTACGGCAGCTCTCCTGCTCTTGCCCTGCATGCCAAAGCAAACATGCTGGGGATGGATTGCTGCAAGGCGGTTTGCTTCTCGCTGTGTGTCAGCCAGGGTGAAGCCGAGCAGGGCTGCGGGGTGACGGGCGCGACCTCGTGCTGGGGGCCATCCGATCCCTTCCACCTGTTGGGGTGGCTAATTATACCCCATGGGACCCCCGCCAGCCCGCAGGTTGGACCATAAAAAGAGAAAAAAGCTTTTGGTCCCTTCCAACAGAGACAACAGAAAACTCAGAACACCCCTAAAAAAGCCCTGGGGAGAAATTCCCCGGCTACATCGGATGCTGATGCGGATTGGCGTCATCCCGCTGATGCTGTTCCCATCCCAGTCTTCCCGCTCCGGGGTTCCCCCCGCAGCCCAGACCAGCAGCGGCGCCCGGTGCTGGGACGGTGCCCGGCTGGCAGCCCCCATGGCCGGGACTCCTCCCCGGCTGCCAAGGCAGTTCTGGGTGAAGTTCAAGGTGCCGCTAACGGCCCACAAAGCCTTAAATGGCCCAACGGACCCTGACGTGCACAGGGAGCGGGATGGGGACGAGGAGGTTTGCAAGGCGCAGCCTTCTTTAGCACGGTCCTGGCAAAGAAGGAGGCAGCAACTGGTGCAAGGTCCCGGCTCAGCCTCGGGAATGACGTTAATTAACATTTTCCATGAACGAGTTGGCAGGAGGAGGTGGAGGGCGGGAGGAAGGCAAAGCTGGGTTACTGGGCCGACCAACAACCACCCACTGACCTTACGGGTGGGGATGAGAGGTCCCATCCAGCCCGGCATTCTCGGCACCGCTCCACCAGCAGTTTGCCCAGGTTGAACTTCTCAAGTATCTCCAGGCTTATCTCACCCCCCCTGCTCAATTGCTCCTTTCCCAGTGCCAGGGGACAGCAGGTGACAAGGGACCAGCAAATGGACAAGAGACGGAAAAGCGCTGGTGCATCTTCCCATCTTCTTGGACCCGTGTCCATCTCTCCGTCCACTGTGATGGACGCAAAAGCCCAACTCCTGCCTGGAAACCCTGAGCACCTTGGTGATAATAGCACGAAGCAGACCTTGAGCATCAAAAGCACAAGTTAATCCCCAAAACCTAAGCACCTCAACTCAAGTGCTTTCTATTTTTTAAAGCTCTCTTCACATTCACGCAGCTTCGCCGGAGCTATTACAGGTAGCCCCATTGCCGAGCGGCAGGATTAACCGGCTGGATTGATGTCAGGCTGTTTTAATGTCCCTCTTACCCACCACGTCTCAGCACTAAGTGGCTGTTGGGAAGCTATCGCTGGAGGTGGCGGAGCTGTTTTCTGACGCCGCTCCGAACTGACAGCCAGTAAATAGCTTTTTTTTTGATGGCTTTTTTATAATTGGGTGCAGATGGAAGCAGCCTTAAAAAAAAAATAAAAATTCCAGCTCCCTGTCGTTAAAACCTAGAGGACAATACATTCGAACATCATTCAGGCTGTGGACTAATGATGGAGAAATTTAGCCAGAGCGTGTTGTCCTAAGTAATTTGCTCCAAAATGGGTTTCAACCCCCAAAACAGAGTTTGGTGCCCTAGTAAAATGCTTGCACAGAAGCAATGCCTACTGATGGCCTTCTGATGGCCTTCTCCAAATGCTCACTAGTATTTGGGATCTACCAAATGCTCTCAAGGATCTACCACAAAGCCATGAACCCTCTCCCTTGGAATTTGCAGGCAATAAAACAGCATTTCAGCTAAAATACCTCAGGAGCTGGATTTTTTTTTCTTTAAATGTATCTTCTCATTTGGGAATTGCTTCCTGCCTGGTCTCGCTCCTTGCCTCAAGCTCCCCGTAGACTGGTGAGAGTTCTGCTTGGAGTTGCAATGGCCAGAGGTTGGATTTTCCAGGCTTGGCTTTTCTCTGTGTCCAGTCTCAGCCTGGAGGAGAGCCCCACACCTCTGATAATGCTTGCTGACAGTATTTGTCAAAATATAAATAAAAGAAGAAAAGCAAGCCAAGAGGATGGAGGAAGACCAGCCATTGACAGTGAGTAGGTCAGCCCTACTCCAACCATAAAGCACCTGGGGCTGGTTGAGCCACCACAAAAGCAAAGCCACGGTCATAAGGAGGACTCATCGAATCATTGAAGGGTTTGAGTCAGAAGGGACCTTTAAAGATCAGCTAGTGCAACATCCTTCACTAGCCCAGGTTGCTCAAAGCCCCATCCAATCCAGCCTTGAACACTTCCAATGATGGGGCATCCACAACTTCTCTGGGAAACCTGTTCCAGTGTCTCACCAACCTCATAATAAAAAATTTCTTTCTTATGTCCAACTCTACCTTCTTTCAGTTTAAAACTGTTGCCCCTTGTCCCATCACTACAAACCCTGCGGAAAAGTCTCTCTCCATCTTTTTTATAAGCCCCCTTAAAGTACTGAAATGATGCAATAAGGTCTCTCGGACCCTTCTTTTCTCCAGGCTGAACTAGCCCAACTCTCTCAGCCTGTCTCCATTGTAGAGGTGCTCCAGCCCTCAGATCATCTCCGTGGCCTCCTCTGGACTCGCTCCAACAGCTCCATGTCCTTCTTGTCCTGGGGACCCCCAAGCTGGACGCAGTACTGCAGGCGGGGTCTCATGAGAGCAGAGTAGAGGGGCAGAATCCCCTCCCTTGACCTGCTGGTTACACTGCTTTGGATGCAGCCCAGAAGACAATTGGCTTTCTGGGCTACAAGCACACATTGCCAGATCATGTCCAATTTTTATTCCCCAGTAGCCCCAGGTTCTCCTCCACAGGGCTGCTCTCAATCCCTTCATCCCCGAGTTTGTATTGACACTGGTGATTGNCCCCCAGTAGTCCCAAGTCCTTCTCCACAGGGCTGCTCTCAATCCCTTCATCCCCGAGTTTGTATTGACACTGGTGATTGCTCCAACTCATATGCAGGACCTTGCACTTGATCTTTGTTGAACTTCATGGAGTTCACATGGGCCCACTCCTCCAGCCTGTCAAAGTCCCTCTGGGTGGCATCCCTTCCCTCAAGGGAATCAAAGGCACCACTCAGCTGGTGTCATCTGTAAACTCACTGAAGGTACACTCAATCCCACTGTCTATGTCACTGAGGAAGACATTAAATAGTATTGGTCCCAGTACAGACCTGTAAGGGAAATCACTTGGTACTGGTTTCCATTTGGACATTGAGCCATTGACTGTAACACTTTGGATGCGGACATCCAGAAGGTGAATCCGAAACTGAAAAGACCAGCATCTACCCCTGCATGGGAATGTCTATGGCATTCAGTCATTCCCTGCACTGCTTTGTGAGGAACCCCATTTCCATCAGAGACCCTCACAATCTCATCCATCACACCCCAAAGCTGTGATTGAGCCAGTTTCACATGGGGAACCCATTGACAGTAATTACCAACACCAAATCATCACCATCGGGGATTGACACCCACTGGACATCCCCTACAGGGTCATCTACATCAGGGATGACAGGGACTCCACCAGATGCATGAGTCCAGGTGGCTCAGGGAAAGTATCACCCACTGCTCACAGGACACAGAGATCATCCGACAACAGAGAACAGATGGGAACGAAGGGAGATCCCAGCACGGGAAACAAAGATGAAATCTGCTCTTCTTTGCGTTAATCTGTACAGAAGTTCAAGTTGAAATCAAGAACTCTCTGTCTCATCAGTATATTCCCACTTTAGAGATGTGATTCAGCAACTGCTTTTCCCCTGAACTTCCTAATTTTCATGTCTTGTGATACACCTCCTTCTACAAAGATATTAAAGTGCAAGAGAGAAAATCACAGACCAGTATTTATCTAGGCATTATTATCAACCAGCCCAGGCTATTAAGCAGTTCAAGTTTGCCCTGATAAGCAACATCTTTAATGTAAGCATCTGAACGCTGCTGAAGATACTACAGTTAAATTAAAGTAGCAATAAGAACCCTCATTATGCCATTACAGAGTACGGTAAATAAGATGCAACTGGAAACCCACAAAGATTTCCACAGCGATACATGGGTAGGATTGGGCATGGAAGAAACCTGATTAATTTTAAATCTCTTCTGCAGGCTACAGAGTGTTTTCAAGAAAGCTCCAATTGCCAGTACCAAGATTCATCACTTACTATCAGCAGCACAAGGACTCAACATCCCCAGTGAGCCAACGGTACGCACCCAGACAGATCTCAGCTTGCTCAAATCCAGCCTGGCCACCACTCATGATCTTATGAGCAGACTCATTACCAAGCCTATTTTTTTTTTTAATAAAGATTTTACTGACTAATCAGTCTGTTGACTGAAGATTTCTGCTACACATTATAGGAAAAAAACCCAAATCAAGCAGGCAACTCTAGCACCCAGAACACATCTGTCAACCAGAGCCAAAGTTAACAATAAATGAAATTAAGTTGCTTTTGTAGTTGATTTTCATACAGCTGCAGTGGACTACAAAAGAGCTATCAAAGCAGCGCTCTCCATCAGCTATTTCTGAACAACGGGAGAAGGTAAGCCACAAATCCACTGCCCCACTTGCCAGGAATTATCTCCAGTGCCACCCAGACATGCCTGCAAGCACCAAAAATCAGCAGGAAAGTTGTGGTCTACTCAGCACACCATGAACTCGCAGCTGGAACAGGTGGATATGTGGCTACTGTCTACAGATATGCCTAAAATATCACTAAAAACTCGTGGCAAAGAGACCCAATGTAATTTGGGTCAAAATGAAGGTGAGGGAGCCATGCCCATGTAGCTCTCGATGCTCCAGAACCAGGAAAAAGGATGCCAATGCATCCACCTGGCAAACTCCCCTCCTCTTTCCCCCTACATGCACGTTAACATCCTGCCCGAGAAAGCCCAGAGAGAGCTTGTAACCTCTAAAACCAGCCCCACGCAAAGTTTCATGCGTGCAACCAGCGTTTCCGTACCTGTCCTCCATCTGAGCCCAAAACAGCTGCGTGCAAGACGGAGATAAATTTAAATCCTCAACGGCTCTTTCCCTCACATGAGCGAGAGAAGGGGGAGGAGAAGCTGCCGAGATGCTTTAATGCGACACCTCCTCATCACACGCTCTTCTGCTGAAAGTGTATAAAATGGATCATTTCTTAAGAAGAAGCAATTTGCTGATGTCCAGACCCTAACGTCCAACTTTCATGAATACAGGCAGTTAAATCTGTTTGAGGTTTGATTCTTCTAATAGAAGCAGGAGTGAGTTTTATCCCCGGCACAGGATGTGTTTGGTGACAAGGAGGTACAGAGTGGAGTGTTGGGGCTCAGCAAGCCCATCCCCACGTGGGTAATCTTTAAAGATTTCACTGAGATGGATAAGGGATATGTGTCTCTAAGCAGCAAAATCATGCAAATCTTTCTCCTCTTCTTCTTCTCTACTCTTTGACCATCTCACTCATTTCACTGATTTACAGCTTTAATGAACATCGCTCCCATTAGTTGCCTCCTGGGAAGCCTCTGATCATGTTGAGAGGTCCATCACTGTTTCCCCACACTCAGATCCAGCCAGATCCCGCACATCTACAAGATCCTGTCCTCCCCTATCCAACTCCATGAGCGTGTCCCACTCTGAATCACAGGGGAGAGGAAATTGGAAGCAGTTGTGATAGGATCATAAACGGAATAAGATGGAGGTATGGCCAATATATAGAAAATTTGGGATGGCTCAAAGCTTAGCCTTCCCCGTATCCCTCCCCGTGCTAATATCAGGAGGACAGTTTTTATATTAAGACTTCTTGCACTTCAAACAGCCCCCCTGGTAGATGGGCATAGAGGAGTTTCTCAGCTTGATTTGCTCTAATTCAGCATAACAACGTCATGGAGTTTGGAGATGAGCGCTTCAAGCCAGGAAATCTGCTCCTGCCACGGCTGGTTCTCTCCAGGCATCAGCCCTGGGGCGACTTGAAAAAAAAAATCATCTGCATTTGAAACCTCGTAGTCAGTCCCAAACTAAAAGCATGAGCCAAATGATTTGCACGTGAAGGAGCTGCTTAAGATCTCACACGATATCTGAAGGGCCTTCAGGAGAGGAGCAAACCTTTGCTGACCCGCTGATGCAATGCTGAAGACCCACAGGTATGAGGCTGCCACCCAGAAAACTGATATGGAAGAAACTCAGCCCCAAAACACATCCCCTCTTGATGCTAGCATGCCTGGATGGAAAGGGGAGGGCTGTTTGCAAAGTTGGGGCGTATCCCTTCACAAGCCCCAATACATCCAAAACCTCTCCCAGATCCTCTCTGGCCATGGCTAGTACCAGTTTTGGAGGGACGAGATCAAGGAGCAGCCTGAGCCTTCAGGATTTCTAGAGCCAGAAGATGTTTAACAACCTTCGATGGACTTTTCATCCAGAGATTTGTCCGTGTGCTTCTCCTCTAAGGGAGAGGTTGGAGCTCTAAAATGGCAGCAGTGAACACAGAGCAGCTCCTGTCCCACCACCAGCCCAACCACAGCAGTGGGGACCTTGGGGAAAAGGAGCACAACCAATCAGAACAGCAGGATGGAGAAGCAAGAAATCCTTCTTAAAGGATTTATACACAGCTTAGTAATTCACTTACACTTGCTAGACTCAGCAAGCTTCTGCCATTGAGCACTTCCAAGCTTTTTGCTGTCACAAAGTCTCTTGATGGAGTGGGAAGAGGAGAGCCAGCGTCCTTTACCTCCACAGCATATGGGACAGGTGCTGTGGTGGCCACCATGACCACCTGGGACAGAAGTCCAGGATGATCAGCAGGCTGGAACACATGACCTAAGAAGAAAGGCTGAGAGAGCTGGCATTAGAGAAGCCTGAAGAAAAGGTTCCAGGAGGACCATATTGTGGTCTTGCAATATAGAAAGGGATCTTAAAAGAAATATGGAGAGAGACTTTTTACCAGGGCCTGTAGTGACAGGATGAGGGCCAACGGTTTTAAACCAAAAGAAGGTAGGTTTAGCTTGGATATGAAGGAAGAAACTTTTTAAGATGAGGGTGGTGAGACACTGGACCAGGTTGCCCAGAGAAGAAGTGGATGCCCCGTCCTTGGAAGTGTTCAAGGTCAGGTTGGACGGGGCTCTGGGCAATCTGGTCCAGTGTCTCACCACCCTCATCTAGTGGGAGATGTTCCTGCCCATGGCAGGGGGCGTGGAGTAGATGGTCTTTAGATGTTCCTTCCAACCCAAACCATTGTATGATTTCATGAAAGATGGAGGTGGAGTGCAAATACAGAGCTGGGAATCAGCCAGCAACTACCTGGATGAACATGCACAGGTAGGTTCCTCAATCACTGCATGTGCTCAAAGAAAAGGCAAGCTGGCTGGGGATCAACTTGGGACCAAAGGAGGGGGAAAAAAGACACAGAAAGACCAACATCTGATGGCTGGTGGCTGTGAGAAAAGAAAAATGCTGGTTTAGCCAGCAGGCAACAAAAACCAGCTGAGAACACACAATATGAACAGTGTTGATCTTCACCCTTCTGTGATAACAGATTAAGGGGAACAAGGACCCCAGGCTGCCACTCTCCATCATGAACCGAGTGCTGGATAATTAAGAGAAAACTCCGAAGACGTTCAACTGTTAGCTGCTCCTAACAGCTCATGCGGCTTTTCCAAAGAAATGTGTTAAATTTAATGTATCAGACACATGAAATAAGTTTATTGTGGGAACCTATTAAACTTCCACCAGAAAAGGAGAAAATAACCAACCTAATGTGTCATGAGACTAGAGAAACGTAAAGGAGAACAAGGAGTCAGCTAAGAAAAAGTCCCTGCATTTAAATTTTCTACAGAAAAATCAAGCAGCTGCCACTGTGAAAAACACCACACTCCACCTGGGGATGGAAAATGACTTTTCCCAAGGAAGCACCACTTCCTCGGGCAGGGTGTGCTAACCAGACCTACCCCTCCTAGCACAAGCGTGGCCAACATTTTACGTGGATAAGGTGCAAAGCAGAGCTCCAGTGAAAGGCTGTCGGATGAGCAGCTCAGCAGGACCGAAAAGATGGATTTTGGATCGTCAGACAGTCCCAGCACAGGTCAACCATGAGCAGGTCCCCTGGTCAAGCTTCACCATCAGGGACGGGGCCGGTCGTGCCAGTTGGGGTCCCCAGGAACGATGAGTTGCCGGCAAACACCGGCGCACACAACCCCCTCTTGCCCATGATTTATTCCAGTACATCTCCCCATGCGTTTTCACGGTAGCCTCGTTTAATCTCACTGTGTCTTACAGCTTAACAGTTCCCACGGGAGAACAATTTACCCACAGGCTTCAAGGCAGCTGATGGAAACAATATGAAGATAGGTATTTAATGCAGCACGCTCGCTAATGTACACCATGGGGGAAAAGCTTATTTAATACAAAACAATTTTACAGATGCAGCAGTTAGAAGGGACCAGGCTGACTTGCTTGCCTTTGCTCTGACACGCTGCGAGGGCTGGAGGACGCCAGCACCAAAACCTAGCCGATTCTTCCGAATATAGTTTATTCTCCAATGAGTCTTGTGCCTGGAAGCCAACCTCAAGGCACCTGCTCCTTGGGGTCATCTATGGACGCAATGCAAGAGCTTGCCGTAATTCCCAGGTCTCGTTCTAAGGTTAGCCATGAAATATTACAACAGCAGCTCGATGTGCAATGCACGTTATAACTCTACGATCTCCTTTGCGCTGGGTATTATTTCATATTACTTTGTATTATTTCATATTATTTGGGTATTATTTCAGGAGCCAAGCATGGGTGCAGCAATGAGAGACACTTGGCAGAGAAATCGCCCCTTGGACAAGCCGAGCATCTCTCCTCCACGGCTCACTGGCCATGTCACCCGCTAACGACCACATCTCCTCCTGCTTCTCCCTAGCCCTGGGGGGACATGCCACCACGGCTTTGCTCGCTGGTGCTACCTCATCCCTTGTGCCCACCAGCCTCACCCCGTCCTTGGCCCCAAGCTGAGATGCGAGCACGAGGACCCATATGGAAGGAGGGACAGGGAACCAGAGAGGAGCTTTTACCGTAGAGCAGCTCATTAAAACGTCTTTGGAAAACCCTGAGGAGCACCTGCAAGAGGCCCCATTTCTCCCTCTCTTCCCACTTCCCCCTTCAGGCTTCCTCCAGTGCAGGTGACCAGCCCAGAGGGACCAGCCTCACCCAGTGTGACCATTTCATGGTGCCAGAGAAGGTCAGGGAGCTCCAGGCAAGGCAGCAAGGAGATTTCCATGGTGGGCATCTCTTTGTGGCTTTAGCTAAGACACGTATGACATTGTGTTTAGAGATGATTCGAGACGCAGAGCTATTTGGAGCCGTATTTCACCGACTGCTTCATCAAGCTGAAATTCCAGGTCCCTCTACTCCCTTTAGGAAGCTGTAGCTCCACATGTGCGCACACAGGGTAGAGAAACTTCCCAACT
Organism: Aramus guarauna; assembly: GCA_013400195.1. Lineage (NCBI taxonomy): Eukaryota > Metazoa > Chordata > Aves > Gruiformes > Aramidae > Aramus > Aramus guarauna. The sequence goes on from VXBL01005558.1 coordinate 1,970,674, forward strand.
CATGACCAAGGAATGGGTGAGGATGCTGGAAATCGAAGTTCTGGCTCTGCTACCAGCTCCCTCCTGGAAACAATTAATATTGGAGGTAACGCTCTCTTAACGAAGGACATGGTCATGCACTCGTAGAGGAACTGTCCCCTCATCCCAAAGGTGGAGGGACCTTTATCTTCTACAGTCTACATTCCTGAAAAAGGGACTTGGGAATGCAAAATTAAAGCATTCTTACTTATTCTAAGTTTCTGATGAATGCAGAGCAGAGTTACGATAGTCAAAGGCCGATCAACTTGGCCTGAGCATCCTGCAAGACGTTCTAGAAAGTACTTAAGAGGCGACACTGCCAACGACATGCCATAAATTATGGATAATAACGGCCATTTTTTATGAAGGCCTGATAAAAATCAGAAATCATGTTTCTTCGGGGGAGCATAGAGAAGAAAACACAACTGGGAGAAGAGCCCGGTGTGCCAACTCTAGCACAAAAGAACCTAAATTCCTAATTACCGGCCATCCTTGTTTGAGTTTATCCTCTGATGATGCAACGCTGGCGTTGCACACCTTTGCTGTCTGCACCTTTTGCAGTTCAAACCGCAGGCAGACGGTTTTCGCTGTTCCTTGGACAGGGAAAGGCAGAACGAGAGGAGATTTACTCCCATCCTAAATTATTCAAAAGAAAAGGGACTGCGCATCTTTAACAAGCCATCGTTTTATGAAGCAAGGTTAACATTTTTACTTGATTCAGTAGAATATTATAAACTCTCCGGGGTCCATTTGAGGACTTTCTACTTTGAGCAAAGGAACGGACTCAGCACTTTTTATATTATTTAGAGAATAAAATTAACCCTTAATGGCCCAAGCTGGTATTTCTCCTCCCCAGTTAAATATGGCCCGCTCAGCAATTTCTCCCCATATATAATTACAGGCTGCTATCCATCATCTGTAGGAGAATGCTTTTCTGACACTCTAAAAGTGACACGGTAAGCACTTTTACTAATAGAATAAATATTCTAAATATCTCTTTTATATTTTCATTTAAATTGGAATATTTTAAAAATAATTGTAGGGACCCTGCCTGCGTGGCTAGTGCTGTGCTGGAGGGAGGCAGCAGGATGCCTGTGTTTTCCTTCGGAGGAAATGTTTATCTTGCGCGCAGTCCCCTCCACGTGCTGCCGCAAAAAGTAATTAGGCACAGACTAATTTATTAGCGTTTCCCTCGACTCTTGCTGATGTCCTGCTTTCCTTAAAGCTCTCACTTTTGGCTTTTTTCCCCTTCCTTTTGCCTGTTTTTTGCTCTGTAGCTGGTTTTCCTCGAGAAATGATGGGGTTTCCCTGCAGAAGGCACTGTCCACCGCTGTGTTTGGGTTCTGGGATGGGCTGGTGGCTTTTGCACGATGACACCATGGTGATGGGTGCTGAGCACCTACAGCTTCACTTGCTGGGTTGTACCTCTGCCAAGGAGTTATAGGGATGGAGAAAAGGAGGAGAAGAGCCCTTTGGGGCTCCAGCCCAGAGCAGCATGTGGATCCAAGCATCTGACTGCTCATCCCAGGAAGCTCCCCAGTGAAAAGCAGTCGAAATCACGAGGGAGTTAGAAATCTCCAGGAGCAGCAAGTCTAAGCAAAACCGCGCTTAGGCAGACATTTATTCATGCGTTATCTATTAAATGCAATAAAATAATATCGTTCCATAGGCCCACTGGGGCATATTTGGGATGGTGCCCTGCTATCTGGCAGACTCGAAGCAAACAAAATGATTGTTTCATTAGTGGTTTGGTTTTTTCAGCCAAAGAGCCAATTTAAAGCAGTGCCTGCAAAGTTCCTGTCGTGTTTTCAACGTGGTACCAGGAGTTTCCAGCTCAAGAAGGAGGCTTTCACCATCTCCTCCTCTTTCTCTGCTGTCAGCTTGTGGAAGCGACTGAACCAAGCCAGGGCATTGACGGGATGTTTTCTTCCATATCAAATGTGTCCAAGTGGTGACTAGCAAAATCCCCAGAGAGAAGCAGACTGAGAGAAGAGGACGGCTCCCATCCTCCAGCTGGGCTCATAGAGATGGGCCAACGTTGCACAGCAAATCACAGAAGCATGGAATCATTGAACGGTTTGGGTTGGAAGGGACCTTTAAATCTAGTCCAACTCCCCTGCAATGAGCAGGGACACCTTCATCAAGATCAGGTTGCTCAGAGGCCCATCCATCCTGGTCTTGAATGTTTCCAGGGATGGGGCATCTACCACCTCTCTGGGCAACCTGTGCCAGTGTTTCAACACCCTCATCGTAAAAAATTTCTTCCTTAGATCTAGTCTGAATCTCCCCTCCATCAGCTTCAGGCCATTCCCCTTGGCCTGTCACTCCCTGCCCTTGTCACCAGCCCCTCTCCAGCTTTCCTGGAGCCCCTTCAGGGACTGGAAGGGGCTCTAAGGTCTCCCCAGAGCCTTCTCTTCTCCAGGCTGAACCACCCCAACTCTCTCAGCCTGTCTCCATAGCAGAGGTGCTCCAGCCCTTGCATCATCTCCATGGCCTCCTCTGGACTTGCTCCAACAGCTCAATGGCCTTCTTGTCCTGGGGACCCCGAGCTGGACACATTTATCCAGAGGGAGTCTCAGTAGAGTGGAATAGAGGGGAGAATCCTCTCCCTTAGCCTCTTGGCCGCAATGGTCAAACGATGAGCATGGTCAGAGGATGAGTAGAAATCCTATCACATAACCCACCCCAGAAGAGAAAGCCCTGGTAACTCTCAATTACAGCAGAAAAACATCATCTCCATAAATCTCAGAGACCACCTTTGCTTGATTCAAACCTGGTGGCACATTGACTGGCAGCCCCCTCTGAACTATGACTTCCTGGGGACTCTGATGTGACAACATCGCTGCTCTCACCAGTTTGAGATGGAAGCTGGAGAAACCAAGCAAAGGGGGCTCGTATGTTGTTCACGGGACCCGAAAGAAAACTACGTGCTCTACTGATGAAAGAGTGGTTCATACTAAGAAGGCAAAAATCTTATTAAATGAATGGAAAACAGCAAAGAGGAGTCAGATAGGACGGTCACTTTGATTTCCAGGGGAACACCACCACAGCCAACCCCCTCCCTTAGTCACGAAGCAAGGAAAGGTGAGATCCTGCAGCGTGGCTCCGCGCCACCGAGGAACCGAGCTTGCTGCCGCCTGCTTTTCCCAAATCTTACAAAGAAGCGGGGAGCCACGACATGTCGGATAAACCTCAAAATTTCACTTTTTTGCATATAACAGCCCTAAAATTCCTTTGGAAACCAGCAAGTGGCAGCCGGCTCCAGGTCCTGCTCCAGGAAAGCTGCTCTCTCTCGAGCTCTGCATGTTACGTAGGGTGCTGTAAGCTCATGGATGAGGCTGCAAGTCTACCCAGGATGCACATAAAGTCTATGTAGGACTTCACTGCATTGATCTAAACCAGAAGGGCCCCCAGGACCTGGAGGAGCGCTCCACAAATCATAGAATCATCTAGGTTGGAAAAGACCTTTAAGATCATCAAGTCCAACCGCTAACCTAACCTTGCCATCCCACCACTAAACCATGTCCTTAAGCACCTCATCTATCCTTCTTTTAAATACCTCCAGGGACGGGGACTCAACCACCTCCCTGGGCAGCCCATTCCAGAGCCTGACAACCCTTTCTGTGAAGAAGTTTTTCCTAATGTCTAACTTAAACCTCCTCTGGCGCAACTTTAGACCATTTCCCCTGGTCCTATCGCTTGTTACCAGGGAGAAGAGGCCGACCCCCACCTCACTACAACCTCCTTTCAGGTAGTTGTAGAGGGCGATAAGGTCTCCCCTCAGCCTCCTCTTCTCCAGACTAAACAACCCCAGTTCCCTCAGAGGCTCCTTGTAAGACTTGTGCTCCAGACCCCTCACAAAAGCCCCTGGCTACATATTTAGGCACAGCCTGAGGCTTAGTTGCTGCAGGGTAGGTGAGGAAGGGTAGTCTTACTGGACTACCTAGATCTAGCAACAAGATCTAAGGCTCAAGTTTTAACCCGTCACAGAGCCAGCGTGCAAAACAAGCGTTAATGTCTCTGGTTTTTCTATGCAAAACAGGGACTCGTAAACCTTTTCCTTCGCATCTCATCTATTTAACAGAGCACTTTTCAGGGCAGGTGCTATCAGCTCAGGCATGGGACATCCTGGGGAAGCTCCTCCTGGGGAAAGACCGGCACAATATTTGCAAGCTACAGCCTTTCACTTGTTTCCCTTTTTTCCTGCCTGTAAGGCAACCAAGCCACTTTGCCCATCACCCTTTGGAAAGGCACAGGACTGTTGTTCATCACATCCAGGTGTTCAGCAGCTTCCAGCTCTACGGCTCCCTTCGGTGCCGTAGCTCGCGCAAAAAACAGCTTGTGGCTTCAGCAAAGGCGCATCTGTCCCGGGACTCTGAGAGCCCCTTTTTACCTTTTCTCCCATGGGGCAATAGCCTTTGAGGAAATCCTGGCATATTTCTGCTTTCCTGGACACGTAGACGTGGCTGTACGGACAGTTGCTGTTGCTGCAGATCCCCTTCAAGAAGTAGGAGCACACCGGCATCTGCAAGGGCAGAGGATGAGAAACCCATTAGTGCTTCCCCCCCCGACTCGTGATTAGGAACCGTTCCAACGCCCAGAACTGAACTAAAACCACGACATGTGTAAAATAAATATACACCTTTTGCCAGCCACTAGTCCCAGAGGTATTTTTAGTTCATCTATTGGTCTCCTGCAACGCAACCCCCTGAAATTACGTGGTCCCACTGTATATATCCACGGGGCGAACGCAGTGCCTTTAGCATCCTTCAGGATGCTGGAGAAAGGGCGGAAAGCATGAAACTGCCACCAGAAAGAAAATTGCCTCTGTACGGCGTGGGGAAGGGATGGGGCAATCCTGATAAACTCGGCTATCACGGGGGCTTTGCTGGCACGACGCACGTGGCAGGTTCATCTTCTGCCGACAGTCCCAACTAACCTCGAAGAGGAGAGAAGGGGCTTCTGCTCCCTGGGCTCCTCACTCGCAAAAGGCACTAAGTTGAGCACACCGTCGCGTGGCTGAGGACTGAGAACACCCTTCCCACGGGACGAGGCGGCGGCTGTGATGGGAACAAGTGGCGAAGGGCTCGCACCCAGCCCAGCTGCACCCTCCCATGGCGGGTTCTGGCTATGGCAAGGGCCAAAACAGCATCCTGGGGGTGCCTCCCCCCCCATTTAGCTCTTCCATGGGTACGGAGCTGGCTGGAGGATGCACAACACGTGGTTAGATGCTCCAGGAGGGATGTCCCAGAAGGGAGGGAAAAGAGGAGAAGAGCCCAGGCTCCTGCCGCGAGCAGTTGAGGAGGAGAGTGGTGGGATACATGGAGCAGAGCCCCGTTCCCGCGCTCCCTGCTCCGGAGCTATAGCAGCGCGACAGCCGACGAGAAAAAGCAAACGAGCAAAGATCCTCATCGTCCTCAAACCACAAACTTCACCTCCTGCCAGCTGTTATAATTAAAAACAAATTACCAGCCTGCTGCGATATTTCAGCATCCTTAACTCACCGGTTACTGCAGGCAACTTCCCGACCCGACTAGGCAGCTGCCGACAGAAACGTGCGTTTCCCGAAGCCATCGCAACCGTCCGGCTCCTCCTGCTCAATCCCTTGCCGCTCGCCTGCGCGCCAAATTTCCTTACTGCTCGGCGCAGTACCGATCCCTCCGTTCACCGGTAGCATCTCAGTCCCGCCGGTTCGAGCATCCCCAAACTAATATTTACAATTCTGCAATAACCACAGCCAAGGCTATCCGGAAAAATCCCTTTCCCTGAAGGGCACATTAGGATTTTAACTAAATTGGCTCACTTGAGGCAAAGGGAAAAACAGAGAGAAGGAGGGGGAAGCAGAGAGGAAAGAAAACAAAGGGTGCTTTAAAAGAGAAGAGTTTATTTTTAATTGTCTTTTAACTGCAGACATTAACATAAAGGACAGGGCTCTGGGGCTATCTTTTTTGGTGGTGGTGGTGTGACCGTAAATGATTCCCTTAATGTAGTTTTTGATATAGAGCCCAAATTAGCTCTAATAAAAAGGGATAATAAAGGCAGCTCTTCTACAAAAATAAACTCCTCCTAGCTGTCAAGCCTGAGCCATTATCAAGAGGAAGCAGCACTCTCATTTCAATTAACCTTGTTTGCACCCCACTACGTCCACACAAATAACAATAACATTAATTCAAGGCACTGGTGCGGTGCGTCCGTATTAGACAGCTTTGACTATGTACACGCTTTGGAGCCAGCAGCTAATGAACCCGAAACTCAACGTGAATTTCCAAATTGCTCACAACAGAGTTTTGAAGCTCTATTAGGGAGAAAAATGCTGATTCTTTTTGAGTTCCTCAAGGGGAAAAGCTGTTGTAGCAGCAGCGGGCGGCTGCCCGAGTCCTAGCCTCTCGCTAACCTTCACTCACAAACCCATTCATTCAGATTTACCGGTTTCTTTCAATCACCAGGACGCGACGGTGGCTCTGCCCCGTTGCGGAGAAATTCCCCGCACGGGGCTTCGACGGACGCTCCTCATCCAAGGGCTCTGTCCTGCATCCCCTACAGGGCAAAATTCCCCAACCAGCAGCTTTCCCTCTCCTCCAGGCTCCTTTTTCCATTTCCAGAAGGATAGCCTGGTTTTTGAAAGCATCTGCAAGACATTGTGCCCATCTGGAGCAGCCCTCTGCCCCAGAGAACATCTTCTTGGAGCAAAAGTTTTTCTGCTTAGGATGGGGAAAAGCTTCCCACTGCTGCGACAGCCAAACCAACACAGCTTTCCCATAGAAAACAGAGGGATTGTTCCTATTTTTCAGCGGGGAAAACTGAGGCACAGGATCGCCCCAAGGTTGAGGAAGAGTTTTGTCCTCAAACCAAGAGTTAAGCCCACCTGAAGCTCCTCTGATGAAGAGGTTGTGGGGCTCCCCCCCCGGCCCCATAACCACAAAGTGAAATCAAGAGTCAACTAACGAGGCATCAGCAAAACTGGCAACCCCCAAACCACAGCCGACGCCGCATGGTCATTAACTACACAAATAAAATCATTCAGCGCATTAAAACCCCTCCTCAAATAGCCAAACCCAAGCTGCTCCCCTCAATCCCTCATCCCAGAAGCAGGTGGGATCTGCTCCAAAAACCCCAAGAGCAAGGAGAAAACCCGTTGCCTTCCTCCGCCGAGTGACTTCACCTGCCTTTCTCCGCCGCTGATAAATGAGGCTAACGCCACCTTTGCTAGTCATCACCCGGGTTAACAGGGAGCTACGGGAGTTGAAAAGCAAAGTCGCCTCTCGCTTTGGGTAGCAGCATCCCCGCAGCTATAAATCACCCTGAAACAGGCCTGAACTCCGCAGAGGAGGTTGTTTCTCTTCCAGCCTGCGCTGACGACAAGGTGGCGAGTGGAGACCTCCGAACCGTCCCCGGGGTGGCTAACCCTGCGAAAAATAATCCTCCTTCCCCACGGAGCGCGATGTGCATGGCCAGAAACACGTGCTCTGAAAGCATTTGTTTCTAAGGCATGTAAGAGAGCTGGCACCCGCCTGCTTCGTTTGTGGGCTTGTTAATTTAACGACTCATCTTGGGTTTAGATGATGCTTCGGTAGCGGCGAACTGCTAAGGAAGATGGAGAGATGGGCAAAGGCCACCTGCGCCCCGTGGGACCACTTCCCAGGGATTCCGGGCTCAAAACGCCATCGGCGAACCAGCTCTTCTGCAAGAGACTTCAGCATGGCCAATCCTTTTTAATTCAGTTTTATTCCCACAATGATATTATCATTATTCTTCCCCAATTCCTAACTGGCAAGGTGCTGCTAAGGGGGAAAGGTTGAGTTTTCCATGCTGTGCCAGCACTCTCCATCTATCCACCCAAACCAGAACCCAGAAGCCAAAAGCTTGAGGTCCTCCTCGAGGCAGCAAGACACGCTGGTGTTTCTAGAGGGGAAAATGAGGCAAATTGAACGTGCTGAGGAACATTTCCAGGTACTGAAACCAGCTGGCACAAACCCATCCACATCTAGCTGTCGGTGGACACGGCTCCAGCCAAACCACTGACCACAACAGCTCGTTGGCCAACTCCAACTCCCCAGTTTCACCCCGGTTTTTGCCCTGAGACCAAAACCAAGCTCCAGCACCTGCTAAAATACCATTTAATTTGCCGGTACAGATGTAAGTCAATGGTCCTGTGCAGTTTGGATGAGCATTAATCCTTTGGCTCAGAGGCGCAGGCAGTGGGTTGCGTGCTGCCGTTGGCACTTGCACGTCATTTACTTGGGTGAAAAGAAGTCACGGCCCCCATGTCCACTCCAAATCTGCACGAATTATGACAATTCTGGATACACCAACAGCCAGTCCCTTTGCAAAGCTTTCTTTCTCGGTTTCTTTATTTCTGAAGTCTCACTATACGTTATAGGAAGAAAAAAAACCCCCAAAGCAGCCCTTTTTCCTTCTATCAATTCTCATCCTCATCCCTCTTTTGACATGCCACGAGTCAGGGAGTACAGCTGTCCCCAGTCTATCTTCTCTATTTTATATACTCGTGATTAAGTGACTCTGAAGAGAGATACGTGTAAAAAACATATGGCGCTTTGTGCCTCGTTCAGAGCGACTCTGCTCACCGCCACGATAACTTATGAGCTCCCCACTGACAACGAACGTGCCTTAGGCAAACGGAGGGAAAGGGAGACAAGAAAACTGCGTGCCCAAAGGCAAATGCTGTCAGAAAAGGTCCTGTCCCAGACACTGATGAGACTTGATGTCCCATGGGTTAAATCCTTTACAGGTCAGTAATTGCACTGTAATTACCTACATGATGCTGTGGATGGGGAATGGAGGACGGTGACGCTCAAAGGGAGTGGGAAGAAGAAGGTGCTACGAGGACAATTCACAGGGCATGGGCTAAATAACCAAAGCTTGAGTGATTAAAAGCAGCACCTCCAGATCCAGCACGGATCAGGCGAGCTCTGGTCCCCGCTGAGCCCCAGGCACAGCTGCAAAAGCTTTGACAAAGCCGCTTCCCACAAATGACACCCCAGAAATACAGCCAAGGGGGGCTGCAGAGTCATCGAGCGACACGATGAAGGACTGAGCCTTATAGGTTTCTCCGGGAAAACCAGTCCTCGTTTGCGTCCCGCTTTCTGACATCTCCATCCCGACAGCGGAGCCGACCATAACCCGTTCCCCATGCTGCAACACCGCTCTGGGTGGCATTTCAATACCCCGGTGGGATGAACCTTATTGCCGTTGTTTGGGTGATCCTTCGTCTGGAGCAGAGAAATGATTTCTTCAAACCTGTCTAACAAAGCTGAAATGTAAATGCATGCTCGAAGCACATCCCAGTTCAGCGAAGGACCCATAGCTACACTTAACCTTCGGCACCGACTTCACCTCGGCTTCAACGCTTGAGGTCTCCAAAGCTACATCCAACCGGAGATCCTAGCCACCGAATGGAGGTTAATCTGCTAAATCGTCAACTGATAATCACTAAAAGAAAACCTAATTATTTTTCCACCTCACTCCGTGTAATAAAACCACGGAGCCCCAAATACATCAAGAAGGTTGAAAACGATGATGAACTCAAAAGCCGTTCTGCCAGCCGGTTTCACTGCTTGGCTTTTTAGAAAGGTTAATTTATACCTCCAAGCTCCTGTATGTTGTAACATCCTCATCCTCCGACCCCAGCACAGGGTGATTTAGAGGGAAGGGTTATCTCGCAGAGGTAGCTAAGGATTAGACACACACAAACGCTACTCCTGTGCTCTTCCTCTCTGATCCCTGGAGTTTAAGCACTTCTTAACCCCCAGCACATTACCCAACACAGCCCCAGGTGCTCTGGTTTCCAATCCACTGCTTAATGCATTCATCTACCGATTCACCGCACCGGTTGAAGAAGCACACTCTGCTCTCACAACCCCATCTTGAGCCTGAACAGTTTGGCAAGCAAACTAGAAACAAACTCTGTTGGAAGCACTCGATGAAGTAGACTTCCCTATAACCACCAGCATAGGTCCACTCGCTCGTAGAGCCGCACCGTGCTCGCTGGAAGCCATACAGACCTTATCCTTGGACACCTTGTGGGAAAACGAACAGGTCCCATCCGTTTTCTTGCACGTGCCACGGAGAAACCTGGAGATAGACGAGAAAGAAAGAATTGAGCACGAGGTGGATCGCAAAACACAGAGTTTTAAACGCCAAGCATCCATCTTGCCCCATGACCATGTTTGCCCCAAGGCCACAAATACACACAACTGCTGCCAAGCTCACTGTTAATTTATTTTATGTCCTAAATTGGTACGGGTTCTTCTTGTTAGAAGAGTAGATGATGCTTTAGATTTTAGATAATAAAATAGATTTTATTTTTTCATCTTATTTTGCTGCTCATTAGTAGGTAGAGCAAGGCCTGTACCATGAGGTTCAGAGATGATGCTCCCAGAAGGAGAAAGGTCCTTCCTAGAGCCCTGATCACACCAGACGCTGGTTGAAGCACCAGGAGGACTTCAGGGTGTGAGCAGCCAACAACCAGGAGGAGCAGGAACAGGCACACAACAGAAACCAACATCCCAAAGCACGTGACGAAGTTTGGACTGAGAAGTTTTCCTAGGAGGTACCAGTGTGACAATAGATTAATAAAATATACACGTTATCGTGGGAAGAGCACTGGTCTGAACCCCCCAAAAGCAGACTCCAAGGGTAGGTGTTCTGACCTGCATAACCTTGCAGAGAGGTTCTGGAGCACAGAATACGCTCCCAGCTTTATTTATAAAATCTGAGTAAATGTAGAGCTGAGTATGGAGAGATTCCTTAAAAATAAAATAAAATTCAGGTTGGTTTGAACCAATGAGAACATGTAGATGTGAGAACCAGCTGGCTGATGGCAACTAGTTTTGCATATGACTGTGATCACAATATAGCTAAGTGCACCTCCTCAAAACACTCCGATCTGCAAAACTAAGGACATCCTAAACCAAAAGCAGACTGGGTTCAAGGCAAGGTTGGACGGGGCTTTGGGCAACCTGGGCTAGTGGAGGGTGTCCCTGCCCACAGCAGGAGGGTTGGAACTAGATGATCTTTGAGGTCCCTTCCAACCCAAACCAGTCTGTGATTCCATGATTTTATGATTCTATGAGAACAGAAAGCTAAAGAACAGGATTGGAGCTAGAAGGCACCAGGGTAAGAAGACACGAGACTGGCAGTATATCAGCCTTGTCCTCTAGTGATTCATGTAAGTGGGGCAGGACAGAGACCCAAAAGACCTTCAGGACCAGCAAATCCTAAAGTATGAAAGGAACACAGCCCAAAACCAGACTTAGTCACCAACATAAGAATCAAGGATGCAAAGTGAGGACTCGGCAGCCGGCATCCTTTGTCCTCTATGTCACCAGAAGTAATCCTGACCAGATACTTTAGATACATGTGCCTTGGTGCTTGCAAGGATGTGGGAGAATGGGTGAGAGCGAGTGAAATCAATTAAAAACTAAATAAATCACCTTTCCCTCCTATAGGGTCTCCCACTGAGCTTTGTGCAACCTCCAAATGATTTCTAGCACAGCAGCAATTTTACGGAGAAATTACTCAAGGAGTTCATCAGTAGAGTTGGCTTTTCTACACTTTTTAAACGACTAATAATATAGTTTAATCAACTGTTGGGCAGGTATAATGAGCTGGCAACATGAATCACTTCTGCTGTAATAAATTATCAAGTCTTGTAGCTGTGTGGCGTCACAGGCTGAAGGATTCAAACCTGTTGCATGGATCCAAGCAGATCTGAGAAACACTGCTAGAAGATATCACCCAGTGCGTGGTCAGGGCAGGCCCTCAAGTCACTCAGCTCAGATCTGCACCGCTCCGATATCTGCACCAGGTATTACCCAGGATCAAAAAATCATTAAAGTCAGATGGTCTCTTTAGGGACAGGCTAAATGTTTTAGCCTCTAAATTCCACCTGGCAAACCCTGATGGCATCTACAACCCGACAGCAGTAAGTAAAAAACTAAGGACTATTATTCTGATTCTATTTAAGAAATGTTGATTTGATCTTATTCCTAATTCTTAAAACACTACTCTGATTTTTAAATTTTTTAGAGCTTCTCTACTACAATATGAAAGGTTACTTACTAGACGTAAACGTCCTAGTGATGGTATCCACCTCCAAAACGTGAAATAAATATTTCTGCAATCCTACAGACTGTGCAGAACAACCAAAACGTGTGTATTTAACTTGAAGGCTGGTTGTGAGATGCTTTATTAGCATTTATAGGTGTAAAGCGATGTGTAAATTTAGAGAAAAATTACCAGAAGAGATTAAGTAGACCATGATTCTCCAGCCTGGGAAGTCTGGACAGAGAGGGGAGGACCATATAGTTATAAATGGTGCCTAGAAGGTGATCAGGGAATGATTATTCCATCCTTCTCAAGAACCACGAGTGAGGAGACACCCAGCGCAACAGTCGAGCAGTCAGCTGAAGAAGCACTTTTCACACAGTCCGAAATTCAGTTATGCAACCCACTGCCATAAATATCATGTACTAAATAAAGGACTAAATAAAGTCACCAAAAAAAAGAGAACTGCTGGCTATTACAAGATGATGGCTTGGTGGCAACCTCTAGCAGCTGAAACCCTAAGGCTACCAGACTGCAGGGCTTCACTGCCAGAAGCTGAGAGGTCCCAGCCAGGAGAAAGAGCCCTTCTCTCAGTGCCTTTTCTTGTCCTCCTCCTGTAGGTGCCTGTCAACCCAACAGTGTTGGGTAGGCCTTGGGCCTGACCCAGAACAGCTGTCCCATGGTCTTACATCTCCGTTATTGGGTCATTTTGCTGGGGAATATCACATGAGCAAGCACCAAAGCCAACCAGTGGCCCAGTCCACTGTGATGGGCCAAAGCACGTGGTTGCTGTGTCCATCCATACCTGGTGCAGACGGCCACCTTCTCTGGGTCATGGATGTAGGGGCAGCTCTCCCCACGATTACACTTCCCGAAGCGGTTGTAGTACATACAGTACTCCTTCTTCTTTTTCTTCTGCTTGGCTTGACGAATGATGGCCAAACTCCGCTGAACAGCACGGCTAAACGGAGAAAGACAGATGGGGTCAGGTAACATCTCCAACTTCAATACAACAATAGTGTAGAGAAAACAGGAAAATAGCATTTGAAATAGAGAAACCCAAGTTCCACTTTGATGAGAGAGTGAGATATCCAGAATATTCGTGCCAGGCCATAAGCTCTTTTACATCTTTTTGATTTTTGGCCAACTTTACCCTGACTTTTCAAAAACTTGCAAAATGAGGCCAATCTCCCAGGAAGCATCTGCATTTGGTACAGAACTAACCCCATGCAGCAGGACAGGTTGTGGCCAACTTCCTGGGAAGCACCTCTGCAGAAGACAACCCTGGGGAACAACAAAGCACCCAGGAGTCAGCCAAGTACCCTTGAAGTGATGACATCAACCGCATCCTGGAGTGTACGAGCAGGAATGCAGCTGGGAGGATGAGAACAGGGATCTATCCGCTCTATTTGGCACTTGCAAGACCACAGCTGGGCACTGGGACCAGTTTGGGGCTCCCAGTACAACACAGACAGTGATGGATGGCAGTACGTCCAGTAGAGGCCACCAAGACAGTTGGGGCTGGAGCACAGGACATCTGAGCAGAGGCCATGATCTGATTTGCTCAGCAAGGAAAAGGCCAACAGAGATCTTATTGTCCTCTGCGACTTCTCTGGGATGGCGTAGAGAAGGTCGAACCAGATCTTCTCTACCAGAGAGATATGTCGGAAGGACAAGAGGCCCTGTGGGGCAGGAGGAAGAACAGACCTCTCCAGAGATCCCACCTCCATGACCGTGATTCTCTCCTATGATTTTATGAGTGTGGAGAGAGCTTCTGGCAATTTTGGGGAACACGGTGAGGCAGAAAACATCCTCTCCCGTGCTGGGCTCATGAAGCACAGGATGCAAATGCTGAACAACTTAGAGGGCACTTCAGCACGTCCCTGCCAGCGGGCCTGCTGTGCTCCCCAGGGCTATTCAAGGGCTTCAAGTGGGCACCTGCTTATGGACCTCAATGAATGATGGTCTATGTGACAGCCGCAGGAACACAAGGTAACAGCAAATATCAGAAAAACTCAATATTCATTGCCTGGTACCACTAGAAGTTACTTAAGGATATCAGAAGTTGCTTAGCACGCATTTTCCATAAGCTTCCAGCTGAAGAGGTAATTATCCAGCAGCTATAGAGATGTATGGGATCAGGAGGAAGAGGAGAAGTGTTGAGATCTGGGTGAATGCAACACCACAGAGGGCACATTTGATCTCTCCAAGCAGATAATTAGATGGTCCAGCACGGTCAACTCAGGTCCGCAGAGGACACAGTGTTCTGAATTGGGGCAAGCAAAGCCACTCGCCTTGGGTTTTGTGGGTAGTTGTATGCATTGCTTCCATAGAGACTAAGGATAAATATTTATATATTAAATTATTTTAATATATATAAAAAATATAAGTATTCTATAAGTATTATAGAATATTTACATATTTCCACAGTCTTGGTCCTCCTGGTGCGGGAATCACAGGTTTAAGGGTCACAGTAGCATCGCCCATGATAAATAGTCACCCAAAAAAACTATTTTAGGGGGGAATGCCCATCTTCACCTCTATAATTATTGGTTGTCTGCAACTCTCACGTTAAAATGCGATGAGAAAAAGAGAACTTCATACAGCCAAAACGCTGAACGCAAAAGCCCCATTTCAGCATCAGAAATGTCACCACCTCTTTCATCACAAATGGCTTAGGGGGTCACCAAGCCTCACCACAAATTGCTTCTTGGCACTTGAGGTGTTTCAAAGGCTAACGCCATGATATGGTATGATAAGCAATTTTAAAAAAAAAGGAATATTTCTTTGCTGAAATGACGATACTGAAAAAAAGCTCTCCCATAGTCAACACCTCAGCTACTTGTGATACCTGGCCAGGTCACCAGCATGTTGACCCACACAGAAAGCATTTGCAAGCTCGACTCTAGCACCCATTAACTCAGATGGTAGATTTTAAATTAGTTGATATTAGCAGTAGGATATGATAAAATATAGCTAGAATCTGGCATTACGTCTGTATACAGACATCTGGAACCGACACATTTTGGGAATAAATTTTAGTCTGCTACAATTAAGAGGGACTTGTCTGCAAACGCTCATACTTAAGGACACAGTGATATGTGGCACATCTGTAGCACAAAAAAAAAAAAAGGCAAGAAGAAAGCTGTCAGGGTGTTGAACAGCAGCAACGTGCTGTCAGTCTCCCATACAGGGTGCTTTCCATGTGGCAAGTTCCCAGTTTGTGGCTGGGACAGCAAGAAGGAAAATCTGCAGGTTTGCTGGGTTAAATTGGGTTGTCTTCTGAGCTGGGGGGGGAAAAACCCAAAAATACCCAAAAATACCCCTTGAGAACAATACGTTGATTTAAAAAGGGACTTTCCGAGCAGGATTTGGCGTTCTTTGCTTGCAGAAAGGTGTTGCTATCTATTACTAACATCTCAAACCCTTTCCAAGCAGAAATCGCGTCTTTCTGCTGAGCTTAACACCACCTCGTAGCAGAGGACAGGAGAAAAGCAGCGGCCAGAACTTCGCCGAATAAACAGCCAGTTAAATAGCCGCGTCTCAAGCTTCTGACACCCCCCCCGGGCATAAATCACGTGCAGTATCCGGAGGGGAGCATGTCGTTCCTCGCCGCGAGTACAGACCTGGCGATGTATCGGCTCGTAGCTGATCTGTTCAAGCAGCCAGATGGAGAGGAGCCAGGACTGGGTGTACAATGCAACCTCGCTGTTGGAAACAGAAAAAAAAAACAAACAAACCACAATTTGCTCAGAATTGAGAAATTTTACAGGAATTCATTCAGCTCTCAGTGTATTACATCCACAAAAGTCATCACAGGGATGGAAAACCTCGCCTGTGAGGAAAGGCTGAGAGTGTTGAGGTTGTCCCAGCCTGGAGAAGGCTTCAGGGAGACCTTATTGTAGAATTCCATACTTAAAGGGGGCTTATTAGAAAGATGAGGACAGACTTTTTAGCAGGGCCTGTAGCGATAGGACAAGATTTAAAACTAAAAGAGGGGACATTCAGACTAGATTTAAGAAAGAAATTTGTTAAGATGAGGGTGGTGAGACACTGGATTGGGTTGCCCAGAGAGGTGGCAGATGCCCCATCCCTGGAAACACTCAAGGTCAGGTTGGACGGGGCTTTGAGCAACCTGATCTGGTTGAAGATGTCCCTGCCCATTGCAGGGGGGTTGGCCTAGATGACCTTTAAAGGTCCCTTCCAACCCAAACTATTCTCTGATCCTATCGCATAACCCAAAGCAAGCAGCTCCCAGAGCCCGGATGAGTAAGGATGTTCTTTACGGTTCTCCAGCACCTCCGGGCCAGCAACGGCAAAAGGGCTCCTTACCAGCTCCGAAGGACCTTTCCCCTCGGCACGCGATGCCAAAAAACCCCTCCAGGTAACTCGCACGCTTACGTTATTGGTCCAGCAAATTTCCACGCTTGGCTTGGCTGCTTCCCACAGCCGGCCAAGGGAAGCCCAGCGCCTGCCTCCGATACGCGCACGCACGTAATTAAATTATCCTTGACTGGTGTAGGAAAGAATGAGTTGAAACTAAAGGCTGTATCTCAGCTTTCCAGGTGGTAACGAGAGCGGCTCAGTCACTCACCTGCCAGCCCGGGCGTGTTGGGGAGTGAGCGAGTGGAATTTGATAGCGCGGCACCGCGCTCTCCCCGCGCGCGAGCTGTCACTCGGGCTGCCGGCGTCGGCGAAGCCCCATCTGTTCCCTCTGCAAAGAAAAGTGCTGGCGCAGGCGCGACGTCGGCGCGGGCGGCACATGCCTGTCGATCAGAGGCATTGAGCGAGCTCCGTGCAACTCGCCGGCAAGCGCGTTTCGAGCTTGCCGCAAGCTCACTCGAGCTTGCCGCAAGCGCGTCGAGTATCAACTGGGCATTTGAGCCACCTCTGAGCAGGTTTTTTCTTTTTCTCTTTTTTTTTTTTGGCTCCCCCCTCATCTGAGAACTGCCTCGCTGTAGGAACATCTTTTCAACTAGTTTTCAGCGCTAAAAGGAATGCGCGCCAACTTCGGGACGCTCTGAAGATGCCACAGAGCATCTCTTAGCAAGGACGCGAGTTAAGAGGCCAGCACGCTCCAGCAAGGTTGACCTCCCAAACTGAAGCAGGGAGAAAGATCCAAATTAAAATCCAACCATTAGGGTAGGGATAGAGCATCCCTCAGCCTTCTGCAATTATGTTTAATGCTCCTTAAAGCAAGCTCAGCAGGACGGGCTATACCAGGAGTCGGCTCCCCAGGGCAGCAGACAATTTCTCTAAATATTTAATACCCGGGTATAAAAGCAGATTCTGGGGGACAAGCGTGTCCCCCGTGCTTGTGTGCCATCCTTTTAGGTAAGCCAGCCTGACAACCACGTCTTGGCCAGAGAAGAGGAATCACTAAAATAAAGAGATCAGTAAATAAATAAAGGGTGCAACGACCTCACGCCGTTGGTTTTTAATTTATGTATAGCCAAAATACATCTGTGGCATAAAGTCTGGGTTGGTTTTTTTTTTTTTTTTCCCTGGCTTTTATCTTCTGGCGAGAAGTCATGCTATTCTACGTGGACAGGCAACGCGCATCTTCCATTACGGGCTCTTGCTGTGAATTAACTCACAGCCTGGAGTTCAGTTTAACCGCCCGAGAGCCAGTCCCATCCACAGCAAAATCCGAGGGAGAAGCATCCATCCAGCGTCCCGACCAGGTGTGGCAAAGCTGGCAAAGAAACCCTTCGTCCACGCTTTCCCACCACCTAATTACTCATCCCGAGTGCAAATCCTCTCCGAACTATTAGCAAACCACCTAAATATTTACCCAGGAGGAGAGAGCCCAGGGGCTGCATAACGTTGCCGGTTAAGAAGTTCCGTAATTACGCATTTTGCTGTCGAGTGGGATTTACGGAGGAAACTCAGGCTCCGGCGCGACGGTATTTTTAGAAGATTTTTGCATCGTGCAAAAAAGAAGTTGAAATGCAAGCAAGGCTCTGCAAGCATCAAAGCAGCAAGGGAGGAGACGCAGGACAGCGGGTTTGATGTCTCAGACCCTTAAGGAGGTTCAAGGAGCCCAAGTTTTGATTTTTTTGGAGCGGTTACTGACTCGGGATGCCCAGTTAGAGCCGTTACCAAGAGATTTGCATTAATAAATACAAAGCATCTGCTATTTTGCAGACAGCACATATTCAGGGTGCTATCTGTGTTATCAAAGTAACCCACGGGGTGTGAAAGTGGGGCTGAGCAAAAGACACCGGGGAAGTGGATAATAAGGGTTAAATATAAAAATTAGGAGCTGAAATTTGCTGCAGTCTGGACTAAATTAAATAAAAAACCAAAATGATGCCCCCAGGGCTTGACTCTGATCTCTGGGAGTCTGGTTTGGTCCAGACACACCCCACTTTTGTTTTTCAGGACAGATGCCAGTCTCAAATCTGTCTTGTTTTTATCCCGTTGCTCACAATTGGGAAGAGAATCAGCGTCGGGACACAACGGTGCTGTCGGATCAGGAGAGCAACTCGCCCATTCCATATTACGCTCTCCTCTCTATTGCAAAAGTCCCTTCGCTGCCGAGATTTCAATAAGTGGCATGGCAAGTTCCTCCCCTGTGCATGCTCAAAGGCAGCGGGAACAACGGAGGGAGGAAAAAAAAAAAAGACGGAAAAAAATAAAAGCTGCTGGGGAGAGCATCAAGAACTGCACATTAAGGGCTTTTTATCTGATTACACACAGCACGGCGGCGTCAGGCTTGATATTTTATACTCTGCATAAGGGACAGGTGTTTTTCTCTCTCTGCTTTATTATTATTATTTTTTTTTTCCCTTCCTTCTTAATGATTTAGTCGGTTTGAAGCGCATCATCTGTAAGGAAATCCACAGCCCGTGCAAACGGGGTTGTTTCTCTTAATGCATCATCCCAACCTGACACTGCCTGCTCCGGCGGCTCTCGGTGTTATCAAGCGCGAGCGTCGAGAAGTGATTGTTGTACCTAACCCAGCCGTGAGACTCGACGCGTCTCTCCGGAGGGAGCGGGAGCTGTCATGTTCATTAAATGCATGATTACAGCTATGATTAATAGCGGGGGCTACAGCCTAACTCGTTTTTTTTTTTTTTTTCCCCTGCTCCTCTGAAGGAATCCACAGTTGAGCAGTCCCACGGTGTTTTCCACAGCATTCGTCTCCCGCTAGAAATTCCAGCTTTTGATGGAGAAGGGCAAAGAGCCGCAATTTATCCCTGTCGAAGGCTCCGCAACCGCGAAATATATTTCAAATGAGTGAGTGGGATGCTGCACCCCCTCCGCCAACACCCCGACGTTAATTAGAACCTTTTATTTTGGGATGGCAAGGTTAGGTTAGCGGTTGGACTTGATGATCTTAAAGGTCTTTTCCAACCTAGATGATTCGATGATTCTATTTTCATAACCCCAAAACATATCTCAGGGCTTCAAGGTCCCTCACCTGCAACCTGGTCCTTCTCCAGAGGAAGGCTAGCAGAGATTTGCCTTGGTAGCCCAGGAACCGCGCTCAGGAGCAACGGTCGGTATTTTCCAGGATGCCAGCCCAGGGAGCAGGATGCTTCCATCCAGCTCCAACAGCCCTGCTCAGTTCCCCTTCACCCAAGAGCTTGGGATGCAACAAATGCACGTTGAAAAGGACGCTTGAAATTTTCCTTTGCATTGAGAATGGGCTGCAAATATTGCACGGAGGGAACGCGGTTAATTATTACCTGTTTAATTATTTAGGAAGGACTTTATTGCTCCTAGGGCACAGCTCGAGGACCTGGACCTCATCATGCGGAAAGGTCTGTTTGTGCATCATTTATTTTTTATATGGCGGAAAGACTGTAGAAAACAGCAATAACCTAAAAAAAAAGGGAGAAGTTGCAGAGCTGGGGTGCGCCGGGGCCAAGGGATGTGCAAGAGGGTGAGAGCATCACTAGGGCGATGGCCTGTGCCCACCGTACGGGTCACCCTCCTTGGGGACAGAGGAAACCGCCAAGTCCATCGCTCCTCATCTGCTTCAACTGCCCCAAATCAAGGATAATTTAGGAAAATCTTATCCAGGCAGGGAAACAACCAGGGCTTTGCTCAAGCGACCGCGGCAGGTAGACAATCAGTTCCACCATCCGATGCTCCGACTCGGGGATGACTGTAACGGGGTCATCCCAGCTTCCCGTCATATTTGCTCATCAAGAGAAGGGGTTTTGCCCTTAGCGGCGCTCGCTTCTGCTCAGCCTGTTTCACTCCTGGCCTCGGCACCCAGGAAAAGGCTTCCGTGAACCACGCCGGCTCCTTTAATAAATGCCATTATAACCCCGCTTCACCCGCGGCGGCACAGGCAGCCTACTTCGGAAACGGCCAAGCGATTCATTTTGCAAGGTTCTCCTTTGCTTTATCGCTGAACAAAAAGTTTTGAAGCTGGCACTTGGGGAAATTTATTTCTTTAATTATTATTCATTTAAGCGGGTTCCACTGTTTCCGATGATCAGCACTAGCAGCTGCTGGGGGTAATTTATTTTACTCACCGGACAGCAGAAGCCCTCACTCTCTGGAAGGTAACAGCAAAAGAAAGGATGAGCTGCCACGACACGAGCGGAGATTTTCACGCTTTCCTGCCTGATCGCAGCCCAGCTCCTAACAGGAACGTGCACGTCCCCGGGTCAGGGGGTCACAAGTGTTTTATTAGTGAAGCAACCTCAATTAATGAAGCATGCTCTGGATTCGATGTTGTTGTAAGAGTGGATGCTTGCAAAGAGCCTGGAACAGCTGCTGTGGAGCATCTCTGCAAGCTCTGATCTACACCGGTGCTGGATCCAGCGGTGCTCCTCGGGGAGATGGGGTCCCTGCCTGCCAGCGCCTGCAATCCCAAAAATCAAGGGATTGAGCTCAAAAAGGATAAGAGATTGAGTAATCCCAAAGCCAAGGAATTGGGATTGAAGGAGTCAAAGGATTGAGCAATCCCTAAAACAAGGGGTTGAGATTGAAGGGGTCGAGGGATTGAGCTATCCCAAACCCACGAGATTTGAGCTTGAAGGGGCCAAGGGATTGAGCTATCCCAAAAATAAGGGAGTGAGCTCAAAGGGGGGCAAGGGATTCAATCCAAAAGGGGTAAGGGATTGAGCCGGAATTGAGCTCAAAGGGGCCAAGGGATTGAGCGCTCCCAAAGAGGAGAGATTGAGCTCCAAGGGGCTGAGCACAAGTGGGTCCCAGCACAAGCAACACCAAAAACAGCTGAAACCTAAGAAAAGCAGCGTTCTGGCTTTCGCTGTTCTCGCACCTTAGTGCTTTGAGTTGGCCTCTCCTCCACCAACTTCTTCCTTACCCCTCCACTGCTTGGTCCCAACACATTCAAGGTCTTTTGCAGAAAGAAAGCAGGAAAGTTGAGGCCACGACGGGCAAACAAGTACTGCAGCTTGGGATGCTCCAACGCACCAGATGAGCTGCTCTAACAGCCATGGACCAGGGGCAAATGTTCCCTAATTCCTATTCGACCACCTGCCTTAAAAGTGCCACCAAGAAGAGGTGGCACAGGATGGGTGGCGGAAATGTTCCAGTCTTAAATCCTTCCCTTCTTTTTAAAAAGTCAAGCAGCTCAGAGAAGAGAGAATCGTTCAGGCAAGCCCTCAGCTGGCCCGACAGCGGTGTCGAGCACTTTCTCATCCTTGCAAATGTGGAAAGTGCGTTTCTGCGGTGCTCAGCGCTTCTAAAATTAGTTGGTAAACAAGGAGACGAGAGTGCACTTTCTTCCAACGCATGGCTCCTCGCGCCGTGGTTACCTTCTTCTTCCTTTTGCCAAGTGCGGAGTTCTCCCAGCACATCTGAAATCGTGTTCATGAGCATCAGTCATCCATCTTTAGCATGATGCAGCAGAGGAGCTCGCATCTTCAGTCTCCTCCACTGCGGACCAAGATGCTGTCGCAGCTGAGTGGGGAAACTGAGGCAGGAGATGTTACGCAGCAGGATGGAGGGAGGGAGCGCGTCTAGATGCAGGGAAAGACCCTCAGACCTGGAGGACTGAACTCAAACACGTGTTTAGAAATAATTTGCTCCTCTGTGCTCAGAGCCACAGTCACAACTATATTGGGAGACGGGTGTTGGCAGCTCAGGAGAGCTTCAAGCTCCTCTTAAACCTCCACCTTTGAGAGCTCAGCAATCATGGGTATCTCCAAGGCTCTGGATCCTATGGTTGCAGAGGAAAATTGAAAACCATCAATAAATAAAACCACGCTGTTGAAGGAGCTGGCTGCCACCCACGAGCATCCCTCCAGCTGGCCAAGCCCAGCCACGCTAACGTGTCCCCAAAGCCACCAGCCTTTCATCACACTGGGGCTCCCGCACGCTTCCCAGGAGGTAAAACTTCAGCTGAGGATGAGGAAGTTGTGCAGGTGAGGATTTGTCCACGGCAAGCTGCCTGGACGCCAGCAAAACATCGCCGGAGCCAGTCCCGTACAATACCTCTCACCACGGCGGCAGCGGCTCGTGCCTAGATTGGGGTCAGGGCTGCTTTCCGGACAATGTCAAACCTTAATTTGGTTTCTGCTGCTTTCAATCTTGTACAGGGCCGTGGGGTTTTTTTATTTATTTTCCTTTTCAAATTTCTTTGTAAAATGCTCTGTTGCCAGGACCTTTTGCTCCTTTCTCCAATTTGATGGAAATTCCTCAAGTGTCTGAATAATGTCTTAGCAGCTGTAGAAAGAATGAATGAAAGCTTTGTTGTGAGCCGAGAAACTCAATTATTACGCTTGCTTAATTAATTACAATGCATCGAATGCTTTCCACACCATCCCGCTGCCTGTTTTCTAATACTTCTGCAAAGTGAAAAATATACCGTTGTAGAAATACTATTTATCCCAGAGGTAAAGAGCTTTTTCCAGGTCTGATATTGCATCTTCATCCTGCACGGGGACAAGGAGTGGGCATTCGAGCTCCTCGTTTGCAGCTAGATGTTTTCTTCCGAGCCTCTTCCATCCTTCCTCGAGCGGCTGGGTTATGGTAGATCCGAGTTCACCGGTTGGCTGGGAAGGCAGAAAGTCTTTTTATTTCTCTATTTTTCATCTGCAGTGTTTGGGAGACAAGCGTAGAACCTGCAGCAAGCCCTCTGGGAGCAGACCCACACATGTGATGAAAAGCACAGTTCTCAGCAGCAGCATGGACCACTGCAATACCCCAAAACCACGAACGTCTCCAGGGAGTTTATGCTCAAAACACCTTCAGAAACTTCTCCTGGGCTTCCAATGATGCCTTCCCTGTCCCCGAGCCGGGTGTCCCCCACGTTGCGCCACCGGTAATGAAACGGGTTGCGGATGAGCCATAGCAAAACCCCTGCTCTTCCCCTTGCTCCAGGAGATGGATGAGTTTCTTTATTGCTCCTGACAGCCCTGGGATTGACCCCGATACAGCACCGGTACCTGCAGGATGCGTATCCAGGACCAAATTTTAACTCACCACCAGCATTCGTCAGTAAGTCACCCGGTGGGGACGATACAAGAGCGTGGATGGATCAGCTGCAGCGACCAGAATCACGCTTCTTATTGTAGTCGGGCCAGGAAAAGACAAAATACCAACCCAATAAATTCAGGCAAACAGCAGAATTATAACCCACCGTAAGTAAACTCCAAGCTATTAAACTGTCAGGAGCGTTTCCCATCTCTCTACTACCCCAAACACACAACGTCTGGCACTGGAAGGGAAAGGAAAAGTTGGTTTTTTTCATCTTTTAAATAAACTTTGTCAAGTGTTGAAAACACGGACTGTTGAGTATACGTGTGAAGGCTCGTACTCGATGAGCACACACAAATCTTCCGCCCTGCCAGCCCCAGTTATCGTAAAGCAAGAGACGCCGATATCTGTTGAATCCATCCTTGCGAAGGAGGATGAATTATGGCAAGAGCTGAAAGATGACATGAAAATACTGACACACACCAGTTACTAGGGCTTTACGGTTACAAACCCAACGCGCTGCGTGGCAGGGGGAAGGAGACAACAACGAAATAAGAAATATCTTAAAAAAACCCAACTAGATGGGTTTGTATTTTATAGGAAATAACCCTGGAAGGGATCTTCTGTCCCAAAGTGGGACTAATTAAACCTGTTTCTCCAAATGAGACCTCACTAAATGACACTGTACCAGTGGGGAAGGAAATATGGGGGGGGGGGGATCACATCTCCTCCGTGCCCCATCACCCTCGATAAAGCCATGATGGGGAGCAACAGCCCAGCAGATCTGACCTGCTGACCCCGAGACAGTTGCACACCTCCGTGAAAGTCTCATAATTTTAAAACTGAGATCAAAAAGGGGAAAAATGATCCACAAAAGTATCCGGTGCTTACTGGTGCACGCTCACCCCATGCCTTTTACCAAATCTTTGCTTTTTAAAGCTGCTTTAGGTCACCTCTGCAAACTAAATCCCTTGAAAATCACTGTTGTTTCCTTGCAAGGCTCGAGCCCCAGGGTTTTCCCCATACTCAAAATCCACCCCAAGCGAAACCCCAACCCCAAATCCTCCTGTCATACCTTTGGCTCAATCCCTCTCCCAGAAATTGCGCTCTGGGCTGGCATTTCTCCGCTTGGTCCCAGCCCAGAGGTGGATATTCATGGACAGGCTGAATCCATCAGCCTTTGCCAAGTTGCCAATGCATGACTTTGTTCTTTCCCGGTGGCCAGACAAATTTAGAGACTTTCTTGCACTTAGATAAATGAAGGCGGGGGGGAGGAAAATAATCTGGAACAGGCATTTTAAATACGGCACGTGCAAGATCTGGGCTTGGGAAAAGCTGCCTCGGAAACGCTGGTGCTCCAAACAGCAGCAGAAATAGTGATATAAGCGCCGTGGTGGGCAGTTAAGTCCTCCCACCAACTCCCAGCACTTAAATTAAAGCCACCAATGTGTGGACTGGAAATTAGGCAGCAGCTTGAGTCAAGTCCACCTCCTTGCTGTAAGGCAGGACCTACTCCGTGTCCTCGCCAAACAGAAGCGCATGTAACCTGTTCTTTAAAAAGTCCCAATAATGGAGATTTCAGAGTCAACCCAGCCAACTTATTCCAGCACTTCATGATCCTCGTCCTTCAAAAGCTCTCCCTGAACCCCTTAAACCAAGTTTAAGTCCCTTGGGTTTTGGCTCACCAGGGAGAAGACATCCTGTACTCGGTGCTGGTGAGGCCGCACCTCGAATACTGTGTTCAATTTTGGGCCCCTCACTACAGGAAGGATGTTGCGCTGCTGGAACATGTCCAGAGGAGAGCAACAAAGCTGGTGAGGGGTCTGGAGCACAAGTCTTACGAGGAGCGTCTGAGGGAACTGGGGTTGTTTAGTCTGGAGAAGAGGAGGCTGAGGGGAGACCTGATCGCCCTCTACAACTACCTGAAAGGAGGTTGGAGTGAGGTGGGGGTCGGCCTCTTCTCCCTGGTAACAAGCGATAGGACCAGGGGGAATGGTCTAAAGTTGCGCCAGGGCAGGTTTAGGTTAGACATTAGGAAAAATTTCTTCACAGAAAGGGTTGTCAGGCTCTGGAATGGGCTGCCCAGGGAGGTGGTTGAGTCCCCGTCCCTGGAGGTATTTAAAAGAAGGATAGATGAGGTGCTTAAGGACATGGTTTAGTGGTGGGATGGCAAGGTTAGGTTAGCGTTTGGACTTGATGATCTTAAAGGTCTTTTCCAACCTAGATGATTCTATGATTCTATGATTCCTTTGCTTGGCAGCTCTTCATGGACCTGGGGACCTGCAGCTCCTCAGTCTCCTCCTCTTCAGATTGCACACATCCAAGTCATCCACTTCTCCAGTCCCTTGAGCCATCACTTCTCCCCATGACCCTTCCCAGTTGTCCAAATCTGTCCTGAAACCCGGCCCCAAAACCAGACCTGCTCCATCTAACATCTTCCCTGCCAACGTCTTGGGCGTTTCACCCCTTTTCTCGTACTCCAGCAAGATGTTTGCTCCCTTTGGTGACAGCTTCAACACCCAGGGACGGTGTTTATGGCAGAACCACCCTTGAGTTGGTTTTGTGCAGCTGATTACTGTGATTCAGACACTTTGCAAAATCCCACTGCCGTAAGCAAAGCTCTTGAAAAAATCCAACATCGCGGACACCAGGCTTTGCTTGGTCTACAGACCCCTCAGCTCACTTTATAGCCTTTTATGCCACGTTTCCAAAGGCTGATCCTTGCCTGTCCTCTTCCAGAAGCAGCACCAAAGCCAAGGATTTAACAGCTCACAGGTAGGATTACAGACTTCAAAACAAGCCGAACGGATGCACGCCCACGAGCGTGCACGTACCTATCTGCAGAGCCAGCAGCATGGAGGACGTTGCCCGTTAGCCACCGAAAATCTGTCCCGAGCAGAGCTGAGTTGCAAAACCACCAGCAAACCGTTCCCAAACTGCTCCCAAGCATCCCTTTAACGCTCTCAGAAGGGAGATTACCTGAAAGCGATGCTCCATCAGCTCCGTGCCCCCTCAGCCACCGTGGCACTCTCATCTCTGCCATCATCTACAGGTCTCTTCCTTTCCCATCCCTGGGTGCCTGGGGCAGCTAATCCGCAGTTTAAGCCAAATCTCTGCCCTCCTCCCCGCCAGTGACGACGTGCACTACGGATTTATCATCATGGGCCGTCCCTCTCCTGCCTGCCCCTCATTTCCCTCTCTCCATTTTCTCTCCAACACCACTTTCCAGCTGCGTGCAAGCATCAAGGAGGAGTTATTTACCCTTTCTTGAGATGTTGCTGTTTTCTCCTAATTTTCCTTGTGCTTTATAAAGTTCCCGGAGCTGCTCGGCTCTCCTGCTGATGAGATTTTTGTGCTTGCACAAAGCTCCTTCCCTTCCTAATCCTTGTTCTTTGTGAGTTTAAAACTACCCAGGACGCCCCGTAACGCTCACGTGAATTGAGGTGCAGGCAGTTTCGGAGGCTGTACCTCTCAATGACACTGTGCTATTTATTGCATCTCTTCATCCACTTTCCCACCATACATAAAATGACTTTGGGATTAAATTGCCTCATTTATAGCATCATCCATGAACATACTTGTCTCTGCACCTTTTGTCTTTCCAGCAAAGAAAAACAATGGCACAAAGCCATTGTTTTTGCCTTTCCCAGCTTAACTGTCCCCAAAATTTGTCAATAAAGAAGTTACAGAGCAAAAATATTTGACCCCAAGTAGAAACTCAAAAAGATTCTTTAAGCACAGTTAAAAATTTGGTCTTGCCTAAGAGCCACACTTGAGGCATCAAGTACAAGTGGAGCTGAAACACAAATTTAATTGAAGCTCAATGTAAAGCCGGTAACTGTGTCGAAATGCCTGTTTCATAGTTATCTGCAGAATGATCCTCCCAGCTTTTCTTAGGTCAATATTGAATATAATTTGATGAGCATCTCCAATAAGTTTAACCTTGCAGTGCCATTTGAAGCTGCCCAAGACTCTGTTCAGGTTAAAAAAAGAAACAAGTTTAATGGCGTGTCTCTACAAGCTTGAACTAAGCTTGAGTTAAGAAAAACCTCAATTTCCTTAAACCTTTCATTTCTTCTACATTATTTTCCCTTCAGTGCTACTGTAGAGCAAGAAGAGTTGGGGGACATGCTCCGGCACCGATGGGATGCACGTCACCTTTGCATTTGGGCTCCTGTGAGGCCAGAGGATGAGTTGCAACACGCGGGCTGGGAATAAGCAGCTAAAAGCTGAGCTCAACAGATTCCGGATGCAGAACGGGATAAATTCTTGCTGCTCACCTGCTCTGCCGTGGCTCTTGGTGCTCAGATCTCTGCTTCGGCCAGGCGTGCTGGACGTCTTGGAGAGTTTATTTGCCGATACTCGGTACATCACGCCACCGATGCAGCGATAGCCTTTGCTCTTCCATCTCTGCTGCACTTGTTGGGACTTGCCACCCTGCGGCGACGGGCGCGTTTGGTTTAATAGCAGGGACCTGCAAGAAAATGACAAAGTCAAGTTAAGCCCAAATTCAGGGAGATATTGCAAGGAGCTGCTGCTTCATGAGCAAACCTTCGGCCGCCTGAGGTTGGAGATGATGCAGGGAGGAACCAGGGATGCTCTTTCTGTAGACAGAGGAAAAGTTCTGATTCCCTGATCTATCAACCCCTCAAGGATTCTCCTTGTGGTACCACTTCCCCTGTACAACAAAAAGCCATTTCTTTGTCCAGCTCGCCCACAGCAATGGCGCAGGAGAAGAGACCATGCGCTGAAGGTCAGGTCCCCACCCAACCGTAGCCTCCTAGGACACAGCAAAGGTGTTTGTCCCTAAACTCTGCAGATATTTGCCATCGACCGCAAAGCCTTGCACATGGCACGGCTTCCATCCCCACTGCTTCTTGATAGGCAGCCTGATGCATCCGGAACAGGATCCAGGTGAGACCACGAAGCCAGGGCTGATGCTCCATCTCACACCCTTGGCTTGCAGCTCCAACCCCAGCAGCAAACAGAGGAAGAAATGTGAATGCAATCCCACCAGGAACGTGGGACTTTCCCTGAATCAGGAACATAGGACATCCCCTGAGTTTAACCAAGTTTTACTGAGCGCTACAGGCTTTGGTAGTTTTGGTATTATTATTCTTATTTTGATATTATTATTATCCTCCCTAAACCTACCTTTTGCAAGGGTTTTGCTACATCCCTGTGTGGGATGAGTTGCCATCCCCCCATCTATCACCTGGAGTGGATGCTGGGACACGAGTGGGGTTGACCGGGCAGCGTTGGGGACCCTCCTACAGCTCCCCATCTCTCCCCTACAACCACAAACCCTGCAGCGAGGCACCAGGACGGGTCAGGAGCTGCGATCCCGTTACTGCTGCCCGTAAGGTTATTCTGAAAGATCGGTGTGGTGGGTTGACCCTGGCTGGATGCCACGTGCCCACCAAGCAGCTCTATCACTCCTCTTCTCAGCTGGGCAGCAGCAGAAAAATAGGAGTGAGAAGTCTCGTGGGTTGAGATAAGGACAGAGAGAGATCACTCACCAATTACCGTCACAGGGAAAACAGACTCGACTCAGGGAAATGAATTTAATTTATTGCCAATCAAATCAGAGCAGTGTAATGAGTAATAAAACTAAATCTTAAAATACCTTCCCCCTACCCCTCCCTTCTTCCCAGGCTCAATTTCGGAGAACTTCCTTCAGGAGCAGACTGCTCCANGCAGAGTTGTTCCTCTCACATCTTCTCACTCCTCTCTTCTGTCTGCTGTTGCAGTGCAGTTTTTTCTCCCTTCTTAACTATGTTATTCCAGAGGTGCTACCACCATCGCTGATGAGTTTGACCTTGGCCAGCAGTGAGTTCATCTTGGAGCCCGTTGGCATCGGCTCTATCGGACATGGGGGAAGCTTCTGGCATCTTCTCGCAGAAGCCACCCCTGCAGCCCCTGTGCTACCAAAACCTCGCCGTGCAAACCCAATACAACCAGTAAGCTCTTAAGTGATGCCCTGAGGACAAATATGTCCCAGAGGGACTCATCTGCCACCAAAACCCCCTCCGGTTCATGACCCAGCATCTCCTGCTCCATCTCACCTCCCTCCAAACCTGCATGGAGCCACCCAGCTCATTTTCATACAGACATCGTTATACAAACAGAGCCGTTGCAGCCAAATCAAATCTCCTCAAATATCAGTCGTCTTCCCCATTTAGCGTTAATCCAAACAGTAATTTGTTTATGCAAATTAGAGCTCTAATTTTGTATTAGTCCAAACTATGCTCATAATGCTATTAGCAGAACGTATATAAACCGCGCATTACTGGAGAATATCTGTAAATTAAGACCCCGCTATCCTATCAGCAGAATGCAAACCCTGGAGAGCATTACCTTTAAATGAACATGTGCTGCAAAGAAAAAGAGAATTGTAAAATGTAATAGTTACATTTCTTAGTGCTTAGCGTGACAGCCTATTCATTTCATCGGGCTGTTGCCACTGGCTACCAAGCTCAGAGAATTGCTGCCTGATTTTTGCAGAAGGGATGGGGATTGCACAAAGAACCGGCTGTCCTGCTTCCAGTTTCCCCAGGGCTTGGTCCTCATGAAACTGCTCTGGAGAGGAGCATCAAGTCTTAATTTTGACAAAACCAGGTTACTTGCAAAGAGTCCTAGCGGTGGCATCATTGCCTGAAGGTAACGATGACAGTAAGGACACTAGGGCCACACATGGACCACCCAGCAGCTCAGAGGAAAGCTTTGCAAGTTGAAGGTTACAGCCAGCGTGAGCTGCAGATTTGGAGAAATGCCTCATGGCTGCAACGGTGGCCTGATGCAGCCGATAAAAATGATATCAAGTACCTGATGGCCAGCAGGTCGAGGGAGGGGATTCTGCCCCTCTGCTCCGCTCTGCTGAGACCACCCTGCAGTGCTGCATCCAGCTCGGGGGTCCCCAGGACTAGAAGGACATGGAGCTGTTGGAGCGAGTCCAGAGGAGGCCACGGAGATGAGGTGAGGGCTGAAGCACCTCTGCTATGGAGACAGGCTGAGAGAGTTGGGGTGGTTCAGCCTGGAGAAGAGAAGGCTGCGGGGAGACCTTAGAGCCCCTTCCAGTCCCTGAAGGGGCTCCAGGAAAGCTGGAGAGGGGCTGGTGACAAGGGCAGGGAGTGACAGGACACGGGGGGAATGGCTTTAAACTGAAGGAGGGTAGATTTAGGTTAGATATTAGGAAGAAATTCTTCCTTGTGAGGGTGTTGAAACACTGGCACAGGTTGCCCAGAGAGGTGGTAGATGCCCCATCCCTGGAAAAATTCAAGGTCAGGTTGGACGGGGCTCTGAGCAACCTGATCTGGTTGAAGACGTCCCTGCTCATTGCAGGGGGGTGATCTAGATGACCTTTAAAGGTCCCTTCTGCCCCAAAGCATTCGATGATTCTAATAAAGGTATCAGAATAGCAGAGCACCACTACGAAAACACAGAAAAACACCTATAAAAATTTGCTGATTGAGATATGAGGCCTGGATATTATTTCATATATCTGTATATATGCATAATAGATACATTATATATATACACACAATATATGTAATATATTTAAAATATATCTATAAAAAGCTATAGATACAATTGAATAAATATAATTGTATATATATTATCTATGTATTACAGTTATGTACAATAGTTAATGGATGATATAACTATATAGAGACATATGTCAATATTTAGAAGTAAATACTATTGAATACCTATATTGAAATATATTACCTATAGATTATATATAATAACATATATATATAAATCTATTTATTATTACCAATCTATCAATTATCTCTAGGTACTATTGAATACATATACACTAAATACATATATTGAATTTTATATATATTCAAATAATATCTAGAGATATTCAATAGATATATTCAATAATGGATAGAGATACAAGGACAGGATATTATTGTTATTTTTAGTATTTTATATAAATGAGATATTATTGAATATATATTGAATTATATATACAGTAATTTCTAGAGATGATAGATATAATACCAGGGCTCAGTACCGGGGCCAGTTCTCTTTAACACCTTTATTGATGATCTGGACGAGGGGATCGAGTGCACCCTCGGTAAGTTTGCAGACGACACCGAGTTGGTGGGGAGTGTTGATGTGCTTGAGGGTAGGGAGGCTCTAGCGAGGGATCCGGACAGGCTGGATCGATGGGCCAAGGCCAGCTGCATGAGGTTCAACAAGGCTCAGTGCCGGGTCCTGCACTTGGGTCAGAGCAAGCCCAGGCGTCGCTGGCGGCTTGGGGCAGAGTGGCTGGAGATCTGCCTGGTGGAAAAGGAGCTGGGGGTGTTGGTCGACAGCGGGCTGAATATGAGCCAGCAGTGTGCCCGGGAGGCCAAGAGCATCCTGGCTTGTATCAGAGACAGTGTGTCCAGCAGGACCAGGGCAGTGATGGTCCCCCTGTAGTGGGCACTGCTGAGGCGGCTGCTGGAATACTGTGTTGAGTTTTGGGCCCCTCACTCCGAGAAGGACGTTGAGGTGCTGGAGCGTGTCCAGAGAAGGGCAACAAAGTGGTGAAGGGTCTGGAGCACAAGTCTGATGAGGAGCCGCTGATGGAACTGGGGTTGTTTAGCGTGGAGGAGGCTGAGGGGAGACCTGATGGCTCTCTACAACTACCTGAGAGGAGGTTGTAGCCAGGTGGGGGTTGGTCTCTTCTCCCAAGTAACAACTAATAGGACAAGAGGAAATGGCCTCAAGTTGTGCCAGGGGAATTTAGACTTGGTATTAGGAAAAATTTCTTCATGGAAAGAGTTGTCAAGCATTGGAACAGGCTGCCCAGGGAAGTGGTTGAGTCACCGTCCCTGGAGGTATGTAAAAGCCGTGTAGATGTGGTGCTTAGGGAGGTGGTTTAGTGGTGGACTTGGCAGTGCTCAGTTTACAGTTAGACTCAATGATCTTAAGGGTCTTTTCCAACTTAAAGGCTTCTATGATTCTATATAGATCGAGCGATCGAGCGATCGATCTATCTATCTTATCTATAGAGAATAGATAAGTCCATATATTGAATATAAATGGAATTATATTTATTCCTTAATATAAATATTTTCATATATATACAAATATAACTAAAATAATATCCAGGCCTCATATCTGGAGACATCCCAACCCTAAAAACCACAGCGCACCAAAGCTACACCAACAGCATGCTCCGAATAAGCTTTTTTTCCTATTCTTGCATGGATTTCAGTTCTCCTTGCAGATCCATAATCAACGTGGGCTTCACACACCCAAAATCCTCCCCGTTTCTCCAGGCACGCGTACGCATCCCTGAGCATCACTTGCTACCTCACCAGCGCAGGGTTTTTCTCTGACTCAAATGATAAGTTTGACAAACGTTCTTCTTTGGGAAAACATCAGCGGGATGCAAAATTTAAAAAAAATAGGGGAAAAAACTTCACTTCTTATGGCTGTAACATCAATAAAATCCAACCAAACCCAAGTTGTGCACAGCCCCGGGGGCTCACGCTGGCTGAACCTAAACAGCTCTGGTTTAAGTACCAGTTTAAGAGCTTGGCTGGTTGAATGTCCCAAATCCTCAAGATATTTATTTTCTCGCTTTGCTGCGCTCACTCAACCCGTTGAAGTGGTTGCACACTCTGCCGCTCCTTGTTCAAAAGTCACCATTTATCAAGAGTTATTACCCGGTGGCATCTGACCCCTGGTATGTGAGCAGAGAGCAAGCAGGTAGCAGTTGCCGAGCAAATAGCAACAGCTGCAGATTATAAAACATTTTATACTTTTATAAAGCAATATTAAAAAGAAAAAAACAGTGTAAGAGGAGCGGAGCAGCGATGTGCGCAGTGGCGCTCTCCTCTCTGGCAGTCCTTAGGGATGGTCAAGCACCAAATGTGAGGGATCAAGGGTGCCGTATCTCCTGTTAGGGACATTCCTGCTGGGATTTTTCAAGGAATTAGACAGAGACCATTAAAAAGCATTACACTCCATGAAGGGAACGGGGCTGAACCTCCTCCAATTTGTAGTCATTGCATTTTTGATGGAGAAAAATGACCACCTAGGTGGCCTCCAAGCAGAGCTTCTGCAGAACATCTGCTCAGGCTGCCAAAGCCCCAAGTGCCACCGGATTGAAGTCTCAACCAGGAGCTCAGCTTGAGCTCCCTGGATGCTTGACCATCTCCATTTCCACCTTCTGAGTGGTGGAAGTGTCCAAGTAGGGATGTCCCTGGCATCCTCAGCCACCATGAAGGCTCTGCATCAGCCCAGTTCCTCACTTGGAAACCATCCTATCTAAAAAGTCAACGTTAATGGAGGATATACCCCCTGCAGGGTGTGAAGGGCCCCAATAACCCACCTTAAACACCTTCCCAGGGGGCTTCACTATTTGTATTTGTTTTTATTCCTCTTTAATCCCAGAGGCTGCGTCCTCTGCCCTTCACTCCCCAGAAATTGGAGGTGCAATTCGGCAGAGGGCTAAGCCCAGGGGATGCAGCCTGCGGCTGGTGGGACCTCTTGCCCATAGACGTTCACACAATCGTGGGGGGTCCCGATGCAAACACAACGGGAGAGGCGATGCCGCTCACCAGGAAATGCTGGCGATGCTTCGCGGGGAATTTTGGCAGCTGAATGCACACATCGGGTTCAGCTTTGGCCACATCTGTTATTTACAGAGTACTATTTATTAGAATGTTTATTATATTTATTACTGATTATATTAATTAGAATATTTATTATACTTATGTATATCATAAGAGCCATAAGAGATTTAAAATTGAAGGTAAAATATGTTTTATATCAAAAAACCACGGTGGAACCTGAGCCTATACAGAAGAGCAGGGGGGAAACTTAATTGTCCAACCTTCACCCGTAGGAAACCTCTATTTTCCTCTTAAGCCAAGTTGTTGCTCCCCAGCAGTTGTGTATCCCCAACACAACCGCCAGTGTTTGTCCCTCTCCCTTTTAGTGACATCCGACCCAGCAGCCGTGCGGAAAAGCCACCGGTGAGGCAGGCGAGGGGAAGGACGGCTGTAACGGAGGGCAAGGAGCCACGCCAAACACCCCGTCGCTTTTCATCGGCGGTGGTGTCACAGCTCTCCGTTGAATTGTTACCCTAATGGAAAGGACGGCCTTTGGAAATGAACTGTATTGAGAAAAGAGGATAAAATTAATGAGATAATAGCCAGGCCAAGGACCTGAAGAATACGCCGGCCCCTCGACACGAGGGGCTTGTAATTCCCTTTCTGCCGCACAAGCCCGCGGATCTAAAGAGTCCTCCCGTCCATCCAGAAGGCCTGCTCCGGCAGGAAATTTCATTAACGCTGGAAAATAGGAAAGGTATTAAGCGTGGATAATGAAGGCCAGAGTGTGAACAGTGCCTTAAGATAGTCTTCTTTCTAGCCTTTGTAATGGGAGGCATGAACTTTCCCTTCAAATCCATTTCTAATCCATTTGAAATACTACAGCAAATTATCTTCCCTTCAGCCCGAAAGCGGCCAGCCAATTTACTTCGAATAGAAGTGACAATGCTACAGAATTTATCGCCATAACCTTGACTACACAAGGTTGAGGGTTGTCTTTCCCCCACCCCCAGAGTGGACAGGGGAAGAAAAATTTTTAATGAAAAGGGGGTAGAGGAACGCTATAAAAATGTTTAAAAACAGCATCGTAGCTCTCAGAGATCCACCACCAACACTGGGCCGAGCACAATGGGAAAATCACAGCGTCTTGCGCTAAAAACGATACAGGTGGAGGTCTTGGGCTGATAAAACACTCTGTAAGATCTGGGCTCTTCTCTTGCATCTGTCAAAGTAGCAGCAACTTTGCCCGAGTCTGGTGATTTCACATTGGTGCTTCATAGAAGTTCATGTTGACCAAGTCTGATTTTTCTTCTTCTCTTTCCCATGGGTAAACACCAAGCTGCTGTGTCCTTCCTCCTCTTCTCTGCTTGACTGACTTCATGTTGCTTGGAAATTAGAAATGCTTCCTCCAGCCTCTTCTGCAAGACCAACTTCACATTGCTTGGGAAATGGAAATGTTTCTTCCAACAGACCAGTAAACTCAAAGCAAAAACTGGACCAAGAGGGAGAAAAGGACTCAGCAAGATAACACGGAGTCAACTGTTAGTTGATGCCCAGCTCAACGCGCCTTCCTTGCCTCCAAACACAGCAAAGCTTCTCGAAATGGAAAAAAAACACCAAAACTTCAGCAAGTGATGCTACTGAAATATGCTCCCCTCTTAAATAGATTAAAAAAAAAAAAAGAAAAGAAAAAAAAAAGGGTGGGTGGGTGGAATTTTTCAAGGCAATTTGGAAAGTGAGGCTTAGCAACAAGGACAACCCATCCTGGCACGCAGCAAGAGCTGTAGGGGATGCTCAGATTTATAAACCTCGCGCTATGCACCTGAGTGCGCGCTCAACACACGAGACCATCTGATCAAAAAACCCCCACAAACACCTGCATAAATGCCCCTCTACCTGAAATATTAGAGTATCTGATGTATATAAATTAAACACAAAACCAAGAGCAGAGCAAGAGCATCCCAACGGCATTTCAGCCAGCTGAAACGGAGAGGATTTCTTGGCGCTAACGGCAATACAAGTGGCTCCTAAAGGATGGTTTTCTTTTACTACCAGATATCTTCTTTAGGCTTAGCTTATTTTTTTTAAAGTAATCCTTACATAGTAAGAAATCACATTTGCATGCTGGCATTTGATTCCCGAGGAAAGAGCGGATAACGACTGAGGAAATGGTTATGGACAGCACCAGGGAGTGGTGAGACAGGAGGGACCTTGTCCACCCTGAGCCTCTCTGGTGGCAATGCAAAACCCCGATTTGGAAGTAATAGTTGAAAAACCACAGTATCTTCATTCCTTAGCATGCAGCAGGACAAAACACAGGATTTGGGCTGAAAAGTGCTCCTCGAACACCCCAGTAACCCTCCGAGCTCTTGCACTGGTTCCCCTTGGAAGCTGCTCTGATCTCCTGTAATGTCTCTATCTCCACCCACCGGCTGCTTGAGGACCCCAAATCCACAGGAAAAAAAAAAAGTAATTCTATTAAAATGTCCGATTTATGGAATTTATCTCAACATTATTGCTTTCTTCTTAAAAAGGTCAATTCTCAAATAAACACTTTCTACTTGAAGACTTAATTTATTTAAAGAACCTGATTTGGATTATTCAAATAATTCAGTTCATTGAGTATGATATTCAAGGTTGAAAAAGTGATTGGAAATTGAAAAATAGAAAAGCACATGGCTTCTCCTGATATACAAACATAAATACAGGGGATCCATTAGTTTTAAATATATAGTCACCAGCAATAACCTGTTAATTTATCCATAAACAATTCTCTACTTTCAATAATGAGTTCTAATTATGAAACAAACACTTTAAAAAACTATTTTAATTTGGTTCAGTTGAATCTGAATTTCCATTCAAATGCAGGTTAATGTTAATCTCAAGAAAAAAAATAATCCAGCACACATCTCATTTACCATTTTCAAAACCTGGGAAAAATTATGAACCTCAATGAGTACCTATTAAGCTACCTAATTGCCTAAATAAAGATGTACCTACCTAATAAATCCTTGCGAAAGAAAAATAGTTGCAAGTATATTATAATCGTTATCAACCAATGAGAATAAAGATTCCTTCAGAACAACAGCTGGTGAATAAAGACAGGGAACAAAAGTAGACCTGATGACTGAAATCAAGGGTTTCCATCGCATGGATTTAAATCCTAATTAACCTCAGCAATTAAATCAGAGTGAGCTGCGACGGTATCATGTGGCCACATGCAAAGGGCTGATATTATGGGGATGGGATCACTCACTTGGTGGGTAGCGCTGTTGTGTGATGGTGATACGGTGGAGGAGCAGATGACCAGCCAACGCAACACAGTAGATTTGTGCTGTTTTCGGCATGACTGAGCTGCTGACCTCCTTCCACAGCCCCAGCAGCATGGGTCCCTCTCCTCCCACAAGGCCCCGAGCATCCTTCCACATGCCACACTCATCACCGTAGAAGCTGTAACACCACCAGCAAAGCCACCAGGAACATTGTCAAACAATACAAACTGTCTTTGAAACGTTTAATATTTTCTCCATCTATTTAAAAGCTTTCCATTTCTCCTGTATGCTGTTGCCAATGCTATTATCAAAACTATCTAAATGGATTTCTTCTTCACAGTTCAACCTATTACTTCATCCTGCAATCAAAACCATCACAGTCACTTTTATGGCTGCATGTTGTATACGAAACATTTGATTATAACTGCAATGCAGCGTTGTTGAGGGTTTTTTTTGTGGTTTCCCCCCGTGTCCACATCCCATAGGCATGACACCTCTTCCCAGTCCTCACATAGGCTGGAGAAGGTCTCTCCTCAAATAATTACACTCAGAAAGACTCAGGTACGAAAACAATATCCCAATCTTCTCACAGTGCCTTCTCAAAAGGCTGTAAGACTTACAGCCAAGCTGCATTAAATTGATGGAGAATATTTCATAGAATCACAGAATGGTTTGGGTTGGAAGGGACCTTTGAAGGTCATCCAGACCAACCTCCCTGACATGGGCAGGGACATCTTCCACTAGACCAGATTGCTCAAAGCCCTATCCAACCTGGCCTTGAACACTTCAAGTGATGGGGCATCTGCAACTTCTCTGGGGAACCTGTGCCAGTGTCTTTGTAAGACAAATATTTTTCAGTTGCTCACCCAAAATGAAGTTGTGAGACCAGAACAACTGCAAAATCTTCATTGCAAAGCAGACCAAGCCATGGGAAGACAATGATGTTTCTGAGCCAGCTGCAGGAGTGCAGACATAATATCCAATGCTTCAAACACTACAGGGTTTGAGAAAGGAGATGGGACACCTCTGGGAAAGACCTAGTCTTGGTGGCTCAGCAAGGGGGAATTACCGTGATGGTGAACCTCCAAAGCAGCTAATGTTAAGTTTGACACCCCCAGGCTATGGCCACGGGGTACCTCTGTGCCCAACTTTTCCCAGGCAGCTCTGCAAGAGTTTGGGGGCAAAGCCAAGCCCTGAAGCTCCCATCCCCAGGAGCCAGCCAGTAACCAGCCCAGATGAGAGCAGATCCAGGCAGA
Organism: Aramus guarauna; assembly: GCA_013400195.1. Lineage (NCBI taxonomy): Eukaryota > Metazoa > Chordata > Aves > Gruiformes > Aramidae > Aramus > Aramus guarauna. The sequence goes on from VXBL01005558.1 coordinate 2,009,251, forward strand.
GATGATGATGGTGTGAACCGAGGATGCCTTTGCTGCGGGCTGGTAACAGCTGACTGAAGGGAAGAACCAACAGAAATTCTCTGGAGTTCCTGACCTGTTTCTAGGATCAGCCTCTGCTCTGCTTTTCCCCAGTTTTACTCATCCTTTTCTCTGGACCATTTGAAGCTGAAGAACCAGGAAAGGGACAAGATCTACCGAGTCCTCATGTCTAAGACACAGAAGGACACATTTCCATAAGCCATATCTTTGGGTTTTGACAGGTAAGATTTGACAGGTCTCCACAGGTTTCAAGCTTTTCACCCCACTATCAGTGCCAATTCTCCAAGGTAGGGTCACCCTATGGTGCCTGCTGTGATGTCAGTGCAAAGTCAAGTCCATTGGCTCACCCCACAGCTGGTTTGGGGATAGTCCAGGACCCTGAAGAGCAGCCAACACATGCTCCCTCTACATCCACCCCAAAAACACCCCAGCACTGGCTCCATCTGGGCTACAAGACTCATTCAACACCCCCTATCTTGACGACAGTTTTAATTATGTCACATTTTTACTCTGTGCAAAAGCCACATTGATACTTCTTCACCACCCACAAAGCTTGGGAAAAGAGTCAGAGACAGAAACGTCCCCAGTGTCATAAATCCTACTCTGAGCTGGGGATTAAAAACAGGAGCGTTAGGTCTGTAAAAAGATCTAATTAAGCCTGTAGAAAAAGATAAAGTTTGGGCTACACATAGTTCATAAGCAAGCCAGGAGCCGGCTCATGTCTTCCTTTCCCCAAGAGCCCCAACCAGGAGCACGAGCTGGGGGAAGCCCCGTGCTGCCCTCACACGAGGGGTTTCACTGGCCAAACACCGCAACCAAGTGGCTTTCATAGAATCATTGAATGGTTTGGATTGGAAGAAACTTTCAAATATTATCCAGTCCAACCCCCCTGCAATGAGGCCAGACATCTGCCACTAGATGAAGCCCTATCCCACCTGGTCTTAAAAACTTCCACTGATGGGACATCCACAGCTTCTCTGGGAAACCTGCTCCAGTGTCTCAACACCCTCGGAGGAAAGAAAATTGTTCCTTATGCCCAATCTAAATCTAACCTCTTTCAGTTTAAAACTCTTTCCTCTTGTCCTGTCACTATAGGCCCTGCTAAAAAGTCTGTCTCCATCTTTCTTAGGAGCACAGTTTAAGTATGGAAAGGCCACAATAAAGTCTCCCTGGAGCCTTCTCTTCTCCAGGCTGAACCACCCCAACTCTCTCAGCCTGTCTCCATAGCAGAGGTGCTCCAGCCCTCACATCATCTCCGTGGCCTCCTCTGGACTCGCTCCAACAGTTCCATGTCCTTCTTGTCCTGGGGACCCCCGAGCTGGATGCAGCACTGCAGGGGGGTCTCATGAGAGCAGAGTAGAGGGGCAGAATCCCCTCCCTTGACCTGCTGGTCATGCTGCTGGACACGCAGGCCAGGACACTGTTGGCTTTCTGTCCTGCAAGCACACATTGCTGGCTCCTGTCCAATTCTTTACCCATCAGTATCCCCAAGTCCTTCTCCACAGGGCTGCTCTCAATCCATTCATCCCCCAATCTGTATTGATATTGGGGATTCCTCCAATCCACGTGCAGGACCTTGTACTTGGCCTTGTTGAACTTCATGGGGTTCACATGGACCCACTCCTCCAGCTTATCAAGGTCCCTCTGTTTGGAATCCCCTCCCTCTAGCGTACCCTTATTTCCTCCCACTGGATTTATTGCCGTTTCTCTCTCGAAGGCATTTCAGCCCTACGCTGGCGTTCCCTTTCATTTCTCGCTTGCCTCCAAGAAAAGTCACAGCAAAGGCTTCACGCTGCACTTGGCAGCCCTGCAGCATTGGGCTTACGGTCTCAGTGGTTTGGCAAGGGTGAACCCACGTGCCAGGGAAAGCACTTAAATCACGCCAGGACCTTTATAAAACACAGAGGAGATACAGTTCTTGCCTCAAGGAGCTTACAGCAGTGTGACAGAGGAGAGCTCTTCTCCCTGCCCAAAATCACTCCTGTTTGCTAAATCGCTGCTATTGTTTGCAACCCTATTCATTCCTTTGAGAGAGATGAAGAGCCCGGCCGCAAAATCAGCTCCTAGTGCCACGCATGGAGAAGCGAGAAAAGCATCTGCCTCGTGACCTGCCGCACTGAAGGACTGGTGTGGCCAGGAGAGGAGGGCAGGGAGGGATCAGGTCCTTTCAGAGCAGCTCATCAGTTGGAACTGGACCGTCCAGTGGGCAGCCTGGAGAGCACCAAAAAGCAACCACACAGCCTGTTTCACATACAGAAGACTTCAAGAGTCTCTTTATCATCCCAGTGGACTGAGTCCTCCCTCCTTTTTTATTCATCTTCCAGTTACTCAAACTATTTGCTGTACCCTCGCATCCCTAGGCAAGCAGCGTGGCAGGATGCTCATTCTGAGGACGGTGAAATTGGGGGGTCACAGCACCAAGAAGGAAAGCAAAAGTTCTCGTGAGAAAGTTTACTCCTGCAGCTTCATTCGAGTTACATGTCCGACAGTAGTGAGCAACCAAAAAATGAGAGTCCTGGATGAGGAGTGGGTGTAACAGGCGTGGCCATTTTCTTCTGCGGAGAGCAAAGAGCCATAAGAGCAAGCAATGAAGTTATCTATGAACTAGATGAAACCCATGGGACAGAAGAGGGATTTTAATAAACATAGGCCAAAAGTTTACTACCTAATGAATGCAGGAAACTAAATGAAAGCATCCTGCATCCTTGCCATCAACCCTAGATTGCTTTCAGAGACCGGTGGGAGACAGCACAAAGGAGCACACAAGACCACAATAAACCCAAAGGCAGCCGGATTTGTGCTTTCAGGGTTTTAACCCCCACACCCTGAAGGCAATGCGTTCACCCGGTGCCTATTCAAGCTGCAGGGTGCAAAAAACCCTTTTAGATTCACAAAATCAAAGCACCAAGAACCTTCTCGGACAACACGCCATGCTGTGTGAGCACAAATACCCTAAAACCATTGGTGCGGGTACACTCACACCAATTTCACTAAACCAGCTGAAATAATCTGCATAGATTTTACACAGAGAAAGAAGTCCAGCTCAGGCTGGGTTTCACGTCACTTGGGATGTCCTCTTGCCATTTAAATAGGTGTAAAGATCCCAGCTTCATTTGAATTGGCCCACTTGCTCGTGTAGCCCAACCTCAGGTGGGTGATCTGGCATTGAGTTGTATCCAACCCTAGGCTAAGCCTCACCTGATGTCTCAACCCCGTTTTCTAGGGAAGATCAAAGAAAGGAGCTGGTACGTTGAGCATCAACGTCTACCCTGAGGCTGTATCTGCTTACTGCGTCACTTGGTGGTGAAGGACAGCACAGGAGAGGTTAACGGCTTGAACAGCAATAAAAAGTTGAAAGGAGCAAATAACCCTTAATGTCCCATGACATGTTCAGCCTCCCAACGACTATGTTTCCTCTCCAGCCCCTTCATTTTCAACTATTATGCAAGACAGCAGCATGTCAACAGGCTTTCTACCACCTCTGCAATCTTCCTGCTGTTATCCCCACTCCCAGCAGTGTCGCATACAGCCTGAATATTTAGGCAATTTATAGTCATGTTACAAAATTACTTTTAGGACCAGTCCTTTCCCATTTGTAAATGCTCTAAAATTCTTGGAAGACACTTTTACCCAGCAGCACTCCCCATGCCAATACTAGCAGGCTGGGGGAGAGGTTTATAGACCGGGAAAGACTCCAGGTTAGTTATTTAATACCATTTTTCATGTTTACCCCATGCAAAGGAGAAATATGATGCAATCTAAAGGCTCAGGGCACTGTATCTGCTCCCACCTCTGTGCCCACCTCATCCCCAACCTCTCAGCTTTGGAGCTCTGCAGTCTTTAGTGGGTTTATTTCTTCTCGTTGCAAGCTAGAAAAAGATGTATTCCTGCCTGAACGAGCTCACAACTGAAGGATTTGATAGGATAGCAAGACAAGAAGAAGAAGAAATACCCATCAACAAGAATTAAGAGTTATGATGGAAGGGGGTCAAAGTATGACAGCTTCCTACTGTCCTCAGCAAATGCAGGAGCACATCAGACAAGGGGATGTTCAAAGAGGGTCAGCTAAACAACGCCGGAAAGGGGCCAGCAAGTGCCAACGCCCAGAGGTGGTGGGATATTCAAGAAGTTAATGTGGGACACTGTGACCAGCAGATCAAGAGAGGGGATTCTGCTCCTCTACTCCTCTCTGGTGAGACCACCCTGCAGTGCTGCGTCCAGCTCGGGGGTCCCCAGCACAAGGACATGGAGCTGTTGGAGTGAGCCCAGAGAAGGCCACGGAGATGATGTGAGGGCTGGAGCACCTCTGCTGTGGAGACAGGCTGAGAGAGTTGGGGTGGTTCAGCCTGGAGAAGAGAAGGCTCCAGGGAGACCTTAGAGCCCCTTCCAGTCCCTAAAGGGGCTCCAGGAAAGCTGGGGAGGGACTGGTGACAAGGGCAGGGAGTGACAGGGCAAGGGGAATGCCCTTAAGCTGAAGGAGGGGAGATTTAGATTAAATATATGGAATAAATTCTTCCCTGTGAGGGCAGTGAGACACTGGCACAGGTTGCCCAGAGAAGCTGTGGATGCCCCATCCACAAAGTGTTCTAGGCCAGGTTGGATGGGGCTTTGGGCAACCTGGGCTAGTGGAAGGTGTTGAAACTAGATGATCTTTGAGGTCCCTTCCAACCCCAACCATTCTATGATTCTATGACATTACTCAGCTGTGGACCCAACACGAGTGGAATAGCTCAGAGCCGATGTCACGGAGGAAACGCTGCTCTCCGTGAGCAGCTTCCCAACTCATTGAACCCCCTGGTACAGCCAGAGAGGATTTTTATAGACAGATATTGACTGAGGGTTTAATTACCTGGGGATAACAACAGAGTTTTCCTGTTAAATTTGAAAGTTTTCTAATGCCATGAGTTTAACTGGCATCTCCTTTTCTATTGTAACTGGAGTTGAGTAACCAGACGCTGTTGACAGAGGGAAAAACAAAAAGCTGATACAGGCGCAGAACTAATTTAAGATCATAATTGTTTAGGATGCATTGAAACCTCCGTCCCTAAATCAAGGTTAAATGAGATTTCCCTGCTGCAGTGAGGTCATCCTGGTCTTAGCACAAGGACGAGTTTCATCTGTGTCGTGTAAACATAAATGTCTCCACTCCAGGATCATTTTTACCTCCACACGTGCTGCTGCGCCACCAGATTTACTGAGCACTATGGTTCTTCCCATCCCGACGGCAAGGACAGGGAAAAGGGAAAGCGGATTGCCCACCCATTCCCTTGGGGCGTTTTGGCTGGAGAACGTGCCCGGGGATCTCCATTCACCAGCACTACAGGAATGCAGGCATACATCCAAATTAAGCCGTCTTTTAAAATCACTTCTGATCTCTCCAGTGATTCTTAGGATTTGTCAGACCTTCAAAGCACCTGAAACTGGCCAAAGCCACCCCAACATGCTAGCAGCACCTCCATATTATATATACCCAGTGAGAGATATTGTGTCACCCGTCTCATTTCTTGCCATAAACCTTCTAGACCCACGCCAAGGCTCAAGTATGACTTTTCCTTCTGCACCCCCATCACATCAGCCTCACCCGTGTGAAGGTGCCCCGCTCCGTCAGTTAAATGCATCTTCGCTGAGCTGCCAGTAGGACAATATTACTCTCGGCAGGATGCCGCTTCTGCCTGTAATTAATGTTTCATCATTGTTCCTGAAAGCAAACAGCTGCTGCGGTCTCAATCACTCATCTTCTTGTGGCTCTCGCTTTCCTAAAGGGTGGCTGGCACTACACTGGCCTCTTATTTTCTGCCTTCATCCGCAATCTTCTCCCATGGTCAACGACAGTTCGGTTTATTTTGCCACCTCATGACCAGAGGGTCTCAGCCAAGATGACTACATTCGTACTATTTGCCAGGATTTTAGTTTCACGAGGATTTCTACATAGTGCTTCTGGCCAAGCCCGTGTCTACTCCAATGACTCAGTGGAGTCTTCTGTTCAGGTAGGAACCAAGCAGGTTTTTGCAGAGGTCTTCTGCTCTCCTGGCTACTCTTTCCTGTTTCATTGCTTCCCCTATCTCTGCACATCCCTTCACACGTCCCAAATTTTGCCTACATAATCCATAGCTTCATTTCCCCCTTCACCCTACATCTCCCTGGCTGTTTCAGTTCCTTAGGCTCTTGGACACCTCTTCTCCAGAGCTTCCAGGTGGTTAGATACCTGCTCCCTCCCCATCTTTCAAAAGTTCATCTTCTGACCAACCCCAGCCTAAAGCAGTTCCGTTCAATCCCTGCTCATCTGACAGCCCAACTCGAAACCACCTTGCACGGCTTCTCTCCAGCAAGGGGTCTGATCCCACCCACGGAGAGCCATGGAAGGATCTTCTGAAACATTTCAAAGTTACTCAAGTTCTCCAACAAAGTTTGCACTACAAAAATATCTCCACTGCAACACTGGCCTGGAGAAAAGACAAAAAGCTCGTTCTAGAAGATGTGATTGCCCACATGAAGCTGTTTTCAAGGTAGGTCAACTTTCAGCCTAAAACCCATGACAGCGTCCCGTTAAACCGCTTAAGCTAAGACTGAGAATGGAAATGCTGACAACCCCTAATACACAGCTTTCCAACCCGCCGCTCTAATGCTGCAGCAGATCAGTAATTATACAAGGAAGATCGAGGACCATTGTCCCATTAATTAGATTCCTTTTACCCCCATTAGCTCAGACGATTGGACAAAGTTCATTACAGTTTAATTCTGATTAGCTGAAATGGATCTCTTTCAGCATACGAGACAGGCAGGTGTTACCGGCTTTAGCACCTAAGTCGTGCTCCAGCCAGGCGCCCACGCTGAGTGTGAGACCGTTTGGGCAGCTCCAGGTCCCACGTCCACGTGAGATAGGACACTGATGCTTAATCCCTCCAAGGGAGCATCCTACCACCCTCGGAGAGCCCTCTAAAATGAGAAGGAAAGCGAGAGCAGGTCATCAACGTTCTCCCATCCTGGCACAGAAGTGATACTCCTTCATTTGCTCACACCAGAGCGTAGTAAACCGTATTTCAGATCTCTGGACGTGCTCCAAGCGTGGCAATATTGCACCTTCCCGCTTGCTCTTCTAATGCGCAAATCTGCATGAAGCATCGTGCAAACGCCAAGCGCTGTCGCTGCTCGGATCGAAACACTGTGCGTTTCCATACAGCGGCCGTTTCCTACATTTTGCATTACAGAGAAGATCGACGACCGAGTTATATCCATGCTGTGCTGATTTTGGAAATCCTAAACAGCAGGCTCAACCCCCCCAAGGCTAATTGCTGAGGTTCAAAGCCATTTCGATGCTGTGGCCATACCTTGCAAGGGTATGTCGGTGGTACTGGCTGCTAATTCAAAAGTAGTTAGAGCCATCTGCATCACCTTCAAACCCAAAACCAGCCTCAGCTTTGAAAATTTTCCAAAATAATCAGCCGGACATATAGACAAATCCCACTCAAGGCTTTCCCTCCTGCCTGCTTTCCAAAAATACCTGGCACAATTGCTTTTTCCAGAGACAGTTTCCTTTTAAACGTCCCTTTTCTCAGGCAGGAAATAGTAATACTACTAAGAAGAGCAAGAACAGCTGATACATTTTAATTAAAGCAAACTAATATCTCCGTCAGGCAGCGGGGCTCAATGGAAAACCGTACGTCAGGCACTGACTCAGCATGGAAGAAGTTAAAAAAGTTCAGCGGGGCTGCGATAAAGGGAATTAACCAAGAAAACACCAAGAGCCGCCTGCCCACGGCTACAGGGGCTTTGGCCAGGGCTAGATACATATCCATCGCAATGCAATATTGAAAACTAAATTTAATTTCTCTCTTAAGGCATAGAAAAAAGTGTATAAATGCTGGGTTTGATTTCCGCACCCGCCCCCCCAGAGGTTTTGCCGCCTTTATATTATCCTAAGGAATAAATACCAAACTCATGTTTCTACTGCAGGCTTATTTCGCTAAATTTAAAGCAGGCAGATGTTAGATATCCACGTATATACCCCGTATTGCGGTTTGTAGGCGTCTTTTACAAGCTGACCTACAAAATGACTGGAGCAGCGTTGTCAGCTTCTAATTCTTCTAATTCTTCTAACTCTTGACATCCCCGTAATCAAACGATCCAGGGCAGTAAATATATTAATACAAGTGTTGCCTATGCCTGGATAAGTATATATACTTATATATAGACACCTACATATTTTATAAATGTATACATGTATATTTTATAAATAAATACATGTATATAAAGAATTAAGATCCACTTCCAAGTGAAATTAAAAAAGGTCCGACACGTCTCAGTACATCAGTATATAAGATACTCACTGGGCAGACACTTAAAGGAAGTCTGCTCGGACTCGATATATACCGTAATGTATAAAAATGATTCAAAGGCACCCATCAAGGGGCAGTGTATTGGTTAGCAATACTAATTGCATTGCCTACATTACAAATGATATTGCTCCATTATTAAAGGGTCGGGACTATTTTATGTGCTCACATCTATTCAATTGGTATTTCGATCAATGGATGCATTACAAGCTTTCCCTTTAAGAGCCTAATAAACAACAAGATGGAAAGGAAAATTCGCCGTAAGATGACGCTTTTAAAAATCCATTTCAAAGGGAGCTATCGGGACGACGTAAAGCAGGTTGCAACCAAACCAAAAGGCTGGAAATTAAGAAGTTGAGAAGGTCGTGCTAGCCCTGAGGAAAAGGACTTGGGGTTGTTGGTGGATGAAAAGCTCAACATGACCCAGCAATGTGCGCTTGCAGCCCATAAAGCCAACCGTGTCCTGGGCTGCGTGTCCAGTAGTGTGACAGCAGGTCGAGGGAGGGGATTCTGCCCCTCTGCTCCGCTCTCATGAGACCCCCCTGCAGTGCTGCCTCCAGCTCAGGGGTCCCCAGGACAAGAAGGACATGGAGCTGTTGGAGCGAGTCCAGAGGAGGCCACGGAGATGATGTGAGGGCTGGAGCACCTCTGCTATGGAGAGAGGCTGAGAGAGTTGGGGTGGTTCAGCCTGGAGAACAGAAGGCTCCAGGGAGACTTTATTGTGGCCTCTCCATACTTAAACTGTGCTCCTAAGAAAGACAGTGACAGACTTCAGGGCCTGTAGGAACAGGACAAGGTGTAATGACTTTAAGCTAAAAGAAGATAGATTCAGACTAGACATAAGGAAGAAATATTTTATGTGAGGGTGGTGAAACACTGGCACAGGTTGTCCAGAGAGCTGGCAGATGCCCCATCTGTGGAAACATTCTTAGGTTGAACGGGGCTCTGAGCAACCTGACCTAGTGGGAGATGTGCCAGCTCATTGGAGGTGGGTTGGACTAGATGACCTTTAAAGGTCCCTTCCAACCCAAACCATTTGATGATTCTATGATTCTCCCCGAGCACAGGACCATGCTCCAAATGCAGCAGGGTAGAAGAAAGACAAGGTATGGTCTCCATCTCATTAAAAAAAACAATTCTTGGGCTTCCCAACACATGATCACATATAAGGCATAATTTTTCATTGACATGCGCTGTGCAAAGCCCCAAGCAAGACAAAGGTTTCACCAGCACCAAAAATCTCAGCACTGGGTGTGAAAGACCAGGATGCATTCCAGCACCGGCTGCCGCCTACACCAGAGTGACAACAACCCAGAGTCCAGCCCATGCCTAAATTAATCTGGATGTTTCCTAGAGCTTCCCCTACCTTGGGAAGCGCCGTTCCAGCTTTCACAGAAGCAATGAGGAAAAAGCATCTGCACGTCATCATGTAACAGCATCCTGCTGACAACACTCAGCATCTCTATGCGCACGCTCGCTGTTTACAAACACACAGTCCCCTTAGATCTGGCCAGAGAAATAGTAAAACCGATACCAATTAGTATGAAAATCACTCGCTTGGGCTCAGGATCCAGCTTCTAAAATCAACTGCTTGATGGCATCATCCTGAGGAAACCTCACCGTTAGGCTCACAGGAGTTTCCGAGCATTTCCACTAACTCTGAGACGGTTCTTCTAGTTAGAGCACTTAAAAGAGACCTCCTGCAGAAAAAAACACAGCCGCATGGCACGTTTCAGCCATGCCGGTCATCTACCAGCCTGCTGAGGAACCTCATCCGCGCCGAGCTGTCAGCACGCTAAATCTCAGCGCGGTGACAACTCCATAGGTGCCAAGACAGACGCATCATTTCTGTGCGCTTCTCGGACCGATTTATCAGGTACCTAGGAAAAAAGCACATATGTTGGTCACATAGGCAGGGCAGGCATTCAATATGTTTCCGAGGTGTTTGGATGATCGTCTGCCAAAGCCATCGTTTACGCACGGCGTCTAGATAAAGGCCCAGCAGCGAGAGCATCGTCTCCGTGCTTCCAAGCAGCACAGAGATGCCCTTAATCAGGGACTGTGCAGTGAAATTAGGAAAAGGGGGGGGTTCCCACACAGAAGCAAAATGATGTGCAAAATGTTCGTGGCATTTGTTGGGAAATATGGGCTGTGAACCTGCATCGGTTCCTGGTGCAGGATGAAGAGACATCTCTGATAAGGACGCTCTGTTATATAGGATTTTGATGGCTCCGAGGTGTAAAATCCACCGGCCCCCAATTTCAGCACATCGGTGCTGCGAAGCGATGTGCGTGCGTTCAACATGTACGTGAAGACCGAACAAATTCACTGTTGCTCTCTCATTAAAACTAAATTCGCCGTCAGCCTTCCCCACGCAGGACTTGTACAGAGCTGTCTCCCTCTGCTGGCATCAGACCCAGAGCAACTTATGGCTCCGGACTAAAAACAAAAAAAAAAAAAAAAAGGGAAAACTTCCTAAATTGACCCAAAACTGGCGTCCTGCTCACAGCACAGACACAACTCTCCACAGCCACGTTAAGGTGGGATGTAACTCACGCTTACGGTCACTTCCATGGCAAAATCATCCCCCTGTCGACATCACCCGCCCCGTGCAAAGGTGGATGAAAAAGGATTTTAACGATGCTCTAAGGCACAAGTTCGCAAGCAGGCAGGTACCAATTCGGCACCTCTAGCTCACTTTCCCACTCAGGGTTTGGTCGTCACAAGGGTGCTGAGCCACCACCCCCATCCCAAGACTCCGAAGTATTTCTGCTATGTTTACAGCAAAACCTAAAAAGGTCATCTTTCCAATCAAAGGTGGACCTAGCGCCTGATTGAAAGGAAAAAGAAACAACCAAATAGATGCTGGAGGGACACCTTCCCCAGGTCTCACCAGGCTTTCCTGAAGAGCAGGAGAAGTTGTGAAAGCCACCTTCTCCCACAGCAACAGCATCAGGGAAAACAAATCCTCACGGTGCTTACCCAAGCTGTTTTCCCTTGTTTTCATAGATGAGAAATGAAGGCACAGCTTTCTCTAAAACAACCTGGGAACAACGTAAAACACACACACACACACATGGAAAGAGCTGAGGGATCTGCCACGGGTTCCCCAGGACCTGGAGGGACGGCCACTTCACCACGTACAGATGTGCAAAGCCGGTACCCTAACAAAGATTTCCTTCCACATCATTAGAAAGTGTTTTGCCTCCCCTTGCCCAGCCCAAAATAATCACATTAAAAATATATGTGATCAGAGGACCATAAAAGACCACATGGCCACCGCTAGGACCAAGGAGGGAGAAATGAAATGCATGATCGCAACAGCAGAGCAATTCTGGATGCTTTCGAAATCAATATTAAGCCACTAAAACTCATTAGGCCAACTCCGGTGGTGCCCCCGAAGAGGTGACACGAACTGGGAAAGGTGTGGGCTGGGGGCATTGTTCCTCTCCCTGTCCCCAACGGACACAACCACAACTTGTCCCCAGTGAGAACCAACACCGGCACAACCACGTGCTGGGCAAGGGTCCGGGGGAGGAAGGAAAGCAGAGCCTGGAGAAGACAGCGAGATGGCTATAATTTATACTCTCCTGCCTATACTTTATGGCTTTCTTAATTCGGCTCCTGCTACTATTAATGTAGTTAATGTTGAGATTATATCTATTTTCTGGCGTCAGGCAGTGATTTATTCAAGCCATTTTTCCGGTGCCGGCTCCCACGCTGTTAAATCAAGCGACTTGCCAATTAAGTGCTGACTGGGGAAGTGGATGCAATCTTAACAGATATCTAACCGCAAATTAAACCGGGTGTTTCTTACACGTTGCGGTGTACAAGGCCAAACTGCTGAACCTTGCTGAGCTGGGAAAAGAGAAAATAAAAACAACCTCCCAAAACAAAGGAGAAAAGAAAACCCACACCACTAACTTGAAGAAGAAAAGAAACAAGTCACCTTTCCCAGCGGTATGGTGCTCATCACCCAAACCTTGGGTGCCTGCTACTTTCTGGACTCAAGCTCAAGACAACCACCACCCAGCAGTGAAAAACAGGCAGCAGAGAAGAGCACGGGATGGAGAATTCAAGGGTGGGTTTGCAAACAGCTGTTTTGCAGAGCAAAGATCGGAGCAGGACTTCTCTGACCCACCAGCAACTCCAGGTCTCCCAGGGTTCATGTCAAACCAAGTCATCTCAGGCTTGCAGCAGATGAGGCCAACCACCTGCCCGGGGCTAATTTTTGATCTGAAATCTCAAATACCCCTGGGTGTCCTGGTAGCCCAAGATATGCTTTTCCACAATCAGCAACAGCAACGCCCAGAGGACTTGAGGAGAGACCACAGAACCACAGAATGGTTGAGGTTGGAAGTAGCCTTTGGAGGTCATCTGATCCAACCCCTCTGCTCAAGCAGAGCCACCCAGACCCAGTTGCCAACCACCAAGTCTAGATTTTTTTTAAAGATCTCTAAGGAGGGAGATCACACCCCAAAGGCTTGGGAGGTCCTGGGGTTCCCCAGCACTTTGGTGGGTCTGGCCGACCTACATCACCTGCACCAGGACACAGTTACCCTGTTCTTCCCACGCAAGGGGGATACCAAAATGCCTGTTGCAGATGTTAGAGCACCTTCATCAACATCCAAATGCAGTCAGGGTCTGTAAGGAGGACACAGCATGGTGCAGAGGAATATGTTCAAGAGGTTGCCCTTTGGTAGGTGACCACCAAGAACCACAGAAATGGCTCAGAACTTGCTCTCCTGCTCTCACAAAGAGGCAATGACAGTTCTGCTGCTTCCCAGACTGCGACCCGACCATTAGCAATACTTCCCTGCATCTATTATTTGCCTCGAGAGCTATAATGAAAAGCAATACACGAAACTAAGCGCTATTATTAATAATTGTGAAGAGTTGTTGCGATAACAGCTCATGATAAGTGGTGAACGTTTTTACGTTCCTTGAATATTGAGCAGGCATTAAAAAAAAAAAATAAAAAAAAAAAATAAAAGAGGAGGAGAAAGCCAATATATACATATAGAGCAGTACAGAAATTCCACCGATCCCCACACTTGTGCCTATAACAGGAATTAAATCAAAGAACAGGAGTAGACAGGTAAGACACTGCTATGTATCCTGACAGGCGAAAAGCGACCTACGGGGAGGACTGGAGCAATTCTTGCCAGCTGCTGAAATTCAATCTAAGGGAAACACCATCCAGAGCTCCCATCATAAATACTCAATCAACAAGGACAAATGACTTCACAAGCCTCCATTGCAATAAAAGGATCGTGTTCCTGGGTGGCACAAACGAGAGCGACCGCCTGGCTTTGCAACGTTAAAGGAAAATCTCCTGCTTGCTACCTGGCTTTGGGAAGCCCAAAGTTGTTTCCTGGCATATGAGATAAACCACACCGGCAGAACACAAAATGACGTGTACGGACGCGTACATTATTTACCATTCTTGCAAGAGACCAAAATATTTAGCAATGTGCGCTTGCAGCCCANTAAGATAAGGTGGGACAGGGCTCTGAACAACCTGATATAGTGAAAGATGTCCCTGCCCATGTCAGAGGGCTCAAACTAGATGACCTTTGGAGGTCCCTTCTAATCCAAACCACTCTACGATTCGATGATTCAATGACTTTGCAAAGCAATTCAAAATGCTCAAGTGGTTGAAGCTCACAGAGAGGACTTGAAGGGGATCTGGGGAAGCTGATCCAACTTCTGTTGGTCTCTGGTGGAAGCCATCCACCTTGCTCCAAAACTCTGAGTGGATGCCATGTCCTGCAACACCACATGATCATCCTATCGTTAAACACAAATTAAGTCCTCAAATATCGACAATGAATATTTCAAGCAGGACTTCAGAAATTCCTTTTCATTCTTAGTATTAAAGTAATAGGCATTCATCTTCATCAATGGGTACCAAACAACTTGATAAGCATATAACTCTAAGAATTTGCATTAAAAAAGGATAAATTACTGGAATTTAGCAGATAAAAATCCACTCACACGAAAGGCATTCTGGCAAAGCCATTCGCGGTCACCTTCACTGCAACGCTTTCCATCATACTGCAACAAATTGGTAAGATTAGCTATTAAACACTCGTGGAGATTGGGCTGGCAAGTTTGAAATATGCAAGCAGTCTAAAAATCTATTGATTATTGTATAGGTAGTTTACTACCACCCTTAAAACTGGCCTAAAAGTGGTATTTAAAACAGTGTTTAATTATGTAAGTTGGCTACATGGCACTGTGCACAGCAGTGGAGTTTTAGCTCTTTCTTTTCCAATTTGAAGTCTCATCCAGGTTCTTTTTGGCCACATCTTCACTTATTTTCAGGGAAGACCACCAAGGGTTAAGTGCTGCGCAAAGCACAACACGAAGAACGAGAACATCTCTGCCCCAAGAGATACAACATCGTAACTCACCCGTCACACCAGGTTCTCAGCCAAATACTCTGCTCCATTGACAATGTATTTTAAATCACATATTAACATTGATCCAATTAATGCAGCTCTTGCTAAACCAGATGATTTCTGAGTCTCCTCCTGGCCATCACATATTCTTGGTTGCATTTAAAAGCAGCAGAGAACTTGAGGCCAATCTGAGCTTTCTCCTCTTCACGTCTCAGAGGCACTTCACAACAAGCAGCTGGTTTCTTCCCCACCAATTAACACTTTTCATCTTTCCTGCTGCTTAACCCCAAAATTTGACAATGCTCAACTGTTGCATGTGGGGGTGCTGCCCTAGGTCTGAATTTTTTAGTTTCTTTCAAATCCCACTGGGACATCCTATAGCCAGCCTGGTCCTGCTCTCCACGGCCTCAGGACAGGCAAGCTGGAGAAGAAGTTTGGCTTGATTTTTCATGGTCTCATGTGAGACCATGTGCCTCTTGGCATCAGTGAGGAGATGCCAGGAGGAACATGGCAAGGAGTTCGCACTTCAAAGGGCTCAACAGGAGACTGTGCGGATGAAAAGGTCCGAGAATGGGAAGGGAAAGCCCCTGCAAAATCAAATGGGCTCAATTATGGATGGGCAACATCTACAGCCCACAGCCCAACCACCACCAGCTCACAACCGAGCCCCCAGTGGCACCTAAGAGATTTTCCAAAGCCTTATTTAACCCCATCCATACACGGATGCACTTCAACACCGCTGTGCAATGTTGAAGCAACACTTTGTGAGTCAACTGAGCTGGTCACGTGTAGAGCTTTGCCATGAGAATACTCATCGTCCATAGGTGGCCCCAAGTGACCACTCTCTCCACAGCTAACGAGACCCTTCTACCATTGCTAATTACGCTCGTCAGGCTTCGTTCCTCCTCCCCCTCTTCCCACACCTCTTATGTCATTCCTTGTGACACATGTAAACAGGTCCTTTGAGTTCAGGCAATACCCAAGGACCCAACGGTGGAGAAGCCCAGGACACGTCACTTTGAACGGTGCAGGGACGAACCAGCTCCATTTATCCCGTGGCTGTCGTTCCCCAGCTCTGTCACAGCTGAAGAATCAGAGAGGCCTACATGTCTCAAAATAAAAAATAAAAAAGAAAAAAAAAAAAGAAAAAAAAATACAAAATCCTTTGAAACCGGCTCCAAATTAAGAGCTGCATCGAGGTTGTCAAGCCCCTGCTAGCTGAGTCTACAGCACCTTCCGTGCGAAAAGGGAGCTTAGCCCATTTATTAGAATGATGAAAGCAAAGGGATCTAAAAATTGCACTCCTTCGTTAATGAGCAGCCGAAGGGATCGGTAAGCATAATTTCAGAGGCTAGTAATATTTTATATAATCGCCGAGTGGTTTAAATTGAAAACCCCCAACTGAATCAATATTTACTGCATTGAAACGAAATGAATAGTAATAAGTCACTAAGCTCCCTGTCCTGTTTCATAAAATAAAAAATTATAAAAATGAGCACAGGCGCAGAGCGACTATCACATTAACTTTTACAGCACTTGGGGAGTCATAACCGACTGTTCTCATAAAATAAAATTTTAAAAAACCTGCCGGAGGAAGCCTTGCTTCAGCATCGCCAACAGGAAAAAAAAAAAAAAAGCAAAATAGGAGACGAGAGTTTCACAAACGCAGGCAAAAAGTCTCCCAGCAGCCCAAAGCCCCACTCCCCGGACGGGCAGCGTTGCTCTCAGCTGCTCGGCGAAACGCTTCCCAACCGATTTCACGTGGACCTTCTGCCAAGAAATCCTCCCTGCCAGACCCCAGCCCCTGCAGCATTTTGGGCTGCGTGATGCCACAGCAAAACCCTGCCCAAACACAAACCCATCGATTATTATCGGATGAACCTCCGTGATCACAAGCAACAAGAGCACACCTCGTTAGTCCTTACCGCGCAGCTTCACGTGTTGTCCAAGGAGGTCTTTTTCTACATATTTTATTTTTTCAAGCAGCTTTTTTTTTCTTTTTTCACCCCTCAAGGCTGTGCTCCTTTTTTTGAAGCACCTTCAGCTGCTTGCCTGAATTCCCATCCTCCTCGTTCACGCTTAAAAGGAAATTTCAAGCTTGCTAATATTAACAAACCCAGCAGGAGGAGATTTTTACCCAATGTAAATTATAAAAATAGAAACGTAACTTTTTAGCTCGCTTTGCCAAAGCCATCGCCCCGTCCAACACACAGTTTTATACGGATGGGGGGAAAAAAAACCCACCTGTGTCTTTGGACATAAATGCCGGAGCTTCCCAGCATCTTCCCGTCTCTTGCATCCAACCGAGGGCACGTGCCCACACCCCAATCCCTGCTGCAGCGATGCCAAGCCCTGTTTCAGGTTGAAACACGGTTATTTTAGTTGCAGAATAGACTGAGAATTTGTTAGGAGGGATCAGGAAAAAATTCCTGCTGTCTCACTCATGAAAACAACTCTCACAAATAAGTTCCTTCCCATGCCAAAAATAATATTTCTCCTTTGCCCCCTTTTATTCTTGCATTTAAAAAGGAATTTAGAGCAGAGATGCTGCCTCCCGCAACCCCTGCTCCTCCTTACCAAGTCATAAAACTTTTTTCTGTATAAAATATCCCAAACCGGAACATTTTTGGGGTTTCCCCGGAGATTCGTCCCTTGTTGCCTCCGTTCACACGCTCCTTTCCATGACGGAGGACGGCAGGAACAATCTGAATTTGCTACCAATAATTCAATAAGCAATTATTAAATCCGGATTTGTTGGGGGGGGGTGGGGGTGGAATTAAAGGAAATTATTTGCAATCAAAACATATTTTGGCTTGGAAAATTGTTGATGCTCACAGACAGGTGGCTGCAGCACTCGTGCCAAGTCGGGAACCCCTCTGCCCTTTTTTTCCCACTTTCCCAGCTTTAGCAGCTGTGACCTCTCAGACCTCCCCGTATCCTTCTCCAAATCCTCCTTCCAGGCGAACCCGGCGGGCGGCGTGAGCTGCAGATGCTGCGGTGCCCGGATGGCACCCGGGGATGGACGGACGGACGGATGGGGAGCAGGGAAGCTGCCGGGTGCAGATGGTCGGCTTCCTCGTGAGCCCCGCCAAAGGGGCAACCCTGCCAAGGGCCGGCACAAATCCGGCTTCACGCTGAAACCCAGCTCTGCCGCACACGGGGGGGGTGCCAGGATCCGGCCCACGGAGAGCCGAGGAGAGGATGCTCCTGCCCGGCAGCAAAGCCTAAGCGGTAAGCGGCGCTTCTGACCTCATCCAAAAACAAGACGGTAACGGGGGCGGAGGATAAATTCGCAAATTCTTTCCCCAACTTGATGTTACAGCAGGTGGGCAAGGTAGAAGAAACTAATCTAGAAGTTCTTCGCAGCGGTTAGAGACATCCAAAGCACCTCTTATGAGTCCTCGTATTACTTTTGCTCAGTAAAGATCACCCAAGATGAAAACAAAAACTCAACAAAAAAAAAAAGTTTGGAGGAAACACCACGGCTTCATCCCAGAGCAACCTCCAGCAGACACAGAATTTGGGTGTAGAAAGAGGAAACCACGGGGCTCTACTAGGGAGAGATCAAACCTGGCAGGAGTGGTATCATTCCGTACTAAACAAGTTAATTCTGATTATTTCAAAGGCAACAGAAGGAAATAAATGCCCAGGGATTCGAGAAAGCCGATTACGTAGGTTTTGGGTGTACAGTAAGGTATGACTATAATATTATTTAGGTATTTGTCTCCCTATCGAGTATAACACGCACGTAAACTCAAGTGGAAATATTCATTCTCTCAGCCCAAGGGCAAAACACGCCCGACCTACCCCGGGAGAGACGCGCAAGCCTGCTGCCGTGGGTACCACAGCATCTTCCCCCTCTTTTTCCTTCCCCTCTCCGTTGCATGAAGCACTTTCCAGCCTCGGAGAACGGCTGCTGCTGCCCAGCAAAGATCTCAGAAATTTTATTCATGCAGGGTCAGTCCCGCTCGCGAGGCAGCCCCACGCCATCCTCCAAACTTGACTTTCATATCCTATTAAACCAGTTTACCTACGGACATGGAAAGAGCCGCGGCTTTTACCAGCCGGCTGATTAATGAAGTGGCAGAGCGAGACACCCGCTTGGTCTTTGATTTCTGCAGCTCCGTTGCTGCCAGCAAAGGGTTTGCTCGGAGCCGGAGCAGCACCCACGACGCACGCATCCCTCTGCATTCGCTAATCCAGGAGTTTCTTCCAACCTTTTTCAAGTTGGTTTTTATTTTTTTTTTTTTTTCTCATGCCAAGAAGAAACAGATGGATCCATCCTTCAGCCTGAAAGAAGACTAAATGTTTACTTAGCCTGGAAAGAATTAATCAGTTGAAAACAATGCTCGAGCATTTGCCAAGCGACCTCTCTGCCCTCGCAAACCGGTTTGCTCTTTCCCGAGCCCCGAGACCTGCCCGGGCACAACCCGGCACAAGTAGCCCAGATGTCGGCAACAGTTGGACTCAGCTCAGCGCAGCAGCTCGCAGCGAGCTTTAATCAAATGCATCGCAATTTTGCCATCGCCGGGAGCTGACAAGAAGCGATTCGGGTCATTTATGCAGAGTGGAGCTGCCATTCAGCCGTGCCGGACTCCCCCCTTTCCTCTTTTTTTAAATTTTTTTTTAAAAATACTAACTTTGACACCAGCATCCGGCACTGGAAAACTTAATCGGATTGATCTGCTGAAATGCTGGCGAAGTTACGTCCCTTCGTAGCAAAAAAACCATTTGGGAAAAGGGGTGGAAAAGAAGAAGCTCTGCCATTACTAATCTCTTAGTAGGGTAGAAATTTAGAAATTAAATACATCACTGACTCCCGCAGCTGTCACTGTCAGGTGAAAAAACAGTGACTGTGCAAATATCCAGCGCAGGAAAAAAATATTCTCGAAATGGGATGCTGTTAGGAGGGATTACTAGCCTTAGAAAAACCACTTCCAAAGGTTAAAAACTGCTTCAAAATGAGTTTTAAATATGGCACGTGTGCAATTCGGAAAACTATATCCCCAAGCAGATTCCATCTGACCAGACTACTCGGTTGCTGCTGAAGCCTGGGTTACAAAGGGTGAATATTATCATATAATTTTAATTTTTTTTTTAAAGCTACAGCCGCCACCTGTGGCATTTAGATGGACAAAAGGAACAGCGGTACCTGAAACCTCGTGGTCCTACAAGATGTTTTATCCTGGAGAATCCAGACAGGAAGAAATAGATGCCCCGAGACAGAGTGAGCGGCATCGAGAGGAGTTAAGGGCTTCGATTCCCAACGTCACCACGCTCAGTCCCTGCGTGACCTCAAGCAGACACGTCCCCAAGATTGGATGAGGAGGTTATCAACCCTCGGCTTTCTTCCACGTGGCATCTGCCCGGCTTGCCCGGGGTCCATCCTCGAACTTGCGCACTAATCCATAAATAACATTATAACATCTGGAATGGACATTTTTCCACTAAAGCTTTGCCTGTCCTTTTTGTTGGAGTTAATGATTTGAGTTCTGAGTGCTTTTTCTACCTCCATGCTGCATTTCAAGATCCTCAAACATGGACTCCAAGTAAATCAAGAGCAAGGACAAGTCCTGACCTACTGGCTCCTATACATACCATCATGTTTAGGGTATTTTGGATATAACCTGGGGGAAGGGAGCAATTGCTGCCTTCACTATGCAAAGACGACTGCCACCCCAACGTATCACAGAATCATAGAATCATTTTGGTTGAAAAAGACCTTTAAGATCATCAAGGCCAGTCCAACCAAGTTGGCACTGCCAAGTCCAACCACTAAACCATGTCCCTAAGCACCACATCTACACGTGCTTTAAATACCTCCAGGGATGGCGACTCAACCACTTCCCTGGGCAGCCTGTTCCAATGATTGACAACCATTTCGGTGAAGAAATTTTTCCTAATGCCCAATCTAAACCTCCTCCGGCACAACTTGAGGCCATCTCCTCTCGTCCTATTGCTTGTTACTTGGGAGAAGAGACCAACCCCCACCTGGCTACAACCTCCTTTCAGGTAGTTGTAGAGAATGATCAGGCCTCCCCTCAACCTCCTTTTCTCCAGGCTTAACAACCCCAGTTCCCTCAGCCTCTCCTCATCAGACTTGTTCTCTAGACCCTTCACCTGCTTCGTTGCCCAAGAGCTGCTGGGTTGAGGCTCCAGGAGCCGACACGTGGACCCAAATATGCTGAGGGGCAGCAAATCCTCTGCAAAGCCATGGCATGGGGAAGACCATCTCAAGTCTGGTGTCGCAGCACCTGAAGATGGGCTCCCCAGTGCTGGAGATGACCTCTCCAGTTGCCCAGGCACAAACTTTCATGTCTTCCACCTGAGTTCCTGCACCAGATGATCCAGCCCTGACTCAAAACTGCTGATCTGCAGCTGAAAACTCCCAATTTTTAATCTGTATAAACCTCCTCACTAAAGATGTTCTGCTTTTCTTTGATAGCTGCTGTACTCTGAAAGCAAGGAGAGGCGGTCACAAAAGAAGGGAAAAAAATCCCAGCTAATGAATTACCACTCATCAGCAAATCCTCTACTAACCGACTGTGCGTGTGCTCTCTGCCTATTATAAACACTAAGTAAAACATTAGCTTAATATTCCACGGGGTAGGAGCAGCCAGTCAGCAAGACATTGCCGATGAGCGGTAGCTCGTTGAGAAGCCACGCAACCACTTGTGAGCAAGTCCGCACTGTTATACATCGTAGGCGATGCCCTACATGCTGGTTTTAGTCCCCAAGGGATCTTTCCACTTGGCTTGTCCAGCCCTGGGAGCTGGTAACGCTTGTGCAGCACCACGGTGCAACTAGGAGATGGTGGGCTTGGTGTGAAAAGCCCCAAGCACTTTGATACTCCCCTGCACCTCTCATAACAAGCGCTTCTTGCAGCCTTACTGAAACGTAGAGTCTCTCTTTCTTTTTTTAGCTCGGTTATCGTTTTGGTTTATCCTTTTCTATAGGATCCTTCGGTCAAACGAGCATCACGGGTGTAATACAGCTCTCCGTATTTGTGCAGAATGATGCCACGCTCGCAACGCTGCTCAGCTCTTTAGGAATCGGCATTTGAATGAACATTTACAGTTGAGTTCACTTGGCTCAGGCAACCTCCTCCTCTCCCTGCCCTGCAGTAGGACACAGCATGAAGGGTTCATTCTCATGGGGAGACAAGAGGAAAGGTGGCAGGCTGGAAACAGAACGAGGTGGTATCAACCAAGGGTTGACAGACCTCATCACAGATCCAAAATCTCCTTGTCCCAGGCTGCTGACCCACACCAGCCATATCACTTCTAGCAAGTAGTGCAGACCCTTCAGAGCAGATCTGTAGAGGCAATCTGGTGCTGAGAACCCAACATCCACACTACAAACGAACCTCATTTCAGCACAAACATGCCCCTTGCTTTGCTCCTGCCTAGCCCTGATGATCCAGAGCCCACCAGCAGCTGGAGAATATCCTCAGAACTGGTTTCATCTGCAAGGGGTTGAGTTTTAGCCTCCAAGACCGGTCTGCGAAGCTACCTGAAGCCCAATAACTGGAGATGTTCCATTCAGGAGACCAACTTCAAAACATTGTCCTGACCCAACCAAAAATCCTGCTGAGGATACAACTGCTGGCTGCCACAAGGGACAGTACTGCGCTCTTCTATAGTGGTTTTGCACCATCAAACTTTGCTTTCAGGGATGAAAAAAACTCAGCCAGAAGGAAGACCTTCCATTTACGTGTTATCCAGGCTACAGACTGGTTGTCTTCCAGCTCATTTCCATCCAACATGGCTATCTCAGGCCAAGAGGGTCCAGGAAGTTCAACATCTCATGCAGCAGAAAGCCAGTGCCAGGCTGGGAGTTTGCAGGGAGGATGGATGCTGGGAAAGAGCCTGGTGGTGGAAACCACCTCTTATATATCTTTCATTTACAGGAGACGTCTGTGTTTGGCTGAGTTTAAGTATTACAAAAGCAAAACTATGCCTCAATGATGCTAAACAAGACAACGTCACTTTTATTCTCAACTACACTCACCGTTTCCATGTCCGTACGATCTCCTTAAAGCCAAAACGTGGCTTTCTGCATTTCTTTCCATAAATCCGAAGAGCAAGATGTTGCTGGGCTACGGATCCAAGGCCACGTTTCAGCAGCCAAATAAGAAGCCAGATTATCCCAATGCACCTTAAGCCCATGGGAAAAAAGGTTATTTTCTGTCACTCCACCGGAAATACAAGTCACTTCCTCCAAATAACATATCAGCTATACCCCACTAATTCAAAAAGGGAGGAAAACCAGCAGAAATACTCAATTTTTGAAGCTAAACTGACCAAGCATCTCTTTTTTTTCTGCTCACAACTGACACAGATCCAGCACATGATGAAGCTGCAAGATCTCCCAGCAAGAAAAGATTTGGGTTTAGGGACTGACAGGCCGCCCAAAGAAGGATGCTCCAGGCTCTGGAGAAGGACTGATCCAAGATCAATATAACACCCTGCCGAGTAAATAACCCATCATTGCCTCCCCAGGTTCAGATGTGACAGTTTTATTTTTAATAGAATCCATTCAAAACTCGACTACTCCATTAACCAAAATTAAAAAAAGAAAATCCCATTATTCTTAAGTATTTTCATATGCATTTAAAGCTGGTAGTTAACCTCTCAGTCCTTTTTTTATTTTGTTTTCATTAGTTCCTCCGAAGTAGAGCTCAATTACTGTAGCCGACCCTTTGAGGAGGAAACCGGAGCGCTCTCCCCGAGGCCGGCAGCCCTAAAATCAGGCAAAAGCAGCACAAAATACAACCTCATGGCGCAAGGTTGCCCTGTCACAGGACGGGACTGGGGGGGGGTACTGGGAGGATGGTGGGGACAGCCCAGGACTGGGCTGGTACTGGAGCAGCTCCAGGTTCCTGCTGCAAAGCTGCTCGTCTTGAACCTGCTGCTCAGGCTGTCGGCNAGGAAAAAAAAGGAAAAAGGGAAAGAAGGGGAAAAGGAAAAAGAGGGGGAAAGGAAAAAGGGGAAAGAGGAGAAAAAGGGGGGAAAGGAAAAAAGGAAAAAGAATGAAGGAAAAAGAAAAAAAGCAAAAGGGGAAATGGGGAAGAAAAAAGGGGGGAAATGTGGAAAAATAAAAAAGAGNCAGCACATGATGAAGCTGCAAGATCTCCCAGCAAGAAAAGATTTGGGTTTAGGGACTGACAGGCCGCCCAAAGAAGGATGCTCCAGGCTCTGGAGAAGGACTGATCCAAGATCAATATAACACCCTGCCGAGTAAATAACCCATCATTGCCTCCCCAGGTTCAGATGTGACAGTTTTATTTTTAATAGAATCCATTCAAAACTCGACTACTCCATTAACCAAAATTAAAAAAAGAAAATCCCATTATTCTTAAGTATTTTCATATGCATTTAAAGCTGGTAGTTAACCTCTCAGTCCTTTTTTTATTTTGTTTTCATTAGTTCCTCCGAAGTAGAGCTCAATTACTGTAGCCGACCCTTTGAGGAGGAAACCGGAGCGCTCTCCCCGAGGCCGGCAGCCCTAAAATCAGGCAAAAGCAGCACAAAATACAACCTCATGGCGCAAGGTTGCCCTGTCACAGGACGGGACTGGGGGGGGGTACTGGGAGGATGGTGGGGACAGCCCAGGACTGGGCTGGTACTGGAGCAGCTCCAGGTTCCTGCTGCAAAGCTGCTCGTCTTGAACCTGCTGCTCAGGCTGTCGGCTGGGAAAGGACCAAGCTCTCAGGTCTGGTTTGGGGAAACGCAATATGGGGAAGAAAAGAGGGAAAAAAAAAGATAAAAAGGAGAGGGGAAGGAAAAGAAAAAGAAAAAAAAAGGGGGG